>VFSX01000077.1:207120-327120 GCA_016618255.1 Chlamydomonas sp. UWO 241 | reverse complement strand
GTCTCATACGTGTAAAACCTGTAAAACTTGCATGTGTGCATGCGGGGAGTTGCCACCCTGGTCAGCCGTGACCCATCCGCAAGTGAGCCACGATAGCCAGTCAGCCATGGTCAGTCAGATGTGAGGCCGCAACAGCCGGCCAGTCAAGACTCGATCAGTCAAGAACATCGGTGTTGACTCTGGAGCGGTGATGACTCTGGAGCAACACCTTCCCCCTCCTTACACCTCATGCTCTCCAGTCCCAGACGTGATTGTGCCAAGTCGGGCAAGACTGCACACGCGAAACGTGTATGGCAGCACCAAATAATATGGGCGTCGCTGATGCCCTGTGAGCAGGGGCCAGCGCTTCTTCGATTGGGCGGTTAACCGCCTACGGCGGTTTCTGGGCGGAAATAATTAATAGATTTTTGAGAGTTTACCGCCCGATTTTTGCCGTTTTGGCGTTTTTGCCGTGTTTTTTTTGCCGATTTCGCTACTTACAGCCAGCGGCCTGGCTGTAAGAATTAATTAATTTAAATCAATTGAAGGAGAACTGGCAGGGGCCCCTGCCTGTGAGAGGGCCACCTCCTTCCCACTTCGCATCGTGCTGCCCACCCCGTATCGTGCTTCTACGTACAAACGCAGATATGCCCTTCCGTCCCCGGACCTCAATTTCGCCATCGGCTCGCTTGTTTGCAGCAACAGCGACATTTGTACACGCTGCTTAGGACGGGTGCACAGCCAAGCAGCAGGGAGCAGCTCTCCAATAGCAGAGTGCTAATTTGCCCCCGTGTTAATTTGCCCCGCCTCCTCCTAGGTTGGCACGTCATCTGGACCGTCGTCAAAACCCCGACCCTCCATCTCCTGCAGCAGGTCTGCACTGGCTGCTGCAGCAGCGATGGTGGCACGGTTCTCATCGTTGCTGTCACTGAGAACCTTGAGTGCGTGTGATGCAATCTCTTTGGCACGGTCGTCATATCCAGGGCCCAGCATCTGCACCAGTGGAGGGATGGCACCAGCAGCAGCGATGGTGACCTGTTTGTCAGTGTTCTGAGCAAGGTACCTCAGTGCGCTTGCTGCAGTCTGTTGCACACCGGCTTTAGAGCCTGACCCCAGCAGCTGCACCAGTGGAGGGATGGCGCCGGCAGCAGAGATGATGATCTGGTTGTCAGCATTTCCAGCGAGGGACCACAGTGTACATGCTGCTTTCTCACGCATGTCAGCTGGAGAGCCAGCCCCTAGCAGCCGCACCAGTGGAGGGATGGCGCCGGCAGCAGAGATGTCAGAGATGGTTTTCAGCATTCAGAGCAAGGCCCATCAGTGCTCCACTGCATCTCGCTGCACGTCAGCTGGAGAGTCAGGCCCCAGCAGCCGCACCAGAGTAGGGATGGCGCCGGTGGCAGCGATAATGACCTGGTTGTCAGCATCTCCAGCGAGGCACCACAGTGCTGCTGCTGCCCACTTATGCACGCCAGCTGGAGAGCCGTGCCCCAGGAGCTGCACCAGTGGAGGGATGGCACACGCAGTGGCGATGGCGACCTTGTCCCGTGGAGGTGAAATAGCTGTCTTCTGGGGGCAGCGGAAGGCAGCTATTGTGGGCGGAAAATGAGCATTTTTTGACGGCTTGTGGTGAAAAGAATGCTGTCGTGTGGCAGGCTCAGCAAGGCCCGTCAGTGCTGCAGCTGCCAATAATGTACGTCAGCTGAAGAGCCAGGGCCCAGAAGCTGCACCAGTGGAGGGATGGCACCCGCAGCGATGGCGACCTTGTTTTCAGCATTTGCAGAGAGGCCCCACAGTGCTGCTGCTGCATTCTGTTGCACGCCGTTTGGACACCCAGGTCCCAGCAGCCGCACCAGGTCGGGGCAGGCACCAGCTTCAGCGATGGCGGCCTGATAAAGGCTGTCTCGATCAAGGCACAGCTGCGTGAGCGTTGCCAGCGCCTGCCTTTGCTCCCCAGGGCGTGTGACTACACCAAGCTTGCGCACCAGCTTCCTCAATTGCTTGCGTGGGAGTGGAGGCATCGTCTGTGACGTGGCTGCAGGCATGTGGGGGGCCTGAGCCGCGTGGACAGAACGCGATGTGGAGAACACAATGACGCGATGGCGCTGGCGTGGCTGGAGGCGAGGCGTCGACAAAAAGTGCCGATAGAGAGTTCAAGGCCCTGGCAGCAGGCTTGGCGGGCCTGGATGGGAGGCGTGCGTGTGACGTGTGGTGTACCAGCAAAGCAAGTTCTTGCACAATTTTGCAAAAGTGTGGCCAACACTTTTGACATGACCCATTTTTTTTAGACATCGTTCCTTACCACAGACCTGGTGGCTGAATGCTCTCACTCTGCCACGGTCAGTCAGCCACGCCTGGCAGTCAGTACCTGGTAACAGACTATGCGTCAACACACAGTTGTGTTGATCTAGAGCTAGGTCGGCACAGGGTCAGCACCATGATGCCTTGGCTACCCTACGAAGGACTCTGTCTCTCTTCCGTAGTTCAAGTTCGGATGTACATGTCAGTCGGGTCAGGTAAACTGCCGGGTTCGCGTGTCCGTGCGTCTGGCATCGACCAACTCAGCGACAACACCAGCTGCAGCGCGTGCGTGCGCCTGCCGTGGCCAACCGACCGCCCCCTTCAAAAGAACTACATGCCCGCCTGCTCACGCGTCATGCTCTAGCCCAGCGCCACCAGCAGGCACGGGCGCCGGCTCTGGCACATACTGCGCTGGCGGCGGGTGCGCTGGCGGCACCGGCATCGGCGCTACGATGGGCTCGTCGCTCGGGAACAGCGCACGCAGCAGCCCGGGCGTCCGCAGCGGTCGGCGACCACTCATGCGCGGATATACATCCTCCTGCGATGGTTTGGTGGGTGGTGGTTGGGTGCGTGGCTTGCGTGGCGTTGCGGGCTCTCCTAGTAGAGCTCCCCTCGACGTGTCGTCTGGCCATAACTCACGCCCGGGGTCCTCCGGGCGCGCACGTGTACAACCTGTAAAACCTGGGTGTGTCAGCGATGGGATGGCGGGAGGAAGGTGGGTGGCAGGGGTGGGGGCGGGGGGCAGGCATGGGGTGAAAATGCTGGGTGCGAGGTAGGGTGGCTGTCCAGCCGCCCTGAGGAGGGGCAGGTGGTGCGCCTTGATGGCAGTGACCTCACTGTACTTAACTGTGGGATGTGCTCGTTCTCTTTTTCGGAATTACTTCGAATTTTCACACAGGACCGGCGCGTTCTCGTCGCCGAGCCCTGGACCCAGCAATGCGGCGCTGCTGGTGACGAGGATCTCCGTGCCGCTGACGAGCGGGGTAAAATACGACTGGCCCAGCTCCTGCTAGACTGCCCCTCGGTGGAACACTACAGGAGCGGCTTGCCCGAAGCTGCCAGGGCTGGGCGAGTAGCCGCGGCGCTGCCGCGGCCCGTGCTGGGAGACGGCCCTTATCCTCCCCCCATGCAGGATGCCATGCGGCACCGATCTCGACGAGTTGATCGACGAGCGGAGGAGCTGGCGCCCGTCAATGCATGCTGGACATTGGTCAAGATGGCTGCCCGTGGAGGCGGGCTACCATCACGGCTTCAGCGGTGGCGACCGCCGAGGCAACACAGAGTAAATCCGCTTCACCAATCGCAGCGTTCGTCACCGCGCTCATCCTCGGGTCGCTCGTCTGCCGGTGACTGGCGTTGGAAGGTCTTCAGGCAGCCTCCATGACAACTCTGTCGTCCATGCACCCCTGGAGGGTGGGACCTGGCCATGCATGAGGCATGGGGCGCCGGCTGAGCCCCATGCAAACGAGAGCTGGACAGCCATGCACTGCCAGGCGGGGACCGTTCCAGTCAGCGCCAGTCGGCTCTGCCGGCTTGACTGGCCACAAGGCCACTACTGTGACCCTGAGGAAGGTCCTCTCCTATATGCTCCTTGCCAGACATGTCTCTCAGAGACCGCTGTTTGGGGTAGTCTAGCCGGCGGGAGCGGTAGTCTATCGGCCGGGAGCCAGCGGTACTCTAGTAGTTGAGTGTGCTGGAGTATCGGCGGGTGTCTCTAGTGATGATGATGGATATTACAGTCTGTGTGACACCAGTAATGATGTATAAGACCGGTGTCGGCGCTAGCGCACGACACCTTAAACTCAGTTTCAGTGGGAAACTGGCTGGCTACCTGGTAGGGGTGAGGGTAAACCCCCACACGCGCGCACGCACTGGACCTAGACAGGACACTGGGCCCCCAGATCCACCCTATACCACCCAGGTAGTGACAGCAACGCATTGTTGGTGTGCGCCTGTGTTCTACTACTAGTCCCGCCGCCGCCATTGGCTCCAGCAATCTCCTCCATGCCCGCCAGCAATCTCCTCCACGCCCGCCAGCAATCTCCTGTATGCCCGCCAGCAATCTCCTCCATGCCCGCCAGCAATCTCCTGTATGCCCGCCAGCAATCTCGTCCATGCATGGGCGCCGCCATGCGATCTCCATGCGCCGCGCCGCGCTCCATGCGCGCCAGCACCCGTACCACCCGCCTCATTCCCGTTCTTTAGCCATTCCCCGTGACACCTATGGCTGATCCTTGTTCCGCCGTCCCCTTTGGCATCTGTAACCCGTATCCTCTCCCTGTAGCCTCATTCCCCGTTCTTAACCGCCATCTCCATTATGGTGCCCGCCCGCTGGTGGGGCCTCGCCTCGCCTCATGCCGCACGGCTAGTGTATTGATTGCTGCGCCATCTATAATCTGCGCCTTGGGGCAGGGAACCCCTGCGCCACAACCTCCTCACAAAGCCTAGCCGCATGTGCCTCGCTTCCCATGTTTCTCAATTTCTCGCCATCCGCTTCCATGCCCGCCTGCAATCTCCTCCACGCCCGCGAGCAAGCAAGCTCCTCCATGCCCGCCAGCAATCTCCTCCATGCATGCACGCGCAGAGCGCCGCCATGCAACCCCCAAGCGCCGCGCCCGCCAGCTCCCGTAGCCTCATTCCCTGTTTTTTACCCATGCGCCGTGACACATTAGCCTCGTCCGCCGTCCCCTGGCATGCCAGGCATGCATAACCCGTAGCCTCATCCCCGGTAGCCGCATTCCCCGTTCTTAGCCGCCATATCCATTATGGTGCCCGCCCGCTGGTGGGGCCTCGCCTCGCCCCATGCCGCACGGCTGGTGCATCGATCGCGTCGCCATCTAATAATCTGCGCCTTGGGGCAGGGAACCCCTGCGCCGCAACCTCCTCACAAAGCCTAGCCGCATGTGCCTCGCTTCCCATGTTTCTCAATTTCTCGCCATCCGTCTCTCTCTTCCATCCAGGCACAGTAAACCATTAGGAGCCGCAATCTGCTTGAGATCCGATCGTTGTGAGAGGGGGTGCATGCTCGCCGCAACTCTCGCCATCGTGCATCGTGCTCTCCATCGTACCGCCCCATCTGCCACATAGCCTCGCCCCATCAGGAACAGTTCACCAGTAGCGCTGTGCGTCAGAGCCGCTCAGGGAAAATTTCCAGATTTTCAGCCGCCCAGTACCAAGCGCAGTTGTCCCGGTTGTCCGCCATCGAGCGGCGCCTGGCGAAGAGCCCCTGGCGAAGAGCCGTTAAGGATCTAGGTAAAATGATGGCAGCTAGTCATGCCGCGGTTCCCTTCGTTTCATTCCACTTCTTTGTAATCAGCTTGCACGTAACTAGTGTAATGCGACGTAGAAGAGTAGCCTGCTTAGCTGGAAACCCCGTGTTACTGTGCTCGTTCTCAAGAGAGACGGGAGCATGTCTGTGTTTGTGGCGGCGCACGTGATGTCCCCGCAATGCACCGCGCGGCCTGCCCCTGCGCCTGCTGCACGCACTTCAATGTTTCCGTTAGACAACCCGCAACCCGACAAAGTGCAATTTCGGGTTGAGATTGACCGCTTCGGGCTGGCGCGTCAGGTTGCGCGAGATTGCGCTAATTCCGACCAGAAAAAATGTCAAAATCGGCATTTTCACACTTTTCGCCAAATTTTGCCTCCGTCGGGTGTTATGTATTCGACGACGACTGCATCGGGTTGAGATTGGTGAAATGAGCGTGAGGCCCAGGTTGAGCCATCATTTTTCCAAGATCCTTGACAGAACCACTGACGCACTTGTCAGCAGAGTACAGCGTGTAGTGCCATGTGTACTACAGTTCCACCTACTGCGTCCACACTAATGCTCACACAACTGCCACACAACTCCCACCACCACTGACGAGGAAGCAGTACACGTGCCCCGCTCCGATGCCAACTTGTACTACCAAGTAGGACGCACCTGCCCACACGTCTGCCCACACGACTGCGATATTTCAACATGTATCATAAAATTACTACTGTCTACACTGCTGCCCACACTACCGTAGTCTCGCTTTGCCTTCCCCCCTAATTAAGTCCGAAAAGCCCCGCAAAGGCTCTGTTACCGTGAAATTACGTCCGAAAACGCCCCGCCAAGGTAAAAAAGGCCCCCTGCGATTTCGAACCCGGATGAACGCTCTACAGGCCCCGCAAAAGTCGCCGCGAAGGCAGCGCAAGGACGAAATTAAGTCGCAAAACTCCCCGCAAAGGCCTAAAATTCCAAATAAAGAGGGCCTTAAGTGGACCCTCGGGAAGGCAACGCGAGACTACGGTACTGCCCACACCACTGACCAGGAAGTAGTACACGTGGCCCGCTCCGATGCCCAGCAGGTCGACGACCGGCGAGTGTCCGAGCACGACGGAGAATCCGAGGAGCACCCACGGCAGGAAGGGCGCGGTAAACGTGAAGATGCCGAGGAGAGACATCGACACGTACTGGTGCCGCCTGGCAGCGTGTGTGTGTGAGAGTGTGTGTGTGTGTGTGTGTGTGCGTGCGTGTGTATGTGTGCGTATGTGTGCCCCCACCCCCCGCCCTGTACGCCACCCACCGCGCCCACACGTACACCATCATGAACGTGAGCGACGACCCCCCATCCGCGCGTGCATGCCCCCCCATGCGAGCGTGCATGCCCCCCCCCCACACACATGCGCCAACACCCACAACACCCACCGCGCCCACACGTACACCATCATAAACGTGAGTGACGACCCCAGGAACTGCACACCAGCGTACGGCGCGACCACCGACATGAGGCCCCCTCCCAGGAGCAGCATCCAAAGGAAGTCGGCGCTGCGCCCGCGGAACGAGCCTGCACAGTGCATACGCACGCGCGAGTGAGCGGGCGGCAGCACGGCACAGCACGGCAATGTACAGCACAGCACGGCACAAGCGTATGCGCACACGCGAGTGAGCGCAGGGGGGCGTGCGTGCGTGCGCCCAGGAGCAGCATCCACAGGAAGTCAGCGCTGCGCCCGCGGAACGAGCCTGCACACAAACGTGCACGCGCGAGTGAGCGAGCGGCAGCACGGCACAGCACGGCACAACACGGCAGGAAGTCAGCACTGCGGCCGCGGAACGAGCCTGCGCACACGTGCGCGCGCGCGGGTGAGCGAGCGGCAGCACGGCGTATCACGGCACAGTACGGCACAGCACAGCACAAGCGTAAGCACACGCGCGAGTGAGCGCAGGGGGAGCGTGCGTGCGTGCGCCTAGGAGGAGCACGCAGAGGAAGTCGGCGCTGCGCCCGCGGAACGAGCCTGCACAGTGCATACGCACGCGCGAGCGAGTGAGCAGCAGCACGGCACAGCTCGGCACACGTGGACGCACGCGCGATTGAGCGTAGGGGGCGGGGGCGTGCGCCTAGGAGGAGCACCCAGAGGAAGTCGACACTGCGCCCGCGGAACAAGCCTGCACAGTGCATACGCACGCGCGAGTGAGTGAGCAGCAGCACGGCACAGCTCGGCACACGTGGACGCACGCGTGAGTGAGCTCGGGGGGGGGGGGGGGGCGTGCGTGCGTGCGCCCAGGAGCAGCATCCACAGGAAGTCACTGCGGCCGCGGAACGAGCCTGCACACAAACGCGCACGCGCGAGTGAGCGAGCGGCAGCACGGCACAGCACGGCACTGTACGGCACAGCACGGCACACGCGTATGCGCATGCACGAGCGTGCGCAGGAGGGCGTGCATGCGTGCGTCCAGGGACAGCATCCACAGCAAGACAGTGCAACGGGCACGGAACGAGCCTGCACACACTTACGCGCGAGTGTGCGTGTCCAGGGAGGGTGCGTGTGTGCGTGCCGAGGGCGCACACGTGCGTGTGGCCCCAGGGCTAAGGGTGCGGTGCGCGGAGCCGTGCGGGCGTGTGCGCGCACGGAAGCGGGCGGTGTGAAGGGGCGTGCTGAGGGTGCATGCCGAGGGCGCGTGTGGTGCGTGTCGCACAAGCAGATTGCAGTGCGGTGTGATGCGTGTGCGCGTGCACACGTGTGTTCAATGAGGTGCACGTGCCGCACGCACCCTCTTCGAGCGACTTGCAGTACTTGAGGAGGAAGAACATGTGGAACACAAGGTCTATCCCGAGCGCCCCAAAGTACAGGAAGTTGGTCGCCACTCGCCACACCTCGCCCGCCATGATGAGCCGCGGGTTGAGGTACAGGTTGAGGGGCGAGATGATCTGGCCAGTGTGTCCCAGGGGTGCGGGTGCGGGGTGCGGGGTGCGGGGGTGCATGGGGCAAGTGAGTGGCGGTTGGCGCGTGGCGGTTGGTGATGCGTGCGCTGGTGCAGCGGGGCAGTCTTTGGGCCAGGCATGTGTGCTACTGACAGGCTGGCGCGCATAGGTCTGTGGAAACACACGCATGGGCCAGCGAGCCCGGGAGGGAGGGACGGAGGGTCGGAGGGAGGCGGGCGCATGCCATGCACGCATGCAAGCTTGGCACGCACGGCACGCACGCGTGGCAAGCATGCAAGCCCCAGACAGGCAGGGAATTCACGCCCCCTGATACCCATCACGGCTTTAGTCACAGCCTTCCATCAGCACACACCACGGCAGCCCGGCAGTACGGCAGCGTGGTGTCCTCTGGTGGGAACCTCATAGGAAGGTGGACACTCATGCATGCACCTCACCTCTAGCGTGCATGCGCCGCTAGTTGCGAGCGCAAGGGACACGTAGGCGCGCGTAACGCATGGCAGGTTGAGCAGTTCGTCCTGTCGAGGGGCGTGCATTGTGAAGCAGGGAAGGGCTCCAGGGCTCTCTAATGAGCAGAAAGGCTCCATTGAGCAGCAGTTGGCATGTCACCGAGCTGAATAAGCTCATGCTCAATAGTAACCCTGTCCTGCCTCACCATCGTGGCTTGCTCCTAGGAAGGCGTTGTAGGGGATATTGCTGCCGGAGGGGCCTGTAGCTTGTGGGCCCCCCCCTGTCCGCTGCTCCAGCAGGTGCTTGAAGTTATAAAATGACGCTGTGCGTGTTGCTCGTGTTGCTCGTGAACGCGTGTTGTTGTTGTTGGCGCGCGGACAGAGCAACAGTCGTGTCGTGCACGTACAGCAGAGCACGCTACAATACGCAGAGAACAATAAGTTGCGATGGGTATGTTGCGATAAGGTCAGTGCTTTGCTCGCTCGTTGTTCACGTTCGTCCACACCACAAAACGAATCGACGCCCAATCCGAAATCCGAGCCAGCGCCTTCCACATCATGATACGCCAGCGCCGTGTCCCATTGCAGTGTTACCTGCCCCAGCGTGAAGAGGAGTGACCAGGCGAGTGAACATGGTGAACAACCTAAAGAGCGCTTCCGTGTGCCTGGCTGTCTCGCAGCCTGCTGTGACATGCCCAGCCTTGATCGTACAAGGGCCAGATCTACACACCGTGCATCCCCCATGCACCCCATGCGCTCTCCCCCCCATGCCGCCCTCATGCATGCTCGCTGCATGCCCACTCTGCCTGCAGCCACCGACACACGATGCCTCCGTTGCCCCACCGGGAGCTGAGAGGGCTGGTGTGCAAGCTTGGCGCAGTCACACGCCCTCGGGAGCAGAGGCAGGCATTGGCAACGCTCGCGCAGCTGTGCCGCGACGAAGACGATTGGGCCGCCCATTACTGACGCTGGTCCCATCCCTGACCTGGTGCGGCTGCTGGGGCCTAACTCTCCAACTGGTGTGCAAGAGCATGCAGCAGGAGCGTTGTGGAGCCTCCTTTAAATGCAAGCAAAGGCAGCTGGGGTGCTGATGAGCCTCGCTTCAAATGCTGACAACCAGGTCACCATAGCTGCTGTCGGTACCATCCCGCCTCTGGTGCGGCTTCTGGGGTCTGCTGACGTGCAAAATAATGCAGCAGCAGCACTGCTGTATCTCGCTAAAAATGCTGACAACAAGATCACCATCGCTACTGCGGGCGCCATCCCTTCACTGGTGCAGCTGCTGGCGCCTGGATGTGACGCCGTCACCTAAGAAGTTGCATCACGGGCACTCAAGGCCCTCGGTGACAGCAACGCTGAGTACCGCGCCGCCATTGTCGCTGCAGCAGCCAGTGCAGACTTGCTGCAGGAGATGGACGGTCTGCGAATCGAGCGGCCTGCTGATGTGGAGGCATAGGCAGCGCCCATGGATGCCGCTGCTGTTGCTGCGGACAAGAGAGCGAATGCGGAATTGAGGTCTCCGGGGACGGAGGGGCTGTAGTCAAAAGGCAGATACGCGATGGTTGTCCAGAGCAACGGCAGGGGGGGGGGGGGATTTGGGCCTCCCTGGGCAGGACTGGGCAGGGCAGGCTGTGGCTCCTCGCTGACAATGATTGAAGAATATGACGATTGCTGCCGCCAAGTGCAATCCCGCCCCCCCCCCCCGTGTAGCTGCTGGGGCCTGGCCACGATGCTGGCGTGCAGTGAAGAATGCAGCAGCCGCACTGACCGCACTTGGCGCGAGCAACGACGAGATCTGCGTCGCCATTGCCACCAGAGCCAGCGCTGTTTTGATGCGGAAGATAAAGGGTCTGGGTATCAACGGCGGCCCTGCTGACGGCCCAACATAGGAGCACCTGCACCTTCTACTAGGAGGCACCTGAAAATGCTGACGTTGCTGCGGACAAGAAAGCCGAAGGCATAACTTATGGCGCATTCGTGGGTTCCGGAGAAGGAAGGGCAGTGTAATGCGCTTGAGAAGATAAAGCGTCTGAGACGATGTAGGGCTGAGTGGCCTCTCACAGTCACTCAGTACTGGTGCCTTGACACTTCTTTTAAGTGTCAAGGCACCAGTACTGGTGGGAGCTAACACGGTGATGGCAGCCTTCACCCGCGTCGCTTTCAAAAAAGGGCATGCACAAAAAGGGGCACACACATGAAACTGGGCAATCCATGCACACGTCCCGAGCAGAGTTGGGCGGCGCGAGCCCAGTTTGTGGGCAGGGGTGGGGTGAGATTTGGCGGGAGATGCGCCCGACATTGCGACAGAGGGAAGATAAGCCGTCGCCTGGGTCCAGCCGTTGCACTTCCCCCGTTCAATTGATGTTGTCTGATCCTCGCGTCCGCATCGCCCACCTCTCCCCTCGGTGCAGTCACGTGGCGGTCGCTGCGTGGTCGGAGTGTCCATTGTGCATCCGGCCGAGCTCGTCGGTGAAATTCGTGGATTTAAATCCTGCTTGAATCAAACGAAATGTTGCTTGAAAGGGCCCGCTTGAATCGGTCTCAAGGAGTTCAAGTTGATCACAGTCCGGTCGTATTCAGCGAGGGAGTTACAGGGGGTCAGCCGCCAGCATCATGGCCAGCGGTCGGCACGTTCGGCGGCGGGAGACGGGTTCTAGGTAGGGGGGAGGGGACGATCGGTGGTACGCAAACCCGAACGCTGCGCCCCCCATCCCCCATCATCTACATCTGGGTCTACTCCATGATCATGTCGTCGTCGACGTCGTCGCCACCGCCACCGCCACCGCCGCCCCCGTCCCCCCCGTCGTCGTCGTCGTCCCCGTCTCCTTGCCCCGCCACCTGCAGCCTCTCCAGGTCGTCCAGCAGCTCCTCCAGCGGGATCTGCACACGTGAAGTGAGCGTGTGAGTGTGTGTGTGTGTGTGTGTGCACGTGCGCATTTGTGTGCATTTTTGTGTGTCAAGAGCGTGCGTGCGTGTGCAACCCCCTCTGAACACCCACCATCGTCTGAGTCGCTCATCACACCTCAGGCCCCCCCCCCCTTTCCCTTCTCACGTCGTCAACAGAGCCACCCATTCCATCATACACGCACACACGCACACACACACGCCCCCCCCACACACGCACACACGCACACGCCCCCCCCACACACGCCCACACACGCACACGCACCCCCCCCCACACGCACCTCTGGCAGGTCCTCCCCATCGTCATCTGAGTCGTCCATTCCTTCGTCGTCTGAGCCTGCCAGGCCAGGCACCGTCCCCGCGGCGCGTGCGGCGCGCAGCGCCTCGGCCCCGTGCGCATCCTTGTAGATGTTGATGCGCTGGCGCATCTCGGGGTCCTCCTCCAGCTCCTGCACGTGGCGTGTTTGTGTGTGTGTGTGCGAGTGCGTGTGGCGCATCTCGGGGTCCTCCTCGAGCTCCTGCACGTGGCGTGTTTGTGTGTGCGTGTCCGTGTGGCGCATCTCGGGGTCCTCCTCGAGCTCCTGCGCGTTGCGTGCGTGTGTATGTGTGCGTGGGTGGGGGGGGCGTGTGTGTGTGTGTGTGCGTGCCTCGGCTCCGTGCGCATCCTTGTAGATGTTGATGCGCTGGTGCATGTCGGGGTCCTCCTCGAGCTCCTGCACATGGTGTGTGTGTGTGCGTGTGCGTGTGTGGCACATCTCGGGGTCCTCCTCGAGCTCCTGCATGTTGCGTGTGCGTGTGTGTGTGTGTGTGTGCGTGTGTGTGTGTGTGCGTGTGGCGCATCTCGGGGTTCTCCTCGAGCTCCTGCACGTGGCGTGCGTGTTGCGTGTGTGTTTGTGCGTACGTGTACGTGAGGGAGGGTGTGTGTGTTTTGTGTGCGTGTGGGGGTGCATGCGTGTGTGTGTGTATGTATGGGTGTGTGTGCGTGCGTGCATGTGTGCGTGCGTGGGGGTGCGTGGGGGTGCATGTGCGTGTGTTTTTGTGTGAAGAGTGTGAACATCACATATTTCCACACTTTCTCATCACAAGATCGAGACCCCGATCGCCCCACAGATGGATGTCCTGCGGGGCTGATTCCGCGTAATACGACCGCCATCACATCTGCGTCAGGGACACACACACACACACACACTCACACACACGCACACATACACTGAAGGCACCGCGGCTGGCAAGGCCAGCATTGCGCAGGACATCAACACACACACGCACACACGTGCACACACACATACACACACACACACGCTCACACACGCACACACACCTTCAGGAACTGCTCGTGCTCCGCCTCCCGCGTGTCTGCCTGTGTCGCGGCGCGCCCGCGCGCCCGCCCGTTGAGCGCACCTGGCGTCGGCGCGTCCTCCACCTGCGTGTGTGTGTGTGTGTGTGTGTGCGTGTGCGCGTGTGCAGCCACGTGCCCTGGGTTTAGGGTTTTAAGGGTTAAGGTTTAGGGTTCAGCGTCCTCCACCTATGTGTGTGTGTGTGTGTGCAGTCGCGTGCTCTGGGTGCATGGTCAACACATACCTCCATTGTTAAGCGCACGCACGTACGCACGCACACACACACACACTCTCTTTTTAGAGGTTTTGGGGCTAACACACCTCCATCGCCAGGTGCTTGAGCTTCCACGCACGCTTCCCCAGCCCCTTGTGCACACACACACACACAAACACAGGCACGCGCACACACACACACACACACAGCCCCCCCCACACACGCACTCGCACCTCCATCGCCAGGTGCTTGAGCTTCCACGCGTGCTTCCCCAGCCCCTTGCGCACACACAGGCACACGCAGAAACACACACACACAACGCACACACAAACACACACACACACACACACAAACACGGAGGTCAAATAATAAGCCATCAAAGGCGTCCGACGGACTGTAAAATCGACCACTCACACAACACACACACACACACACGCACACACGCACCTCCATCGCCAGGTGCTTGAGCTTCCACGCGCGCGTCCCCAGCCCCTTGCGTGTGCGCTTGCACACACATGCACACACACACACACACAACACACACACAGCCCCCCCCCCACACACGCAAACGCACCTCCATCGCCAGGTGCTTGGGCTTCCACGCACGCCCGCCCAGCCCTTTGCGCACACACACGCACACACATGCACACACACACACACACAACACAACACACACACACACAGCCCCCCCACACACGCAAAATCACCTCCATCGCCAGGTGCTTGAGCTTCCACGCGTGCTCCCCCAGCCCCTTGCACACACACGCGCACACGCGCACACACACACACACACACATACACACACACACACACACGTATACACACACACACGTACGCACACACACACACTATTTTTAGAGGTTTTGGGGTTAACACACCTCCATCGCCAGGTGCTTGAGCTTCCACGCGAACTTCCCCGGCCCCTTGCGTGCACACGCGCACACAGAAACACACCCACCCACACCCACAAACACAAACGCACACACACACACACACAAACGTACACACGGAGGTCAAGTAATAAGCCATCAAAGGCGTCCGATGGACTGAAGAATCGACTGCACACACACACACACACACACATGCACACGCACCTCCATCGCCAGGTGCTTGAGCTTCCACGCGCGCTTCCCCAGCCCCTTGCGTGCGCGCTTGCGCCGCTTCTCCTCGTAGCTCTTGCGCACTAGCACGACGTCGGGCACGATCCCGCCCCGTGCGATGTACTCGTCGTACTCTGGTGCCACGATCTGTGCACGGTATTTTCGTTTTTTTCAGTTGTATAAGTTCAAGAGCAGTCACCAAGGTTTGTTACTCAGGGGTGTTTTAGGGGTGTAGGGGGTTTGGGGGTTTCTGGTTTCGTTGCGTGCAAATGAGCACGACGTCGGGCACGATGCCGCCACGCGAGATGTACTCGTCCTACTCTGGCGCCACGATCTGTATACAGGGGGGTTCCGGGGTTAAAGGGCGTGGTGCAGATATTTAGTTTTCTTTTTCTTCTTCTGGTGGGAATGGGATGACGTCGGGCACGGAGCCGCCGCTTGCCATGCAGTGGTTCCGCTAAGGATCGTGAGGAAATTACGGCTCAACCCGGGCCTCGAGGCTCATTCCCCAACCTCACCCGGCGTCAGGGAATTTTTCTTGACGAAAACGGTGAAAATGCAAATTTTCACACTTGCAGGGGTCGAAGTTTGCACACAAAAAACGTAATGCCGGCCCAAATCGGCCAATCTCAATCTCACCCCAGAAACGCACTTTTCCCCACCTGCACGTGGCACATGTGAGGTCGTATCCGAGCGCCTGGCGCCCCACACTTGGGCAACTTTTCAACTTCTTATCAGGGTTTAAAACCTACAACCTACAACTTGAAACCGACACGAGACCCCCACCTGCACGTTTGCAAGGTCGTAGCCGAGAGCCTGGTCCCCTGGGCGGAGCAGGTTGCCGAGGTGCGTCTGCGTTTGCGTGTGTGTGTGTGTGTGTGTGTGAGCGTGTACAGTCCTCCGGGCGGAGCAGGCTGCCGAGCTGCGTCTGCGGTGTGCGTGTGTGTGTGCGTGTGTGTGTGTGCGCGCGTGTGTGTTCGCGTGTGTGTGCGTGTGTCGCTGTGTCTGCAGTCTGACAGACACGCACACACAGGCACACTCTAAAACCAACTACAAAGTTCACATCCCACACTTCCCCAACTGCATTCACACAGCCACACTTCACCAGTTCCATTCACCCACTCGCGCACCTTTGTAAAGAACACTGTGTTGTTGCGTCCAAAGTCAGACAGCCGCGCACACAGGACACAAATTCATTGTTCATTGCTGCTTATAACTACATGGCTACGAGTTAAGGGTTTGGGGTTGGGGTTCATTGAAGCGTATAGTTGATTCACGAGAGTAGCAAAAAAACACCTTTGTAAAGAACACTGTGTCGTTGCGTCCGAAGTCCGACAGCCGCGCGACCGTCGCCTCTGCGAGCACATTCTTGCCGTGCGACGGCGCCCCTTGGATCAGCTCGATGTCGAGGACCACATACTCGGTCATCTGTGTTGGTGAGTGGGGGTAACAGAGAATGAGAGTGAGTAAGTGAGTGAGGGATGGATGGAGGGAGGGAGGGAGGGAGAGAAAGAGAGATAGAGAGAGAAAGAGAGACAAGGGAGAGAGGGAGAGAGCCTTGGGCTTGGATGGGTTAAAAGGGGGCTGCGGAGGGTCTTGCCGTGCGAAGGCGCCCCTGGGATGAGCTCGATGTCGAGGACAACGTACTCGGTCATCTGGTGCGGTGAGTGTGTGCATGAGAGAGTGAGAGAGAGAGGGAGCGAGAAAGAGGGGATCAAGAAAGACAAGGAAGAGAGAGAGGGAGAGAAGGAAAAAAGACGAGACGAGAGAGAGGAGAGAGAGAGGCGAGAGACACATTGAGAGAGAGAGAGGGAGAGAGAAAGCGCGCGCGCGTGAGAGAGGGGAGAGAGAATGAGGGCGAGAGAAAGAGGGGGAGAGAGAAAGAGAGGGAGAGGGAAAGAAAGAGAGAGCTTTGGGCTTGGAAGGGAGAAAGTGGGGGGTGCAGAGGGTCTTGCCGTGCCACTGCGCCCCTGGGATGACCTCGATGTCGAGGACCACATACTCGGTCATCTGTGGCAGTGTGTACGTGAGTGAGTGAGGGAGTAAGAGAGGGAGAGAGAGGGAGGGAGAGAGAGAGTGGGAGGGAACAAAAGAGAGAGAGAGAAAGAGAGCGAGCGAGCGAGAGCGAGAGGGGACAGAGAAAGAAAGAGAGGGAGAAAGAAAGAGAGAAGGAAGAGAGATAGAGCTTTGGGCTTGGAATAAAGAAAAGGGGGACTGCGGAGGGTCTTGCCGTGCGACGGCGCCCCTGGGATGAGCTCGATGTCGAGGACAGCGTACTCGGTCATCTGTGGTGGTGAGTGTGTGTGAGTGAGAGTGAGAGACAAGAGAGAGAGAGTGAGAGAGTGGGAGGGAAAGAAAGAGAAAAAAAAAGCGAGCGAGCGAGAGAGGGGAGAGAAATAAAGAGAGGGAGAAAGAAAGAAAGGGAGACAAGGAAGAGAGAAAGACAGAGCTTTGGGCTTGGATGGGATAAAGGGGGGGGGGGGCTGCGGAGGGTCTTGCCGTGCGACTGCGCTCCAAGTGGATGACTTCGATGTCGAAGATCACATACTCGGTCATCTGTTGCGGTGAGTGTGTGTCTGAGTGAGAGCGAGTGAGAGAGACAAGAGAGAGAGTGAGCGAGAGTGGGAGGGAAAGAAAGAGAGTTAGAGAAAGAGAGCGAGCAAGCGAGCGAGAGAGAGGGGACAGAAGGAAAGAGATGGAGAGAGAACGAGAGACAAGGGAGAGAGCCTTGGGCTTGGATGAGATCAAAGGGGGGAATGCGGAGGGTCTTGCCGTGCGACTGCGCCCCTAGCATGACCTCGATGTTGAGGAAAATGTACTAAGTCATATGTTGTGGTGTGTGTGTATATGAGTGTATGTATGTGTCTGTGTGTGTGTGTGTGTGCGTGTGTGTGTGTGTGTGTGCGTGTGTGTGTGTGTGTGCGTGTGTGTGTGTGTGCACACGTGTGTGCGTGTGCGTGCGCATGTGTGAGCGCGTGAGTGTGTACCCTAAAACACCACCCTCCCTCCCTTGCCTGCTTTGCGACCGCTGCAGTCCCAAACGGCATGCGGTAGTAGACCGGCGCGTCCTGGCTCGCGGTGCGGTTGGTAGTCGGGTCTAGCAGCGTGATCTGAGTGGAGACCTGGTGTGTGTGCGCGCGCGTGTGCGTGTGCGTCCTGGCTCGCGGTGCGGTTGGTCGTTGGGTCAAGCAGCGTGATCTGAGTGGAGACCTGGTGTGTGCGTGTAGGAGGGGGGAGGGTAAGCATGTGTGTGTGCGTGTGTGCGCGCGCGCGTGTGTGTGTGAGAGACGTGCGGTTGGTCGTTGGATCCAGGAGCGTGATCTGAGTGGACACCTGGTGTGTGGGTGTAGGAGGGGGGGTAAGTGTGTGTGTGCGTGTGTGTGCGCGCGTGCGTGTATGTGTGTGTGTGAGAGACGTGCAGTTGGTCGTTGGGTGTAGAAGCGTTATCTGAGTGGATGCCTGGTGTGTGTGTGTGTGTGTGTGTGTGTGTGCGTGTGTGTGTGCGTGTGTGTGTGCGGATGAGGGGGGGTTACGCATATGTGTGCGTGCGCGTCCTTGTTCGCGGTGCAGTTGGTTGTCGGGTCTAGAAGCGTTACCTGAGTGGAGACCTGGTGTGTGTAGGGGGGGGGAGTAAGCGCGTGTGGGTGGAGCGTGTGTGTGCGCACGCACGTGTGTGTGTGTGAGAGAGACGTGCGGTTGGTCGTTGGGTCTAGCAGCGTTATCTGAGCGGAGACCTGGTGTGTGTGTGTGTGTGTGTTGGGGGTAGGGGGGGGGGGTAGGCGTGTGTGAGCGGAGCGGATGGAGGTTGGTTGGAGGTGGGCTGGCGGTGGGCGAAGGAATGTTGCCCCCCCCCCCCCCACACACACACACCCACCCACCCTCCACAGCTCTCGCCCAAATCTTGTCACCACACTCCCGCCCATACCTTCGGAGCGCAACACAGCGCAGCACGCCCCCCCTCCCCTGAAGCACAGGCCAGCACACCACAGCACTCACGCTCATAGCTTGCCGCACAGCACAGCCCAGCACATCACAGCACAGGGCAGAGCATTCCGCGGCCTAAAATCACAACACAGCACAGCTCAGCAGAGTGCAGAAAAGCGCACTACTCCCCCCTACCTTTGAGCACAGCACCAGCGGCCCCATCTGTCCCATCGCCGCCGCGGCCTTGGGCACCAGGAACACAAGGTCGTCCTTGCACACCTGACGAGGGTATTACGGGGGGCGCTTTGAACTTTGAGCTGCCGAGGACGGCACCAGCCTGCCCGTCCGCCTGGCTACGGATGTCGTGCGCTTCCTCTACGGCGGCACCGGCCGGCGGGAGCCGGCTGATGGTGGCGTCGTGTCCGCGTCGCTCCTCAACGCCAAGCCTGCCGTCGGGGGCATCGGCGTGGAGCCACGCGGGGGCGGTGTGCTGCGTGTGCTCTTCACCGTGGCGTCTGACGCCGTGGCCGACACTGTCGTGCGCTGGCGCCACGAGCTGCGCCGCTGCGTGGACTCGACTGCAGTCTTCGACGTCCTCAGTGACCGCGAGGAGGCGCAGCACCAGGCGCTGTGGCCCGCTTTCCTCGCCGCCAAGGTTGCGGGGAAGCGGGCGCAGTTCCACCGCGCGCGCCTCGTCGTTGACGGCGAGCGGGTGCCTGCACCTGCTTGCTAGATGGCATTCCCTCTGGGGGTGTTTTTGAAGGGGAGGTGGCGCCACACGCGTGCGGTGGCGGGTGCGGTGTGGTCGCTGAGTAGAGTGCTGCGGCGGGTGTGCTACTAGCCCCGCTTCCGGTGGTCTGGGGGAGGGCTTTTTGGTCCCTTCATGGTTTTATACCTTGGGTCCGCCCTCTGGCCATTTGAGGGGCTGGGTGTGCAGCCTGCACAGTGGTGCTGCTTGCTTGGCGCCCGCCACCAAGTGTGGATGGCGTTACCGTGGGCTACTTGTAGCTTGACCTTTTGTGGGCCTTGAGCCTTGTTTCTCTAAGTCCCACTGGAGCTTTGGAACCGTACGTGTGACCGCCAGAAGTGGATTGTAAAACTCTCATCATCATCATTTGAACTGTGTCAGTGGAAAATATGAAACCTGCGTTTTGCGTTTTTGCGTTTTGCGTTTCTCAACTCTCCTCTCCACCCACCCTCCCGACCACGCTATCGTCATGTAACAGAGACGCTCTGACGCCTGACGCGTCAGGCTTGGGCTCGCGTGCACCGTTTGGGCGGGGCGCTGACAGTGCATGTGCCCCCAACGCGGCCGCGGCCACACGCACGCTGCCTATCGAGGAACTTTCCGCTTGCTGCGGCCCAGCCGCGCGGCGTGACTATCATGCATGCGTCGGCGTGCATGGCATGGGGTGCATGGGGGGTGCTACACCCCTCTGCTACAGCGCACTGCTACACCATCTGTCGCCCCTCTGGCGCTTGCGGCGACACTCGGGCGACCATGGTGCGAGTTTGGGTGGGTGGGTGGACGGGCTTGACGAAGAACTCAAGGGCAGAACGCAAAAACGCAAAAACACAAAACCGTTTTTCACTTTTTAATGACACAGTTCAAAGCGCCCCCCGTAATAAAGGTTTTAGGGTAAGGGTTTAAGGTTTTAGGGTCAAGGATCAAGGCAAGGGTGCAAGGTTCCCAAGTGTGGATGGCCTTGGCCACCAGGACGCTAGGTCGTCTTTGCACACCTGGAGTGTGTGGATTGAGATTACTGACATGAGTGACGAGAGAAGGCAGACATATGGCGTGTGTGCGTGTGTGCGTGGATGTGTGAACGGTGTGGACTTTGGGCACCAGGAACACGAGGTCGTCCTTGCACACCTGTTCTGTGTGTGGATGTGTGGGGGTGTGGGGAGCACGTGTGTGAGTGGAAATGTGGACAAACAAGCAACACCCGTGCCCGAGACAACACGCAACATGCGCAAGCGCAGTACACGCGGACTAGTACCCCCGGGTTTGGGGGGCCTCCACCCCTCATAAGTGATTGTTGAGACCAGAAGTGTGGACCAGAAGTGTGGACCAGTCCACTGTGGACTTGGGTGTGAATGTGTTGACAGGACTTGGGTGGACTTGGGTGGACTTGGGTGTGGACTTGAGACCAGAATTGTTGAGACCAGGACTGTGGACTTGGGTGTAAATGTGCTGACAGGACTAAAACATATCTCTCAAGGCCGATGCTGGTAACTCCTAGCCACGGGTGAATTTCGGTAGCATGACATAACAGTTGGATTAGAGTCCACCAGTTGTGATCACCCACGGGATGGTCTCCATGCTGAGCCTCCTACTTGTTTTCGTCGTAGAGCAACCTAGGCTGTCTCAGCGGGACCAAGCTTCAGAGCCTGGGGTCTAACAGCCAGCGCACAGGATACAGGGCCTTAGCTAGCGACGCATAGCTACGGCTCAGAGCAAAACGCACGCACCGGGTTGATCTCCACGCTGAACGTGTACTTGTAGGTTGGCATAGAGCAAGCTTTTTTAAGTGAGCGGCAAAAGAAGCAGCCAAGCTGCTTCTTTTGCTAACAAAGATACTTACTCGTTCGGTTCAGCTTTCAACCCCTCTCACCAGAGAGACCAGGCTCCAGGGCCACAAATCTACGGTTCATGGCAACACGCATGCACCGGGATGATCTCCACGCTATAGCGTGCACTTGTTGTCGTCGTCGTAGAGCAGCCTAGGCTCTCTCAGCGGGACTAGGCTTCAAGGCCTAGGATCTACAGCCAATGCGCAGACTTCAGGGCCTAAGCTAGGGTCGCATAGCTATGGTTCATGGCAACATGCACACAACGGGATGATCTCCACGCTGAACGTGCACTTGTTGTCGTCGCAGCAGACTAGGCTCTCTCAGCGGGACTAGGCTTCAAGGCCTAGGATCTACAGCCAACGCACAGGCTTCAGGGCCTAAGCTAAGGTCGCTTAGCTACGGTTCATGGCAACACGCACGCACCAGGATGATCTCCACGCTGAACGTGTGTACTTGTGCGTGTTGTCGTCATGCTCTCTCAGCAGAGGGCCTAAAGGCTCCAGGGCCTGAACTCTAACAGCCAACGCGCAGGCTTCAGGGCCTAAGCTGGGGCCGCATGGCCAGGGTTCAGGGTTCCTCCACGCACCGGGATGATCTCCACGCTGAACGTGTACTTGTAATTGTACGTGTTGTCGTGCGTGTCGTGCGACACGAGCTGCTTGTCGGTCCTGAAGCGGAGCGGCACGACGCTCTGGAGGAAGTCGACGAACTTGCATGCGTGCGAGCGGTTGGCAAAGAAGAAGTCGACGCCCTGGTGGATGTCAGTGATCTGCGTTTGGGATTGGGATGTTGGTTGTTGGTTGTCGGTTGTTGGTTTTCGGTTGTTGGTTGGCAGTGTTGGTGGATTGCACAGTCTTGCGACGTCATAGTAATAGGCGGTAAGTTTTTGGTGGGATAGGTGGTGGTTGGCGAAGAAGAAGTCGACGCCCTGGTGGATGTCGGTGATCTGCGTTTGGGTTGTTGGTTGTTGGTTGTCGGTTGTTGTCGATGTGATGGATTGTACTATGTATAACATGCTTGCTTCACTTGTTAGTTGTGAGGTGCGAGCAGTTGGCAAAGAAGAATTGCATGCCCTGGTGGCTGTCGGTGATCTGCGTGCAGTGCCACGTTGGTAAGTAGTTGTTGGCTTGATGAGTTGTATAGTCTCTGCAACGTATTAGTAAGGTGGTAAGTTGCTGGTGGGATAAGTGGTAGTGGTTGGCGAAGAAGAAGTCGACGCCCGGGTGGATGTTGGTGACCTGCGTTTGGGATTGGGTTGTTGGTTGTCGGTTGTTGGTTGTCGCCTGGCAGTTGTTGGTGTGGTGGATTGCACAATGTACAATCTGCTTCGCTTGTTACTTGTGGTTGTTATTGGTGCGGTGGTGGCAGTGAGACGCCCCTGGTGGATGTCGGTGATCTGCGTTTTGGATGGTTTGGGCGGCACTGAGCTAGTTGCCTACAGCTAGCCCTACCACAGCCCCATCATCTGATCCGCGCAAGTGAACGCGGTCATAACGCCCAAGGCAGTCGGGAGTGCGCCTCAGGCGGTGGTGGGCGCCTAAGGCGATCGGGGTGGCGCCTGAGGCTGTCGGGGTGGCGCTTGAGGCGGTCGGGATGACGCCTAAGGCGGCGCCGCAGGCGGTCGGGGCGCCTGATGCGCCGCATGATGTGCGCAAGTAAATGCGCCGCCTGAGGAGTGGGATAGGTTGGGAATGTGGGAGGGTCGCATTGCTTGGGGAGCGTGGTATGAAGAAATCGGGTGAAGTCCACACCCTGGTGGTGGACGTTGGTCTGCGTGCAGACGACCCAGAGATGGTGCGATGAGACAGTGTCATGCAGTGGTGTCATTAAGGAATCCGAGAATGTGCTGTTTGCCCCCGCAACTACAACCGCAACAACAATTGAGAGCCTTGTGGCAAAGCGATCAATGCAGTGGCTAGGCCATGTGATGCGCATGCCGGCTTCTCGTCTTCCTCGTACAACTTTTGACTGCACAATGGATGTGGCTCGGCAGCAAGGCCGGCCTCCAGCCTCCTCCCGACACTATTTTCTTAAGCTACTGATTCAGCAGCTAGGCGAAACTAGTGGCACTCGTTCTGATTGGAAGACTTTTTCGGACACGGCGTTTGAGCGTGCTCAGGATAGGGTCGGGTGGAGAGCCGTGGTGTACGGTCCGGCTGCCCCTCAGGCGCCGGCCCCTCCACCACGGCGGTCAAGTAGATTGGCAAGCGCCACTTGACCCCCTATCCCCTAGAAGCAGTTAGGACCTATTTTGGAGGCGTCGCACAATAGCTCTCCTTTTTGCTCTGGGACTACACGTTGGCAGGCAGCCGGCTGGTGGCTACCGCCCCTCACAAGTAATTGTTAGGGCCAGAACTGGACTTGGGTAGGCGGTGGTACTAGGATTAGAGGTAGTCCTTGCTGGAAAGCCGATGTAACTGTAACTGCCCCCGCAACATTGGAGGGAACATGCCGAATTGCCCCCGCAGGAGGCGTTTTTCCCGCAAAAAGTGTGAAATCGTCGAAATTAACACTTTTTGGAACGAAATTTCTGCGATTCGCCCCCGCAGTTTCCCCCCAAATTTCCCGGTTTGCCCCCGCAGCGGGGGCTGCAGGGGTGCTAATGACACCACTGGTGTCATGAGTGTCATGTATGCGTGATTTACCCCGCTAACAACTGAACAACCAACAACCAACAAGCAGCCAACTGTTCACACCTTGATGCAGTTCACGTCCCCGCGACGTGCGTTATCAGGAGGTGTGGGGACACGCGCTGGCGCCACCTATCCCACTCCTCACAAGTGACACCCCACCCACTCACAACCAACAACCAACAACCAACAACCGACAACTGTTCACACCTTCATGCAGTTGACGTCCGCGCGCCGTGCTTCATGATGAGCTGCTCCAGGAACAGGGGCATGCGTGCGCTTGTGGGACACGAGCTGTCGCCACCTATCCCACAACCTAGAACCGACACCTCATCCACTGACAACCAACAACAACCAACAAGCAACCGAGACAACTGAACCCAACAACCGACACATCTTGATGCAGTTGACGTCTGCACCATGCTGCATGATGAGCTGCTCCAGGAACAGGAGCGAGCGAGATTGGGCCGCGTGCTGGTGCCACCTACCCCACTCGCAACTAGCAACTGACAACTGAAACCAACAACCAACAACCGACAGACACTGATGCACTTGACGTCCGCGCCGTGCTTCATGATCAGTTGCTCCAGGAAGAGGGCCATGCGTGCGCTTGTGGGACACGAGCTGGCGCCACCTGTCCCACAACCTACAACCGACACCTCGTCCACTCGCAACCCACAACCAACAAGCAACCAACTGTTCACACCTTGATGCAGTTGACGTCCGCGCCGTATTTCATGATGAGCTGCTCCAGGAACAGGAGCGAGCGAGAGCGGGCCGCGTGCTGGTGCCACCTACCCTACTAGCAACTAGCAACTGACAAATCAAACCAACAACCGACACACCTTGATGCAGTTGACGTCCGCGCCGTGCTTCATGATCAGCTGCTCCAGGAACAGGAACGTGCGCTTGTGGAACACGTGCTGGCGCAGCTGCACGCACGCGTTCCAGCTGCGGCAGTTGGGCAGTCGGGGGAATCAGGGCAGTTAGCGGTAGTTGCGCAGTTTGGGCAATTGGCGGTAGTTCGCGGTAGATAGCGGCAGTTGAGCAGTTGGACAAGTGCTGGCGCAGCTGCACGCACGCGTTCCAGTTGTGGCAGTTGGGCAGTGGGGGGAATCAGGGCAGTTAGCGGCAGTTGGGCAGTTGGGCAATCGGCGTTAGTTCGCGGTAGATAGCGGCAGTTGAGAAGTTGGACAAGTGCTGGCGCAGCTGCACGCACGCGTTCCAGTTGTGGCAGTCGGGGGAATCAGGGCAGTAAGCAGCAGTTGGGCAGTTGGACAACAGCGCACACGTTCCAGTTGCGGCGCTTCAGCAGTTGGGGGAATCAGGGCAGTTAGCGGCAATTGGGCAGTGGGCGGCATAAGGGCAGTTTGGGCAGTTAGCGGCAGTTAGCGGTAGTTGGGGCAGGCAGCTGCGCGCACGCGTTCCAGCTGCGGCAGTTGGGCAGTTGGGGCAGGAAGCAGCAGTTGGGCAGTTGGGCAGTAACGGCAGTGAGCAGCAGTCGGGCAGGTTGGACAGTTAGCGGCAGTCGGCAGTAAAAGCAGCAGTGAGTGGCAGTTAGCGGCAGTACGGGCAGGCAGCTGCACGCACGCGTTCCAGCGGCGGCACACGCTGTTTCTGTCTTAGCGCTGTATAATAAGCGCCCCATACTAGCTTTGAACTTGGTCACGCTTGGCAAATCTGGATCCGGAACTCGAGTGCACGCACGTGTTTGGGTTTGCGTCGAAGCGGTTGCAGTCCATGCACATGCTGCGTCTGTCTCAGCACTTCATTTGTTAAGCGCTTCATACTCTGAACATTCATACAGATATCCAGCTTTGGATTACAGCCACACGTGTCACAAATTGAGGCGAATGGCACGCACCTGTTCGGGTTTGCGATGAAGCGGTTGCAGTCCATGCACATGTTGCCTGTGTCTCAGCACGTAATTTATTCAGCGCTTCATACTCTGAACACGCATACTGACATTCGAATTTGGATAACAGCCTCAAGTGTCACAAATTAAGGTGAATGGCACGCACCTGTTTGGGTTTGCGTTGAAGCGGTCGCAGTCCATGCACATGCTGCTGCTTCTGCCTCAACGCTTCATAATAAGCGCCTCGTACTGTTCAGCACTGAACTACAGTCACAAACATATCTGGAGCACACGCACCTGTTTGGGTTTGCGTTGAAGCGGTTGCAGTCCATGCACATGTTGTTCTCCACAACGTACTCCACGACGAACGACTGCTGCAGGATCGCGCCGTTGAAGACCTCGCCCTGCGGTGTGCAGATGACAGTTCACTGTTAACTGAAAGTTCTACGCACGCTGGAACGACTGCCGCAGGATGGCGCCGTTGAAGCAGTAGCGCCTGAGAAGGATTTAATATTTGTTTTTTTCCCGGCTCGGTCAACTTTGACCGCGCATACCAGGCGCAATACGTAGCGGGTCTTCGCTCAACGCATGCCGTTGTGCTGCTCTCGGTGAGCTTTCCAATGCACCCCTCCGCGCCCTTTCCCACCAAGTGTGGGGTGGTTTTCTGGGAAATGGGATATCCGGCCCCGAGCGGTGTACGGCTTGCTGAGGGAGCGCGCCGTTTAAGACCTCGCCCTGCGGTGTACAGTTAACATGTGTAAGCTCAGTTTCTGGCTGCGAACAGCAGAAGAGGAAATCACTGAATAGAGGGAGCCGCCTCATCCAGGTCTACCTCGCCCTGCACCACACGCACCCACAAACACACACCCACAAGCACACCGTGCACCAGTGGTGTCATTAAGGAAACCAAGAGTGTCCTCTTTGCCCCTGCAACAAAGGAGGGAACATGCTGAACAGCCCCCGCAGACGACGTTGTTTCTCAGAACATTGTGGAAAATTTCGGGGTTTACACTTCTCGGAGCGAAATTCCCGCGATTCGCCCCCGCAGCTTCCCGCCGAATTTCACGGTTTGCCCCCGCAGCGTGGTCTGCGTGGTCTGCGGGGGCGCGAATGGCACCACTACCGTGCACATGCAGGAGCGCGTGTGTTTCAGCGCGCGAGGTAGTTTTTTCTGGGGTTGGCGTGTTTGGTGTGCGGTGTACTCTGCAGCGGCGGAAAAGCAGAGCACGTAGCTGGGCGCCCTGACCACAGCCGGGCATTTGGTCGGTGGTTGACCAAGGCAGCCTCTCGTCCCGTCCCCACCTCCCCGTGTGCCTCCCCGTCCCGGCTCCCCGTCCCCGTGTGCCTCCCCCGACACACACACACACACACACACACACAGTGCTTATCACACGCACCAATCAAATGTGCAGCATGCACGCTCAGCCGCTCAGCCGTGCATGCGTGCACTCAATTGGTGACCGCACAGCGCGCACCTGTACGGTCAGCTTGACCTTCAGGCGCTTTGAGTGCGGCTCTGTCCAGATGAACCCAGCGTCGACCAGCTTGACCTGGGTTTGGGGTGCGTGCGTGTGTGTGTGCGTTTTTTTTTGTGCAGTGTGTGTGCGTGCACGTGTGTGCAATGTGTGTGTGCACGTGTGTGCAATGTGCAGTGAATGTGTGTGTGTGTGTGTGTGTATGTTTATCTGTGGGAGTGCGTGCGTGTGTGTACCTATGGAAGTGTGTGCTTGCGTGTCTGTGCCTAGAAGTGACCCACCCCGGGGGTACTAGCGCGCACGCCTGGCACGCGCCATGCACCCCCCATGCACCCGCCATGCGCGCGCGCGGCGACACCGCTCTCCCCCCCCCCCTCTCCCCTCTGCTGCTGCTTCTGCCGCCTGATACTTGCACCACCCTCGCATACATGCTGTCAACAAGGCTGTCAGGGGCGGCCAACGTCATGCGTGGTAGCTCCGCCGCCGCCGCCATTGCAGCACACCGAAATATCAGCCGTGCCGAAGCTCCTAGCAGGCTCCTCGCGCACCTCTTTCAGTCCCTTGATCTTCTTGATGCAGAACGTGAGCAGCTCCTTGGACTCCGGCTCCGCCTTGAGCCAGTGCTTGGGCGGCTGCAGGTACCTCCCGCAGTCCTTGCACCACAGGATCGTCACCTGCTTCTGCACGCCCTCAGTGATGTCGACCTGGCTCCGGATGCACGCCACGCACATGTTGGAGGGGTTGGGCGGGATGTTGAGGCCGCAGAGGCAGCATAGCACACTGCCAGCTGTCTGCAACGGGGTGAAAATCTGCTGAGCCGTCGGCCCGCCCACGTAGTCCTGCATCGTGTAGGTTACCCACTGCCACTATGGTGTGTGCCACACGGGCTAGCTTGGTACAGTACGGAGTTGCGAAGAGTGTGGATCCGCATGGATGTGCATGGATGTGCATGGATGTGCATGCGCATGCATGCTGAAACACTTCGCCACTACCTTACCTGACCTAGCATGAGCTTATTCGGTGGCCTCCCGACCGCGGTGGGGGACAGCGACCGTCGCCGCAAGGCAAACGCGAAGGCGCAAGCAGAGCTAGAGCTTGAGGAGAAATTGCGTGCCACCGCAGGGCTCGCAGGGCCAGGCATCGATGGCGTTGATGCTAGCGACGACGGGTCGGAGGGCGAAGGCGAGGAGGAGGACGAAGAGGGAGGTGGGGCATGGTACGAAAACGCCCAAGCCCTGGAGGAGCCCAGCGCAGACCTTGGACGGCGACCCAGGCGGCCAGCAGTCGACGATGACGACGGAGGTGGTGCCAGTGGACGTGGATCTGGGGAGGCGTCAGGCCGGGGGCAGGCACCACCAGCGGTAGAGGAGGCACCACTGCCGCGGAAGCGCGCGCGCTTTGCTGACGAGGAGGTGACCGCGGTGCACGAGGCGCCGGTGCCGCGGCAGCCCAGCACAGCGGAGGCTGATGATCAGGTGGGCATGCGTTGCGTCCGCATGCATGCCATGCGTGCATGGCATGAAACGCATGGCATGCCTGCCATGCCGTTCTGGTGATGCGCTCCGCATGCACGCTGCAAGCACAGGAGAGAGAGAGCGCACACACACACACACACACACACTGCATGGCTACCTGCATGCATTGCACAGTCGTTGCCCAAGCACGCGCGCCCCCCCCTCCCCCCGCCTCCACGCCCGCCCCCCTCAGCTCCACTCGCCCTCTCCCACCCCCTCCCAGGTGCACACGTGGGAGAGAGCAAACACACACACACACACACACACACACGCACGCACGTGCATGGCAACCACGCGCTCACGCCAACACACGCACTCGCCAACACACACACACACACGCACGCACGCAAACACACGCACACACACGCACGTGCATGGCTGCCTCAACACACGCCCCCCCCCATCTCCAGGTGCGCACTGCCCTCGTGCGCATCTCCGGCCACATCATCAACCCGGCCAAGTTCGCCAAGGCGTGCCCGCTGCTGCGCAAGCTGCTGGACGGGCAAGCGCTCACACGGGCACACATGGTGTGTGTGTGTGTGTGTGTGTGCGCGCGCGTGTTGGGGGTAGCTGCCGACGCGCATGCGTCACATCCATCCAGACCAATGCAAACGCACACGCACACCTGGGGGCAGTCAGGCGGTCGGTTTCCCGGGACAAGGCCTCGGCTCCCTGACTCTCCGGGTTCCCGGGAGACCTACGTATGCGCTCTCCTGTTTTATTTTCCCAGGTTTGCGCCGCCTGACCCCCTTGCTTTCCCCCGGGGGCTGCGTTCCCACCACCCCCCGGTTACTCGAAACGCACCCGCTGACACGTGCCGCGTGCTTGCAGACCGAGCTGTTTGCAGCGGTGCGAAGCGCGCACACACACAAACACAACCACGCGCACACACACACACACAACCACACACACACTCACACACACACACAAACACGACACGTCCCCGCCCGCAGCCCGAGCTCTTTGAAGCGGTGCGCAGCGCCTTCGCCTCGCCCGACGCGTGTACTGAGCCGACGCTGCGGCGTGACTACATGAAGCTCATCGGGGCGGTCGCAAGCCGGCCGGAGCTGTTTGGAAAGTGAGCACGCGCACTTGGACGCGTACCGCACGCAAACACACACACCAAGAGAGAGAGAGACATTCGTTACAGTTCCCACTGCACGGGTAACCTGGATAACGCCTCTGTCATGTGCAAAAGCGCTAACACACACTCACACACACACACACATTCATTCCATTCATTCATTCCAAAGTGTTACATGACTGCAGCAGCACTACCCGTATTAAAGTATAAGCAATGTTCCAGAGGTCAAATGGCACATGTGTGTCGGTCTACAGCGGGTGACCAATCAGCGCTAAGAGGGGTACATCACATGGCGGGTGGGGTTGCCACTCTGACCAACCAACTTCAACTTCAATCGCGGCGTATCATCTCCCCATGGGCCGATTAATTCCATGGGGCGATATTCGGGTGTAGGCAGGCCTAGAGGACGTCGGATCAGCTCCTCGATGGGGCGACAGACGAATGTAGGCGGGCCTGGGATAGGGGGCAGCGGCGGATCATCTCCATGAGCCCACGAACTCGATGGGGCGATGATGAACGTAGGCAGGGGCGCAGGGACGGGGAGGCGGATCATCTCCATTGGCCTCTGAACTCCAAGGGGCGATGATGTAGGTAGGCAGGGGGCGGAGGCAGGGGCGAGGGAGGAGAGGCTGGGGCGTGGGGGGTGGTGAGGCGGATCATCTCCATGGGCCTGTGAAGTCCATGGGGCGATGATGTAGGTAGGCAGGGGGTGGAGGCAGGGGCAAGGGAGGAAAGGCTGGGGGGAGGGAGGGCTAGCATGGGGTCGGCGTGCGTGAGGGCGCATGGGCGGGAGGCGCATGGGGCGGGGGTGCATGGGCCTGCATGGCGCGCACATGGGACGGCGAGCTCCATGTGGGGGTGGAGCGTGGGCGGGTTGTCGACTGTGGGTGGGTGAGGGTGGGGGAGATTTGGACTGTGTAGTTTGGAGCGTGTCAAGGGGGGCGAAGGGTGCTGAAGGGGGGCCATGGCGATGGGAGGTTCTCTGTGGTGCATGGTGGCGTGGCGCCGCAGTGGGGCGCGGCCGAGGATCCTCGGCGGAGGCGAGGCGGTCTGGGATGCGGTCTATAGTCGACCGAGGAGCTGTTCGGCGCTGGCGAGGGCATGGAGACGGGCTCTGTGATGACATTTTGAATTTGGGTGTCGAGTTGCTCGGTTCATTGAGGCTGCCCTTCAGACGAAGGCGATGGTGGATAGTCCAGGATGGATCACACACACACACACACGCATACACACATACACACGCTCACACATGTACACACACACACCCCAGTATGGAGCACGCACACCTGAACAGGTACCGCATTCACACACACACACACACACACACACGCACACGCACACACACACACACATGTACACACACACACACATACATACACACCAGGTTGGAGCGTGCTCACCTAAACATGTACCGCGTGCACACACACACACACACACACACACGCACACACACATACACATACACACACACACACACACGCCAGGCCGGAGCGTGCGCACCTGGACGTGTACCGCGTCCTGGGGCACGTCCAGAACGAGATGTCGACCGACGACAGTTTTGTGTTCACCAAGGCGCTCGCACACGTGCGCGAGGTGATCGACGAGCTGCCCGATGAGGTGGACGCCGACGACGAGGCTACGCTCCAGGGGCTTCTATCCCGCGCGGACGGCGCGTGCCCGCCGTGGGGCGCGCGCGGCAGGTATGAGCGCGTGTGTGTCGGGGTGTGTGGAGTGTGCGTGTGCGTGTGTGCGTGGCCGCGTGCGTGTGCTTATGTGTGTGTGTCTGTGTGTGTGTGTGCGTGTGTGTGCGCTGCCTCTCACACAAACGCGCACCCCGCCCCACACCCCACACTCCCCACCCCAGCGCCCACAACGGCGACACCATTGCGCACGCGGCCGCGGTCGCAGCGGCACCCACCCCCACTCCACCCCACCACCCCCTCGGTCCACCACCCGCCACCCACCACCCACCCTACCCACCACACCCCACACTCTTCACTTCACCACAGCGCCCACAACGGCGACGCCGCTGCGCACGCGGCCGCGGTCGCAGCCGCCGACGCGTCGCACGCGCGAGCGCTGGCAGAGCACGCGGCAGGCCAAGCGCAGCTGGACGAGCTGGAGCGGATGCAGGACGCGGCCGCGGACGAGGCGGAGGAGGAGGGGGAGGCCGGGCAGGGCGGGCGCGGGGAAGGGGGCGGGGACGGTCCCCCGCCGCCGCCGCCGCCGCCGCCGCCACCGCCACCGGCTGACGACGCAGAGGCGGACCCCTTTGGGCTCGACGAGCTGTTCGCCAAGGAGACTCCCCCGCCGCCGCTGCAGCAGCAGCAGCAGCGGCCAGGGGGCGGCGTCCGCCGGCTGCCACGCCGCCCGCCGCCGCCGCGCCCGGCCGTGCCTCCGGTGCCGCTGATGACGAGCTGCTGGTCGGCGGCCGAGGTGCGCGCACACGCATAGAGAGAGCGACACACACGCGCACGCACACACACACACACACACGCACGCGCACGCACACACACGCACACAGGTGCGCGTGATGCGCCGCTACGCACTGCTGTCCTGCCTGACGACCGCACGCGGGTACGCACGCCTGGCGTGGGCGCGCACTGGCATCGAGCTTCTGGTGGAGCACTGCTTTGCGCAACGGTCGCGCCTATGCGCCAGCCAGCAGCCTGCGATCGAGGAGGCGATGGCTTGGGTACGCAAGTGCCGCGCGGAGCGCAAGGGCGGGCCGACGGCGAGGGAGGTCAACCGCGACTCGACGTCGTTTGAGCGTGCCAGCGCAGAGTGGGGCAAGGCGACCGTAAGCGCGCGGGGAAAGGGGGTCGGCTCAGGCGGCGACGCGCGCTCCACCGCGTGGCTGGGCTGAGTACCCCAAAGTTGTTGGCGGGCCTGGTGGATGTAGACTTCAGAAGACATGGGGTTCAGTTTTTTTTTAAATGGCGGAAAAGTGAGAAAGAGTGTTCGAAAAAACATGGCCCCCTTGTAAGCCTATGTTTATGGCCTTCGACCATCTGCTACTTTGATCTGAACCTGGTGCTCTGACGTGGCGTGGCGTGGAGTGGAGCAGCGCCTGCGCGAGGGTATCGAATTTAGTCTGTGCGGACTCGGCGATGCACCGATCATCGGGCAGCCTCTGCGGGCGCGTGCATGCGAGTCGCGTGCATGCTGAAAGCTCGCTGTCAGCGTGCAGCGTCTCACCCTACACACGAGCGTACCAGGGGCTCAGCAACAGCAACCGCTTGGCCGCGCATGGTGACCTCGTGCATGGCATGGCCGCACGCACACATGGAAGACGGTCAAGGGCTGAGACACTAGTGCCTGCGGCCCTCCCTCACGAGGAGGACGAGCTGGATGGGAGTGTCAGACGCAGGCGCAGCAGCAGAGGCAGCAGCTCTAGCGCAGGAGCGCAGGCAGTCGCAGCGGCGGCGGCGGCGGCGGGAGCAGCAGCACCAGCGCCGCCGCCCTACTCGCCCTACTCCCCTCTGCACGCCGAGATCGACGCATTCTGCCGCTCGATGGCACCAACGGTGGAGGAGGAGCGCGCGAAGCACGACGTGGTGGAGAGGTGCGTGGCCGGGGGCTCCACACACGCGTGTGTGTGTGTGGGGGCGGGGGCGCACACGCCACACGCACGCACAGGCACGCGCTCACAACACACACACGCACGCACGCAGCATTCGCGTCGCCGTGCGCAAGGCGTTCCCCGAGGGCCGCGGCCGCATGGCCGTGCGCGTGTTTGGCAGCTTTGCGTCTGGAATGGGCACGTGGGACTCTGACGTTGACCTTGTGGTGACTGGGCTGTTTGCGCCTGATGCAAGCACGGGAGGTGGGTGCATGTGTGTGCATGTGTGTGTGTGTCTGTGTGTGTGTTGGCAGCTCTGCGTCTTGGAATGGGCATTTAGGACTCTGATGCTTTCCTCGGTTGTGACTGGGCTGTTTGCGCCTGATGCAAGCACGGGAGGTGGGTGCATGTATGTGCATGTGTGTGTAAGTGTGTGAGTGTGTGTGTGTGTGTGTGTGTGTTGTCAGCTTTGTGTCTTGGAATGGGCTCGTGGGGCTGAGATGTGGGCCTCGTTGTGGCTGGGCTGTTTGCGCCTGATGCAAGCACGGGAGGTGGGTACATGTGTGTGCGTGTGTGGGTGGGGGTGGGTGGGTGGGTGGGGTGGGTGTTGGCAGCTCTGCGTCTTGGAATGGGCACATGGGACTCTGATGCTGACCTCGTTGTGACTGGACTGTTTGCGCCTGATGCAAGCACGGGAGGTGAGTGCATGTGTGTGTGTGTGCGTGTGTGTGTGCATGTGTGGGTGGGTGGGTGGGTGGGTGGGTGTGTTGGCAGCTCTGCTTCTTGGAATGGGCACTTGGGACTCTGATGCTGACCTCGTTGTGACTGGGCTGTTTGCGCCTGATGCAAGCACGGGAGGTGAGTGCATGTGTGTGTGTGTGTGTGTGTGTGTTGGCAGCTCTGCGTCTTGGAATGGGCATTTAGGACTCTGATGCTTTCTTCGGTTGTGACTGGGCTGTTTGCGCCTGATGCGAGCACGGGAGGTGGGTGCATATATGTGCGTGTGTGTGTGTGTGTGTGTGAGTGTGTGTGTGTGTGTGTGTGTGTGTGAGTGTGTGTGTGCGTGTGTGTGTGTGTGTGTGTTGGCAGCTCTGCGTCTTGGAATGGGCACTTGGGACTCTGATGCTGACCTCGTTGTGACTGGGCTGTTTGCGCCTGATGCAAGCACGGGAGGTGGGTGCATGTGTGTGTGTGCGTGTATGTGTGCATGTGTGTGTGCATGTGTGTGTGTGTGTGTGTGTATGTGTGTGTGTTGGCAGCTCTGCGTCTTGGAATGGGCACGTGGAGGACTCTGATGTTGACCTCGTGGTGACTGGGCTGTTTGCGCTTGATGCAAGCACGGGAGGTGTGTGTGTGTGTGCGTGCGCGTGTGCGTGTGTGTGTGTGTGTGTGTGTTGGCAGTTTTGCATCTGGAATGGGCACGTCGGACTCTGATGTGGACCTTGTGGTATCTGGGCTGTTTGCGACCGATGCAAGCACGGCAGGTGGGTGTGCGCGCTTGGTGTGGGGTTCACACAGTGGCTGTTTATCTCTCAGGAGCTGAACAACAGCTGAACAGCAGCTGAACAGCAGAGCCAGCTGAACAGCCAAGCCAGCTGAGCCAGCTGAACAGCAGAGCCAGCTAAGCAGCAGAGTCAGCTCAACAACAGAGCCAGCAGAGCCAGCTGAACAGCTGAGCCAGCTGAGCCAGCTGAACAGCAGAGCCAGCTGAGCAGCAGAGCCAGCAGAGCCAGCTGAGCCAGCAGAGCCAGCTGAACAACAGAGTCAGCAGAGCCAGCTGAGCCAGCTGAGCCAGCTGAACGGCAGAGCCAGCTGAGCAGCAGAGCCAACAGAGCCAGCAGATCCAGCTGAGCCAGCAGACCCAGCTGAAACACAGAGTCAGCAGAGTCAGCTGAACAGCTGAGCCAGCTGAGCCAGCTGGACAGCAGAGCCAGCTGAGCAGCAGAGCCAGCAGAGCCAGCTGAGCCAGCAGAGGTCTTGCAGCTGAACAGCAGCTGAACAGCATAACTCTTGCAGCTGAACCGCAGCTGAACAGCAGCCGAACAACAGCTGAACAGCAGCTGAACAGCATCTGTACAGCAGCTGAACAGCAGAAGCCTTGCAGCGGCACAGCGGCTGAACAGCCGCTGAACAGCAGCTGCACATCAGCTGAACAGCCGCTGAACAGCTGAACCGCACCTGAACAGCAGCTGAACAGCAGCTGAACAGCAGCTGAACATCAGGTGAACATCAGGTGAACAGCAGCTGAACAACCTCTGCACATCAGCTGAACAGAGCTGAGCAGCAGAACTCTTGCAGATAAACCGCAGCTGAACCGCAGCCGAACAGCAGCTGCGCAGCACCTGAACAGCAGGGCTCTTGCACGAGAGGTGGGCGGGTGGGTGCAGCTGCATCCTGTTTTCACCAGGCACAGGCATCTTGGGTGTCGCTGCTGTCGGCTGTGCAAGCTCGCCCGCCACTGGACACTGATGCTAATGTGCTCTGCAGGATACGACTCGACTCGACTCGACCGACCGCACTCGCGTCGCCATTCGGCTCCGCAAGCTCGCTCACCACTGGGCACTGATGATGGTCATGGTTAAATCCCTAAACCATAAATCAGTCATGGTTATTTAGGGATTTAAATCCCTCAACCAGAAATAAACCATAAATCCCGAAACTATGGCATGACAACGGCTTGTTAGGGGTTTATAAATTTATAAACCCCTAACAACCAGTTGTCATGCCATGCAGGATACGACTCGACCAACCGCACGCGCGTCGCTATTCGGCTCCGCAAGCTTGCCATGATGGGAGTCAAATACCGCCGTACACTATCTGTTCTCCAAGTGGGCAATGATTGTCACTGATGCATTTTCTTTTCCGTGCAGGATACGACTCGACCGACCGCACGCGCGTTGCCATTCGGCTCCGCAAGCTCGCCGACGTGGTACGGCAGCTGCGGCGGCCGGAGGTGGCGCAGATATCGGTCATTGGAAAGGCCCGCATCCCGATCATCAAGGTGTGTGTGTGTGTGTGTGTGTGTGTGTGTGTGTGTGTTGAAATGGTGCGGCAGCTGCAGCGGCCGGAGGTGGCGCAGATGTCGGTCATTGGAAAGGCGCACATCCCGAACATAAAGATGTGTGTGTGTGTGTGTGCGTGCGTGTCATAGCGACGAGTGGTCACCCGCTATTGACAGACGCCCTTATGCAGACCTCTGGAACGATATCGCCGTTATCTTTGTAACGATCTGGAATGGAATGGAATGGAATGTGTGCGTGTGCTGAGTGTGGGGAGCTGCCCCATTGTGTGTTGGGGGGGGGGGGCAGGGGCAGCTGCGGCGGCCGGATGTGGCGCAGACGACGGTCATTGGAAAGGCGCGGGTCTTCGTCGCCAAGGTGCGGTGGCTGATAAGCACAGCAGCATCACACAGCACGCTCGCTACCTGTCTCACACACAAACAAACACACACACACACACACACACCGGTATAAGACACTGATATAGGCGTCCGACGGACTGTAAAACTGCCACACACACACACACACACACGCAGCTGCGCATGCGCAACAGCATCGCTGATGACATCAGCATCAGCTACACATACACACACACACACATGCACACACACACGCACACACACGCACACACGCAGCTGCGCACGCGCAACAACATCGCTGTTGACATCAGCATCAGCTACATATACACACACACACACATGCACACACACACACACGCACACACACACACACACGCACGCACGCAGCTGCGCACGCGCAACAACATCGCTGTTGACATCAGCATCAGCGACGCCAGTGGCGTGGAGGCCGCGACGTACCTGGCAGCGCAGGTGTGTGGTGTGTGGCGAGTGTGGAGCCACAGGCGGGCCGTGTGTGCTGCATGCGTGTGATGATCGAGCATTCGATCCGTCGGACGCCCGCGATGCCATTTCCCTCCCTTAATTGTGCATGGATATTCCAAGAGCTGGCGTCCGCAACTGGGGTCTGCACCGCTGGCTGTGTGAGGCAGGTGCAGGGCAGTCGCAATCACACGACCACAGCACCACGGTCCGCCAGTGTGCAATCCTGAGGCTTGCTCCCTTTCGCATCTCTTTCTCTCCTTTGTGTTTCTCTCCTTGCCTCGTACGGGCATGTACCCCTGCAGCCCGGCAACCGTCCTGATGGTCGATTTTACAGTCTTTGGGACGCCTCAAATGGCGTATTAGGCAACCAGCCTACAAGGAGCAGATAGTGCAACAGCTGCGGGTCACACGGCAGCTCTGGCTCCTACAGCTCCTACAGCTCCTCCGGGTCTGACAGCAGGTCGTATATAAGACCTGACGGCTTGCCCTTTCCATCAGTCGACAGCCGCAGCAGCCTACATATGCGCAAAAGAGAGACACTGGATGGGGCGCGCCCAGTGGGGCGTGTGGCGCGTGACAGGCCTGCCCACGACTGCTCACAAGTGACGTGCGTCAACCTAAAGGCTGTAGCTACAGCAGCTCCGGGTCTGGCATGAGGTCTGGCATGAGGTCTGGGTGAGGTCGTACACAACCTGTGACAGCCTGCCCTCCTCAGCAGTCCACAGGCTACAGCCGCAGCAAGCTACATATGCGCAGGAGCCTGCATATGTGAATGTGCAGGAGAGGCACTGGATGGGGCGCGCCCAGTGGGGCGTGTGGCGCGTGAGGCCCGCTTAGAACTGCCCTTAAGTGACGTGCGTCAGCCTATAGGCTGTAGCTACAGCAGCTCTGGGTCTGGCATGAGGTCTGGCATGAGGTCGTACGCGACCTGTGACGGCCTGCCTTCACCAGCAGCCTGCAGCCTGTAGCGCGGCAGGCTACAGCCGCAGCAGGCTACATATGCGCAGGAGAGCCACTGGATGGGGCGCGCCCAGTGGGGTGTGTGGCGCGTGATAGGCCCCCACACAACTGGCGTGTGCCTCACTATAGCAGCTCTGGGTCTGGCATGAGGTCGTATACGACCTGTGAAGGCCCGCCTCCGCCCTCCCCCGCCCCAGTCGCTGCGGGCGGCTTCTTCGTCTGCTTCAGCCTCGCCTCGATCTGTGGGCAGGCAGTTGGGCAGTTGGGCAGCAGTTGGGCAGCAGTTGGGCGGCAGCTAGACAGCAGTTGCAAAGTTGGGCAGTTGGGCAGTAAGGCAGGAGTTGGGCAGCAGCTCGGCAGCAGTTGGGCAGTTGGGCAGCTCGGTGGCAGGAGGCAGTAGGCAGTAGGCCAGCAGTTGGACAGCAGTTGGGCAGCTCGGCGGCAGTTGGGCAGGGCAGCCAGGCAAAGCAGCGCACCACACGCACCTGCTGCAGCGCCTTGCAGACCTGGTCGAAGTTTGGCCGCGACTGCGGCTCCACCTCCATGCACAGCTCGCCGAGCTTGCGGATCGGGGAGTACACGTTGCGCGGCCACACGAGCTTGATGCTGCCCGTCTGCTTCCCATACAGGATGGCCGCCGGGTGCATGTCAGCAAACGGCTGCAGGCCCGAGCACATCTGCGACGCATGAGGGTGACGGGGGTGGGTGAGGGGAAGGGAGGGGCGGATAGGCTCACTCTGTGTGCACGCGGTAAGGCAGGGGCGGGGCGATCAGATGCATGCCAGGAAACGGCTGCATGCCGGAGCACATCTGCACGAGACATGCGTGCGCATGCACGCGGGGTCAGTACGGTCACAGCACTCGCCCAGAGGGCGTCAGATGACCAAACTCAAAGCCACAAAGCCCCACACCCTACAAGCACCTAGCGCGCAGGCTGCCCCCCCCGGAACTTATAACCGAAAGTAACCGAACGCCATCCACCTGCCACAAGAGCATGTCGAACGTGTACAAGTCGCAGCTCTTGAACAGCGAGCCGCGCAGCGCCTCGGGCGCCGCGCAGCACGACCGAAAATAACACACTGTAACTTGCAACCGAAAGAAACCGAAAGCCACCCACCTGCCACAAGAGCACGCCGAACGAGTACACGTCGGAGCTCTTGAGCAGCGAGCCGCGCAGCGCCTCAGGCGCCGCGTAGCACAGCGTGCCCAGCAGCGGTCCACTCTGCACCTGCACCTTGCCGTCTGGCAGAGCGCGCCGTGCGAGGCCAAAGTCGCCCACCTGTGTGTGTGTGTGCGTGTGTGTAGGGGGGGGGGGCGTGTGTGTGTGTGTGTGGGTATGCGTGACCAATTTTACAGTCCATCGGATGCCTTTGATAGCGCATTGCGTGTGTGTTTATGTGCGTGCGTGCGTGTGTGTGTGTGTGTGCGTGTGTGTGTCTGGCCAAAGTCGCCCACCTGTGTGTTTCTGTCCGTGTGCGTGCGTGTGTGTGTTGTGTGCATGCGTGTGCGTGCATGTGTGCTTGTCTGTCTGTTTGCGTGCCTTTGCTCCAAGCAGGAGATGCTATAGACGCCACCTCACCTTGGCAATGAAGCCAGGCTTCGCGCCCGCCTCCTTCTTCAGGAGGACGTTCCCGGGCTTGAGGTCCCCGTGGATGATGGCCACAGAGTGCAGGTGCTGCGAATATGGGGGGGGGGATGTGGATGGCGGCCAAAGAGTGCAGGGGTGTTTGGGGGGAGATCATACGGATGGTGGCCACCGAGTGCAGGTGCTCCGAATAAGGGGGGGGGGGGGCTTGTTGGGGTGAGAGAACGGAGGAAGGTTGCAGTTCTTTCTTCACGACACGCATTCACGTGGGGCCCACAGCGGGCGCATGTGGGCCCACACGAGTCCCCACACCCCTCACGTGCATGCCCGACGACACCTCCCGCGCCGCCTTGAACATCGCCCGGCACTTAGCGCGCTCCCCGCTGTACTTGCTCACGATACACAAGTCCCCACACTTCCCACACCTCCCACACCTGCATGCCCGACGACACCTCCCGAGCCGCCTTGAGCATCGCCCGGCACTTTGCGCGCTCCCCGCTGCTGTCCTTGCTCCCGCCAAACGTGCCTCGCGAGATTGCCGACTGCAGCGTTCCCGCATCGCACAGCTCCATGATGATGTGGGTGAGGTACTCGCCCGTCTCCGCACCCAGGCGCATCAGCACGTCCTGCGTGTGCGTGCAGGTACGACGCGTTAGCAAACCCTTGTCGTAGTCTCACGACAGGGATGTTTCAGCATCCCAACCGCCGCAGTCGATGGTGGCGATTGATGCTAGTGGTGATTGTTCCTGCTAGTGCCAGAGGTTCCAATAAGGCCAAGGCACCCCGTCAAAACAGGGATCCTAGAAGACCTTGCTGCTGTGGTCATAAAGAATCCTTACTTAAACCGTGCAAGCGATAAGCGGGGTCTTAGCGGAACGTATAGAAGCGGGGTCTTGGCGGAACGCCAGGCGCACCTGCATGTCCCACCCCACGCTCGAGATGTCTCCGTCTGCCTGCGACACCATCGACATCCGGAAGTCGAGCGTCGAGCGGTCAAAGATGCCGAGCGAGGCGCTCGTCGTGGGGCCATGCGCCGCATACTGCACAAACCACACGCACGTGGCAGGGGTGGGATGTTGTGTGGGGCAAGGGGGCGGGCGGGCGGCCTAAGAGATCACAACTGGTGCACAACACACGGGGCGTGCGCCGCGTACTGCATAAACAACACGCACGCGTAAGGGGCGGGATTTTGTGTGTGCGTGTTGGAAGGGTGCGGACGGGCGGCCTAAGCGCTCACATCTGGTGCAGCGTGCAACCACTGCCTCTCGCTCTCACTGCGACATCAGGCAGCAAAAGGTTCCTCGGTGCTTGTTGGTGAGCCGTTGGCACTTGCAACCAGTAGTGCGCAACTAAGACGTGTTTGCCACTCTCACGCGCGGAACCCGGCCGACCCACCTGCGCCGCCGCCGCGGATACCGCCGCGGATACCTCTGTGGTGGTCGCGGGAAGCCGCCCAGACAAGCTTCCAGGTTCCGGGTCCATACCCATCCCTGAATCTGGATCTGGTTGTCCGCCTGCGGGGTCCCCGGGGTCAGGGTCATTGTCGAGGCGAAGCGGCATCGTGCGCATGGCAGAGTTATATGAGTTGGTGGAGGCGAATTGAGCCGTGGGGAGATCGGGTGTGGTGGTGACACCCCAAAACACAAGAGGAGGCTGGGAAAATTAGCACACACATATGAGGTTCACCCTCACATCTCCCTTAATACTGGGTTGGGCGACAGTCCCAGAAACCTGGCTCTCGGGCCTTGGGCCTGTCGTGTACTTGGTTTGGCACGTGACGTGGCAAGTGTTCTCACCCATGCCGGGGTCGAGCTCCTCCAGCACCGGGTCCGCCTCCAGCGGCACGCTCTGCGCGCTCGTGCTGTCCCTCGCAACAGCCGCACCGACCGGCTGTAGCAGTGTATGCGACGCAGCTTCTATCCGGGTCTGCTCAACCCAGCTGCCCGTGCTCCCGACAACCTCCGCGCTGTCCGTCGCCGCCTCGGGGATGCCCGGCAGCGCGTTGGGCAGCGCGTTGCCTGTTGCAGCGGGCATGGGCGGGCGGGCTCCCAAGTCAGTTCACAACAGGTCGCATCACAGCACAACAGGGGCCACATCAGAGAACATTAGAGCGTGTCAGGGGCCACGTCGCAGCACATGCAAACGTGCGTGTCATGCACATACCGCGGTCGTTACACGCCGAGCAACGCGTGCCGCGAGCACACACACGGGTGGGCGTGCACTCGCTCAACACACACGTGTGAACGCGCCTGTTCCAGAGGTCTGACCCCCGCTGGCAAACTTTGAGCTGTAGTCCACCAGCAGAGTGACGTCGTACGTGTACGTCTGTGTGCACATGCATGCACACGCGGGACGTCAGGTGCCACACTGGTCGGAGTGCTCCCAGCATGCACGCCAGCCAGCCAAGCACACAGCATGTCAGTGGGCATGCCAGTGGGCACACGGCATGCAAGCCAGCCAGCCGAGCGGACAGGTATGGTGGCACGTGTGTGCATGCAGCACGCGCTCCCAGGGAGAGCAATGGTGTGAATCCACACCATCCCCGTGACGGTGGTCCGTCGAGACACACCTGTACCACGTTTGGGTGTGACACGAAGCGCGCGAGGATCGCCTCCTTAGCGGTCGCGTTCAGCTGGTCGGGGGACGACGACTTGAGGAACTTGATCGCGACGTGCACGCCGGTCCACATCCCGCGGTACACGATGCCCCCTGCGCGGCACAATCAGACCCCAATCAGTGTGCAATCAGTGCGCAGCGCACTGCATGAGTGGCCTCCCGCTCTGCGCGTCCAGCCTCACGAGGTTTGCCTGCACGGCGGACGATAGGTGGGGTGGGCGCACGCACATCGCGTGCGCAGGCATCCCGACATGCAACCTGGTGACGTCCCACGGGCACCAGCACCAGCATCCGTCAGTGACGCATGCACGGGCGTTGCATCAGTCACTGAGTACGCACATACAAGCCCCCGCATCGCAGCTGCGACCGCGTCGATGACGTGAGCGCTGTGCGCCTGTTTTGTGTCGTGGGAGGTCCGCACCTGCCCCCTGCCCGATCTTCAGCAGGTTCGAAATCTCCCTGTTGAGTTGGTGCAGCTGCAGGGACGCGGGGCGCGCCATCAGGCCCAGGTTGTCCAATGGTTGCAGCATCAGCTCTTCCGGGCGCACACTGGCAGTCGCGCCCTGCGGCAGCGACGGCCCCAGCGCACGCGCGCTGAACGGCCCGTGCCCGTTGCCCGACGGGTGTGTCAGCGACGGCTCCATGGGCAGGCTTGACGCCGCGGACGTCATCGGCGACAGGCCCATGATGCTCGGCATGTCGATAGGCGGCGTCGACGTGCGCGTCATGGGGTTGGCTATGGGGGGGCTCAGCATGGGGCCGCCATGCGCCTCCCCATGCGCATGCGCTGCGTGTGTGGCGCCGGCTGCAGCTGCAGCTGCCTCCACAGCCTTGCTGCCCGCCTCCTCAAATGGGCTGGGGGGCGGAGGGGAAGACACGCTGGCTGCATGCGGCCGTTCCGGGCCAGGTGCAGCCATGCAGTCGGCACCATGCCCTCCCGGGCTGCTGACCCCGGTCTCGAGCCGTTGCCGTGATCCAGACTCGTTCGGGTTCAATGGCCCGCCGTTCGACGATTTAGAGGCAGCGGCGAGACGCTGCGGCGCCGACGACGACGCTGCGGGCGAAGTTTCCTTGGACCCGCCACGCTGACCATCATCGCGGGCGCCGAAACAGCAGAATCCCATCGAGCTTGTGTTGTCTAGCGAGGCGCTCCGCCTCGTGTGTGCCAAGGCCCATGCGCCATGATGAAACGATCACATGCACAGATCGTGCTGCTGTTGCGGGAAGCACCCCACTAACATTGACCTCCTGCAAAAGTGGCTTTTGTGGGCGTTGACAACCGTGTGTGCTGTGTGTGTGCCTCACTTGCGTCTCTGCGTGGACGTCACACAGTGTGGGGCTTGTTGGAGTGCGGGGTGGGAACAATTTAGTTCAGGGCAGGGCTCCTGGTTCAGGGTGAGTGTGCACTTGATACTATAGCCCCAACTCAGGTAATGCTTCACGGGGAAGTGTATGCCCTAACCTCCCTCATAGTGAAACACGCCCGAAGGTATGAATGGATGCCCACACCGTTTACCAGCATCCGCCCGTAACAGGGGCGGGGTGCAGGGCGGGGTGGGTGAAAGTTGCGGGAATTACGAAGGCCTGCGAGAGTCGCGGGTTTGGGTCACGTGGCGTGCCGTGTTGCGGGCCCACTCTGCATGAGAGAGCAAGCTAAAGCCCACACTTCATGAACGCACACGCGCGCGCACGCAGCACGTCAGCTCCAACCGCCTCTAAGCAACCCTCAAACCCACCCAACCACCCGCCCCCCAAATCTTCCTCGCAGGCGCGCGCATACCCCCTGCTTGCTCCGCTGTCCACCACGCTCACTGTGGGCTGGGCCACAAAACAATCCTGAAACTCATTACCTGCCCTAAACCATAAAACCTGCAACCTTGAAACCCGTTGACCCTGAACCCTGGACCCTCCGCAGGCGCACGCGTACCCCCCGCTGGCTCCGCTCATCACCACGCTCAAGGCGTACCTGCGCCACTCTGGTCTGAGCCGCGAAAACAGTAACAGTAACAGTAACACGGGGTTTCCAGCTAAGCAGGCTACTCTTCTACTAGAGACACCCGCCGATACTCCAGCACACTTAAGTACTAGAGTACCGCCGGCTCCCGGCCGATAGACTACCGCTCCCGCCGGCTAGACTACCCCAAACAGCAGTCTCTGAGAGACATGTCTGGCAAGGAGCATATAGGAGAGGACCTTCCTCAGGGTCACAGTAGTGGCCTTGTGGCCAGTCAAGCCGGCAGAGCCGACTGGCGCTGACTGGAACGGTCCCCGCCTGGCAGTGCATGGCTGTCCAGCTCTCGTTTGCATGGGGCTCAGCCGGCGCCCCATGCCTCATGCATGGCCAGGTCCCACCCTCCAGGGGTGCATGGACGACAGAGTTGTCATGGAGGCTGCCTGAAGACCTTCCAACGCCAGTCACCGGCAGACGAGCGACCCCGAGGATGAGCGCGGTGACGAACGCTGCGATTGGTGAAGCGGATTTACTCTGTGTTGCCTCGGCGGTCGCCACCGCTGAAGCCGTGATGGTAGCCCGCCTCCACGGGCAGCCATCTTGACCAATGTCCAGCATGCATTGACGGGCGCCAGCTCCTCCGCTCGTCGATCAACTCGTCGAGATCGGTGCCGCATGGCGTCCTGCATGGGGGGAGGATAAGGGCCGTCTCCCAGCACGGGCCGCGGCAGCGCCGCGGCTACTCGCCAAGCCATGGCAGCGCCGGGCAAGCCGCTCCTGAAGTGTTCCACCGAGGGGCAGTCTAGCAGGAGCCGGGCCAGTCGTATTTTACCCCGCTCGTCAGCGGCACGGAGATCCTCGTCACCAGCAGCGCCGCATTGCTGGGTCCAGGGCTCGGCGACGAGAACGCGCCTCCGTTAATCGAGCCCCAGAGCCCATCGAGCCGCGAACCCACCTTTAAACCCCGAAACCCAAACTCCTCAACACTCTCCGCAGGCGCGTGCATACCCCCCGCTGGCTCCGCTCATCACCACACTTAAGGCCTGCCTGCGCCACTGTGGTCTGGGCCGCGGAAACAACCCACCTTAAACCCCGACACCCGAACTCCTAAACACCCTCCACAGGCGCACGCGTACCCCCCGCTGGCTCCGCTCATCACCACGCTCAAGGCCTACCTGCGCCACTGTGGTCTGGGCGACGTCGCGAGCGGGGGGCTGAGCTCCTACAGCCTGGCCAACATGGTCATCGCACACATGCAGGAGGAGCTCAAGGTGCGGATATCCGTATCCACATATGTGTGAATATGTGTGGGCTGGGCAACGTCGCTAGTGTGGGGCTGAGCTCGGACAGCCTGGCCAGCATGGTCATTACGCACATGCAGGAGGAGCTGCAGGTTAGTCAATAACTCTATTACAAAGGAAAAGGCATGGGTCCAAGAGAGACCACAGGTGTGGACCGGTGTGTGTGTGTGCTGTGTGTGTGGAGGTTGTCCATGTGTATGTGTTGCGAGCGTGTCGCGAGCGGGGGGCTGAGCTCCCACAGCCTGGCCAACATGGTCATCGCACACATGCAAGAAGAGCTCAAGGTACGGATATCCGTACACACACATGTGTGAATATGTGTGGGCTGGGCAGCGTCGCAAGTGGGGGGCTGGGCTTTTACAGCCTCGCCAAGATGGTCATCGCACACATGCAAGTGGAGCTCAAGGTGGGGACTCACTCGCTGGTAACCTGATGCACCAACCATACATGCATGCGCATGCACACACACACACACACACACACACCCCGTAGGACGGGTGAGATGCACAAACACACGCACGCACACACGCACGTACACACACACACACACACACACACATACACACCGCAGGACGGGCGCGACATCTTCGACCTGGGTGAGACCCTGTACAGCTTCTTTGTGCGGTACGGGGAGGAGTTTGACTACGAGCGGGATGCGGTGAGCAATAGACACACACACTCAGACATGCAAAGAGACTGACAGAAAGAGAGAGAGAGAGATTTGTTCGGTACAGGGAAGAGTTCGACTACGAACGGGACGCGGTGAGCAATAGACACACACACTCAGACATGCAAAGAGACTGACAGAAAGAGAGAGAGAGAGTGAGAGAGATTTGTTCGGTACGGAGAGGAGTTTGACTACGAACGGGGAGCTGTGAGCACGCAGACACAGAGAGAGAGAGAGAGAGAGAGACAGAGCGAGAGGGGAGGGAGGGAAAGAATGAGAGACAGATGAAGAGAGAGTTCCCACCGCACGGGAAACCTGGAAAACGGCTATTGCCTGTGCTAAGGCCAACACGCCGGCACACATGCTCAGACACACACGGAGATTTACAGAGACAGACACACACACACACACACACACACTTGCGCAGGTGAGCGTGCACTGCGGCGGCATCGTACCAAAGGCTGTGCTGCCTTGCGGCGCCGACGCAGCAGGTCTGCATGCATGCCATGCAGGATGCGCATGGCACACTGCGTGTGGATGCAAGATAGAAGGGAGGGAGGGAGGGAGGGAGGGAGGGAGGGAGAGAGGGAGAGAGGGAGAAAGAGAGAGATAGAGAGAGATAGAGAGAGATTGTGAGAGAAAAGAGAGAGAAGAGAACAGAGAGCACACACACAGTTGGTCCGCAATTGTTCCATGCATGATGCGCATGGTACACTACGCGTGCATGCAAGAGAGAGTGAGAGAAAAAGAGAAACATATAGACAGACAAAGAGGAGAGGAGAGCACACACACAGCAGGTCCGCATGCGTGCCACGCATGATGCGTATGGCACACTTCGCATGCATGCGAGAGAGGGAGGGGAAGAGAGAGAGAAAGAGAGAGAGAGAGCACACACAGCCACATGCACGCACACGTGCACACAGCCACACAGAGACACACACACGTGTACACGTGCTCACACACACACACACAAAAACACAAACACACGCAGCTTACGGGCGTGGCAGCAGCGGCGGCAGCCGCACGTACTTGGCAGCGGGAGAGGTGCCTTGGTGGCAGCGCCTGACGGTGGAGTGCCCGCTAAGTGTACGTGACGTGTCTGGAGGGAGCCACCGCATCGATGAGGTACGTGTGCCTGTGCGTGTGCGTGCATGTGTTATGTAATTCACACACACACACACAAATGCTCTTCCTCCCCGCTTGCACACCACCACGCGCGCTGAGCCAGAGGATGTGTTCACTCATCCTTGAGGCAAGCACATGCACACACACGCACACACACACAGCGCAAACACACACCCACACACACTCATGCACACAAAAACACACAAGCACGCAGGTTGCTGCGTCGTTTGAGCGCGGGGCGGCAGCGCTGGAGGCGGCATCGCGGATGCATCCGTTAAATGGTGGCGACGGAGGCACCGGAAGGCTGCTATCGGTAAGCTGCACGGGTGTGCACACACGCGGACACACACACACACACACACACACACTCACACACACACTCACACACACATACCGCCCAGCGCGTAGCTGGCGCACCCCCTGCCGGCCCCACCCCTCACCTGCCCCCCACCCCTTCCCACCCCACCCACCCCGTGCGCGCACAGTCCCTGTTTGACGTCAGTCGAGCGCTGCAGCGCGTCTTCAAGGCGTCGTCCAGCCCCTACTTTGAGGTCATTGGGGGGCGGGAGCGCTTGGAGATCACGGCCGAGTACGGCCAAGGTGACCCCTTGCTGCGCTGCGCTGCGCTGCGCTGCGCTGCGCTGCGCTGTGCCGTGCTGTGCCGTGCTGTGCCGTGCTGTGCCGCGCTGTGCTGTGCTGTGCTGTGCTGTGCTGTGCTGTGCTGTGCCGCGCTGCGCTGCTCTGCGCTGTTCCGCCCTGTCTCCCTCACTCCCTACCCACCCACACTTGGTGGTCACCAACAGGGGATGGTGCCGACGATGACGATGACGTTGGCAGCAGCATCCGCGGCAACGGAGGGGCGGTGGGCGCCACCGGAGACGACGACGACCATGGGGACGAGCTGGCGAGAGTGCCGACGTCGAGTGCGAGGGGAAAAGGCGGAGGGCGCGGAGGGCGTGGCGGAAGCGGGCAGCCGCGGCGCGCGTGAGCGCACCGACCCCGTAGTCGTTGGCTCCCACAAGCAGTGCACGCAGCGAGGGATTGCTGTTGTTGGTTGGTTGTGGCACACGAGTAACACAAGTTGGAGAGGTAGCTGCAGACTCCTCATCATGGGCAGTTGGCCTCCTCCCAACGTGGAGCGGAATCCACTGAGGCTAGAAGTTGCAGGGATTGGGATTAGGGTTTGGCCACACAACGCTTACTCACGGTCTCTCCCACGCGACTCGATATATCGACTGACGCGCACGCACAAGCATCGACGCCGACCTGCCTGCCAGTCACGCCTCGGCCGTGCATTTGGGTCGTCTCCGTATCTTCGCGCTCCCGTGTCGCCTGTGACCGTCGCCTCCAGCCGCGCCACGCCAGCGCCCTGTGACGCGCCGTCGTCATCCCCGCATCGCGTTCTATCCACGCGCTTCAAGCCCCGAGGACGTGAGCAGGCGAGTGCACATGCTGCATGCCTGCCCAATCCGCACGGCGACCAGTGGATCGCGCGCCCATGCACATGGCCAAAGAGAGCGCCTGTCTGGCTGCCCTGGCAGCTTGCTGTGCCATGCATGCTGCGCTGACGGACCAAACAAAGGCGGGATCTGCAAGCACCGTGCATGCGCGCAGAGCGTGAATCCCCCATCCCCCAGCATGGCATGCTCCATGCGGCTCATCGCTGCACGCATGCCCCCTCCTCCCACATACCCGCCGGCAGCCGCATCGCACACGATGCCTCCACTGTCCCACCGGAAGCCGAGGAAGCTGGTGCGCAAGCTTGGTGCAGTCACACGCCCTGGGGAGCAGAGACTGGCGCTGGCAACGCTCACGAAGCTGTGCCTCGATCGGGACAGCATGCAGCTGGCCGCCAGCGCTGACGCTGGTGCCATACCCGACCTGGTGTGGCTGCTGGGGCCTGGGTATCCAACTGGCGTGCAAGAGAATGCAGCAGCAGCACTGACGATGCTGGCTGAGAATGCTGCCAACAAGGTCACCATCGCTGCCGCCGGTGCCATCCCTCCACTGGCGCAGCTGCTGGGGCACAGCTCTCCAGCTGGCGTGCAGAAGTGGGCAGCAGCAGCACTGGCCAGACTCGCTTCGATTGCTGAAATCCAGGTCACCATCGCTGCTGCCGGTGGCAACCCTCGACTGGTGCAGCTGCTGGGGCCTGGCTCTGACGACAACACCAAAGAGGTTGCATCACACGCACTCAAGGCGCTTGCTGACAGCAATGCTGGGAACCGCGCTGCGATTGCTGCAGCAGCAGCCAGTGCAGACCTGCTGCAGGAGTTGGAGGGGATGGGTAACAGTGACGTGCCGTAGGCAGCACCTACAAATGCCGCCGTTACTTCGGACAAGAGAGCCGCAAGCAAAAGCGGGTTCTGGGAATGGAAGGGCACTAGGGGAATATAGTCGAAGGGCGGATCTGAGGTTACAGTTACATGCGCTGCATGGCTGCGGGGCTAGAGGATATGAGGCAGATAGATTGCCTAATGAGGCAAGGCTTTGTGGCAGACTGAGGCAGAGAGGCTGTGAGGCTATTTGGCAGACTGGCGCAGCTTGCAGCGAGGCTGAGCTGTGCACGGTGGCGCTCTGCATGGAGAGGAGATTGCTGGCAGGCATGGAGGAGACTGCTGGCGGGCATGGCGGACATTGCTGGAGTGCATGGAGGAGGAGATTGGCCTTTGGTGCCGCTCCAGTACGGGACACGACCCCCCCGGGCTTGATCCCAGCCGCTGCCCCGACGGGAAGGTAGCTGACACACTTCAAAACTGACCAGCAGGGGGCATTTAATCCCATGCCCCGACCCACTAGGTCCCCACCATCAGTAGCCAGGCACCTGTTGCTAGGGCTCGGGCGCTTTAGTGCTCGGGCAATTTACGCCGATCACAGTCGAATACGGTGCCTGCTAGCTAGGTGTCACACACGGCTTCAAAATTCATCATCATCACCAGGTAGAATACGGGGTGGCACAGGGCATCAGCAGTGGCACATTTACGTGGAAGCTTGGTGTTGTGACACACGTGTCGCGCATGCAGTTTGGTACAGTGCGTCTCCGTGTGCACGAGGATGCGCAGGACCAGGATTGTAAGGGAGGATGCCGCACCTCAGAGGCCACACCGACTACTCTCTTGACTGGTCAAATATGATTGGCCACGTATATTGCGGCCAATCAAACTGATTGGCCACATATGGGTGACTCTAGAATCATGACTCTAGATCTGCTCGGCAGTTGGCTTGCTGACGGGTCATACGCCCTGCCACAGCCACTGTCCAGGTTACCACAGACCACAAATCCCTCACACTGCACTGTCGCACACACTGCTGCCACTTCCCACTCCGGGTACGAACTCTGGTCATGAGCGGTCCTGAGCGGTCCTGGGTGGTCCTGGGCGTACCTGAAAGGCCAGGACCAGTCCAGACCGGTCTTGGGTCCGTGCTGTGCTGGGCTGGTGAGGATAGCTGAAGGAGGACAGCCCAGCCCACAGCCCAGCTCTTGGACTCCCTCCATTTCCAGACCTAGAGGGACACCGCCTTACTTGCTACCCCCCAGCCCTAGAAAGACACCGCCTTACTTGCTCACCCTCAGCCCTAGAGAGGCACTGCCTTAGTTGCTACCTCCCGGCCTAGAGAGCCACCGCCTTTCTTGCTACGACCCAGGCTCAGTGGATGTGTCAAGACAGGGGGAGGGAAAGCGGAAGGGTGCGCCGCCGGCTCAGGCCCTACCGTATACGGAGACACACGTACAGTTCCACACCCTTTTCCTGAGCGGGACGATAAAGGCTTGGATGCGAAGATGCGGGCGTTTATGAACCCCAGCCCGGGGCTACTTTACCCTTGTTTTTGGCGTGACATGGCCAACTTTCTGGTCTCGTGCCTTGATATACGTGACACAAGCCTGGAGATGGTAGAGGATCGGGAGGAATAATTGACCTCAAGCGAACGATGTTTTGAATTAGGAGTCAATGAGGCAGCCACGATAGTGGCGAGGACCCAAGCGTGGGTCCCCGAGGAGCTGCGGTGGACTGCCGTTTGCAGTGCACCGCACCGCAGCTGGCGCACCTGAGAAATGCCCACGCTGGGTCTCACACGTGAAAGCTGCCTCAAAGATGACGACCTCAAAACGGAGTATGCAGAAGGAACATATTGATCCGCTATAACCGGGGGGGGCAAGCTTGCTCTCGAACCTATTACCAAATCCCACACTGTTGGTCACTACTGACCGCCTTTTCCAGCCCCTTTTTAGGTAGTTAGGCTTAGGGATGTGCCCCTCACCGAGTCCTTCTGTGCCTCTCCCCTCTACAGCAGGGGGGGCGCCTGCGACACGTACAATGTCGTGCTCGGTGCAACAACAAGGGGCCAGCTTTTGCTCAGAGCCGGGTTAAGGGTTACAGGTTGAGAATCCTGTGAATGCCGGTTGAATTCCCAGTTAGAAAACCCCTTAGCACGTTAGAGGTTGCGGCCCGGCTTGATATCCTTTTTGGCCACGTCTTGGCCTCTCTCCCCACGGGGGGATGTCTCTTTTGTCGATTGGCGACGAACCTGCCTTGCGTTTCCGTTTCCCAACATGCGTTCACCTACTTCAGCAAGCGTTTGCTGCCGCTGCGGTAGGGGACCTAGGGGTGCGGGCCCTTCCCAGGCTAGCATGTCACAAAAGAGCATGGTTTGGTGCCAGACCCAAAAACACATTTTTGAAACGGGGCGTGTGTCGCCCACGGTGCACGGATGCACTTACCCCCTGAGCAAGAAAGTTTGCACACATGTAGGAGCAGCTGCATGGAGAGGGTGAGAGCGGGGGAGGATGCACAGACGCCGTGAATGAATAAACCGCTTGGGGACACCCCCCCAGTTTATTCCGTGTGAGGCCATTTTGCCCCGTGACTTAATTGTGCGCCGCCTCTGCGCCCCTCCCCTGGTGTGCGACTTCCACTATGTATTCGACGACTGTAGGCGCCAGTGGTGCGTCGCGGCATGCGCCGTGGGCGCCACACGACCGTCGCGAAGGCCACCTGTCGGAAATTACCATTTCAATATCGGCCCCAGCGCGGCCCCCGGCCATCCCACGCCCGGTAAACGTAAATATTACGTGTTTGTGACTCGTAATACGGGGGTTGGAGCCCCCGAGCGAGGTTGCATGGCGGGTTGCATGAGGCGCAACACAGCCACCCCCAGGGCCCCGATCACTGTCCCCCGGGCACGCGCGCCCCACATACGCGTAGATAAGCATCGATATCGACATTTGACTTCGCGCGGCACGCGGAGAGGGCCCCTCGGCGCCCCATGGCTCATAGCTGGCGACCTCATGGCCTGCCCCCACCCACACAGCCCACCCGGATGCCCACATCGAGCAGCAAAACCTTGTAATGGCGCATGCATGTCATGCAAATCGGGGGGGCACGCGGAGGGGGCGTCCCCGGGGGGTCCCCAAGTGTGGCACCGATTATTAGCATGCTAGTGTGGGAAGGGCCTGCGCCCACGCTCTTTACAGAGTTGGGGTTCCCTACCACCAACAGCCAGCCATCTCAGTAAGGTGCTCGGGCCATACGCGCCGAGCACGGTCTTATACGCCTTTAGGGAGCTGTCCCTGACTGTAACATCCATCATCATCACCGTGCACGCACGAGAACACACAGGCATCATCATCAGGTATGATGATGATGATGAGTTGTTTACAATCCACTTCTGGCGGTCACGCATACGGTTCCAAAGCTCCAGTGGGACTTAGAGAAACAAGGCTCGAGGCCCACAAAAGGTCAAGCTACAAGTAGCCCACGGAAGCGCCATCCACACGCGGGCGCCAAGCAAGCAGCACCACTGTGCAGGCTGCACATCCAGCCCCTCCAATGGCCAGAGGGCAGACCCAAGGTATAAAACCATGAAGGGACCAAAAAGCCCTCCCCCAGACCACCGGAGGCGGGGCTGGAGCAAAACCCGCTGCAGCACTCTACTCAGCGACCACACCGCACCCGCCACCGCACGCGTGTGACGCCACCTCTCCTTGAAAAACACCCCCGGGGGGTGCAACTAGCAAACAGGTGCAGCCACCCGCTCGCCGTCAACGACGAGGCGCGCGCGGTGGAACTGCGCCCGCTTCCCCGCAGCCTTGGCGGCGAGGAAAGCAGGCCACAGCGCCTGGTGCTGCGCCTCCTCGCGGTCGCTGAGGACGTCGAAGACCGCTACCGACGCCTGGCGCAGGCTCCGGCGCCAGCGCACGACGGTGTCGGCCACGGCGTCAGACGTCACGGTGAACAGCACACGCAGCACGCCGCCCCCGCGCGGCTCCACGCCAATGCCCCCGACGGCAGGCTTGGCGTTGAGGAACGACGCGGACACGACGCCGCCACCAGCAGGCCCGTGCCAGCGGCCAGAGGCATCGTGCACAAAACGCACGATGTTCGTAGCCAAACGGACAGGCAGGCTCACGCCGGCCTCGCCGTCTGCGGCGCGCTGCGCCGCTACCGCCGCGACGCAGCTGAAACCGCAGAACACGTCCGTCCGCGTACCGACGCCATCACCGCCCGTGACGAAGTCGGTGGCGTCCTCCACAGAGAGCGACGCTACAAAACTGAGGCGCAGCGACGTGTCGCCCACACGCGCGGGCAGCCCCCTCCGGCGGGAGGGGCTGCCAGATGCGGCGCGTGCGGCGCCCGCCGCGGCAGGCCGCTCCGCCCCTGGCTCCCTCGCCGCCGGCGCCACAGGGGCGGCAGCAGCGGGCCGGGCAGGCTGAGCAGCCCTGGAAGCAGGCGCAGCGCGGGGCGCCGCACTGTGGGCCGCATGGCCGGCCCGCGGGCGGGCGGGCTCTGCATGCGGCATCTGCATGGGCGCCCCAGGGACGCGGCTCACCAGGAGGCTCACCACGCCCACGAGAGACACAATCTGTTGCGCCTGCGCCTGCACCACAGCGAGCACCCCCGCAAGGGCACCGCTGTGGTCGGCGTTGGCAATCTGTGTCGCGCCCACCTGCGTCGGCGCATTCTGTGGCTGAGCGCGCGCGCTCGCCTCCCTGTCCATCAGCCCGCCTACCAGGCGTCTGAGGTCCTCCACTACCGCGCTGAGGGCGTCTGTGGTGTCGGCCGAGGCCGAAATGTGGTTGCTGGCGTTGCCATGCAGGTGTTTCGCAGCCTCCGCGTATGTTGCCGCCCCCCGCGCCCCAAGGAGCGCCAGAGGCTGTGTCTGTGTCTCACCCACGCACGCGCGGTGGCGTGGCGGGGAGTCTGAGCCGGGGGAGCCGCTGCTCACCGGTGATTCTGTGGCGGTGGCCGCGCGGGCGACTAGCGCGCCGGCGGCCTTGCTGTGTTTGCGCGCCTTGGAAGAACGCGACATGAGATGACATGAGGGAGATCAGGTAGTGTCACACATGCACGCGCGTGCCACTAGCTTATTAGGTATGGCGGGCTGTGGAGAACCAGGAGTTTAAGAATGCCGCACCAGAGGCCAAGCCAACTACTCTCTTGACTGACCAGGCCAGCTATTGCGGCCGATCAACCCGCCAGTGGGTGACTTGCTGACGGTTCCGGTCTCCCCTACAGCCACTGTCCCCAGTGGGGAATTCGAAGAGCTGGCCTTGACCAACTGGGCCCAGTCGCTGCCGCTTCCACCCGTGTGCCTCTCACGACCTCTAATCTTGCTAGATGGCATTTCCTCTGGGGGTGCTTTTGAAGGGGAGGTGGCGCCACACGCGTGCGGTGGCGGGTGCGGTGTGGTCGCTGAGTAGAGTGCTGCGGCGGGTGTGTTACTAGCCCCGCTTCCGGTGGTCTGGGGAGGGCTTTTTGGTCCCTTCATGGTTTTATACCTTGGGTTCCGCCCTCTGGCCATTTGAGGGGCTGGGTGTGCAGCCTGCACAGTGGTGCTGCTTGCTTGGCGCCCGCCACCAAGTGTGGATGGCGTTACCGTGGGCTACTTGTAGCTTGACCTTTTGTGGGCCTTGAGCCTTGTTTCTCTAAGTCCCACTGGAGCTTTGGAACCGTACGTGTGACCGCCAGAAGTGGATTGTAAAACTCTCATCATCATCATCTCATCATCTCATCATCTCATCATCTCATCTCATCATCTCATCATCTCATCATCATCATCTCATCATCTCATCATCGGCGTTCATCGAGGAGCGCATCCGACCGCTTGCTGCTGGCCAGACGCACCTCGTGCTCGCAGGCGATTTCAACTTTGTCGAGAGCCCGCGTGACCGCGCCCGCTCTGAGGGGCCCCTCGAGTGGCGCGACCGCGCCCCGGCGGCGGCGATGGCAGCGCTGGTGGAGGACTCCCCGCTCCGTGACGCGTACCGCCTCATCCACCCCATGCAGAGAGGGTACACCTTCAGTGCGTATAATGCACAGGCGCGGCTCGACCGCCTCTACGGGTCGATGGCCCTCGTGCCACGCGTCCTCGGGTGCGACGCGGGCGAGTCGGGCGGGTCGGATCACCGCGTTGTGGCAATGCACCTCTCCCCCCTGGTGCCAGAGTCGCGTGGGCCGGGGCGGCCGCGTGTGCGTGCCCATTTCTGGGCTGATCGTGACTTGGCCGATGGGTTCAGGGCATGGTTTGGTCGGGAGGCAGCGGGGGCGCCCACCCATGGCCACACGGAGCTCATGCGGTGGTGGCGGGCTTTCAAGCCGCGTCTGGCTCGCGAGGCCCGCCGTCTCGACTGCGACCTGGGTCGGCGGCGAGATGCTGTGTCGGTGGAGGTGACCCGGCTGCGTGCAGACCTGCAGCGAGCGCGCGCGGCCGTTGAGGCGGGGCGCGATGGGCTTGCGGAGCTCGCCGGGCTCTATGCGCCTGGACGCGGCGGTGCGGCGGTACGCTCCAGCCCCGCCCGCCTGTGTGTGGCCGGGAGAGCGCGTTTCCGGGGGCATGGCGGCAGCCTTCCGCAAGCCAGCGGCGGCACGGCGCGTCGCCGCCCTCAGAGATGCGTGTGGCATCCTTGTCACTGATGGCAGGGGAATGGCTGACATCATGGCTGACGCCGTGGCGGCGGTCTCACGGCCGCCACCGCCATCCCCCGCTGATCGGGAGGCTGTGCTGGGGGCGGTGCGTGCGCACTCGCCGCGCGTGCCGCAGGCGGTGGCGGATGCAGCCGGCGCGCTTGTTGTCACACCCGCCGAGGTACGGGCGGCGGCCACCCACTTCAAGCCTGGCACCGCCCCGGGCCCGGATGGTATCCCAGTGGATGTGTGGCGGAAGCTGGGCGAGCCAGCCTTTGAGCTTCTGGCGGCTGTCTTCACCGCGGTGGGAGCTACGGGTGGGACGCCGCCTGGTTTTCTCGACGGCGTCGTTGCCTCAATCTACAAGGCCAAGAACGCTGCGGATGCGGCAAACTACCGCCCACTCACCATGCTGGGCTCCGACTACCGCATCCTCGCCAAGGTGCTGGCGACGCGGTGGACGCCCCTGCTCTCTGCGGTGGTGGGGCCGGAACAGACCGCTTTCCTCGCTGGCCGCCGCATCTCGGACAATATCTGCCTCACGCAGATGCTGCCTGGCCTGCTGGCTGCCAACGCGGCGGAGGGCGTGGGGCCGACGGGTGCAGCGCTGGCGCTCCTGGACTTCCGCAAGGCATACGACACCATCGACCGTGGCTTCCTCATTGCGGTCATGGAGGCGGTTGGCGTCGGCGACGGCGTGCTGGCGTGGACCCGCACCATCCTCACGCACACGTACGCGTCGGCCGAGGTCAACGGGTTCATCTCTGCGCCGCGCAAGTATGCGGCGGGCGTGCGCCAGGGCTGCCCCGCCGCGCCAGCCCTCTTCCTGTTCCTGGGGCATGCGCTCGCATGCTTCCTGCGCACATGCCCGGCAGTGGGGGTCGAGGTCGTGCCTGGCTGCCGAGTGACCTGCCCCCAGTACGCTGACGACTGCATGCCCCTCCTCCGGTCGTGTGCGCCGGCTGACGTCGCTGCACTGGTGGAGACGATGGCGGTGTTTGGCCGAGCGACGGGCCTTGTCCTCAACCTCGGCAAGTGCGGCATCCTGCCCCTGGGGTCGGCGGGGGAGGGCCTGCTGGCGGGTGCCGAGGTTGCTGGGCTGCGCGTGCTGGACGCGGGCGTGTCGCTGGGGGTGCCCGTCTCTGCCGGCTTGCCGCCCCCGGAGGGCGTCACCGGGGTGTGCCGTGAGAGGCTTGCGGCCGCGTATACCAAGCTCGCGCGCTTCCCATGTCGGCGTTTGGCAGGGGGCACGCGGCGGCGACGTACGGGGTCTCCCGCATCCTGTTCCGGGCGGTGCACTGTGGCATGACTCCGGAGGCCGAGAGGGTGCTCTCCCGGTGGACGGCTACTCTGGTGGACAGGAGCGTGGGGCCGGACCCGCCGGCAGAGCTGCCGCGGTGGGCCTCTTCGGTGCCTGGTGCGCCTGCTGCGATGCTCCTGGGGCGACCGGCGCATGGTGGTTTTGGGGCGCCGGCGTGGCGGGAGATCGTGCACGGGCAGTGGGCCGTCCACCTCGCGTGCCTGTTTGGGGCGTGGGCGGCAGGCGCCCCCCATCTCCTGCTGCCGGCCCCACGGGCCGGCGGTGGCGGCGGGGCTGGCGGCAGTGGCGGCGGTGGCGGCGGCGGGACACAGCCGGAACAGCAGCCCGCGCCCCCGGCCCAGCCGGCATGGCAGCCGCGCATGGTGGAGGCGGTGCACCGCCTGTGCCCGGAGGCCCACCCGAGCCTCTTTGTGCTTATGGCTGGCCTCGCGCCCAGGGCCGGCGCCCTCCCGGACGGCCTTATTGGTGAGTGCGTGGACCCGGCTGTGAGGGCGGCGCTCTTGGCTGGGCCGATGAGGCGCATGCTCGATGGGGTGCAGGCCCTGGGGCCGGTGGCGCGCATCACGGGGCGCGTGCAAACAGCTGAGCTGTGGGGGGCGGAGGCGCCGCTCTGGGCTAACCCCCTCCTCCAGCTGGAGCTGCCGGCTGCGCAGCGGTCGGTACAGTGGCGGAGCCCACTGGGGATGCGGCAGGGCATGCGCTCTTCAGCCCGACCGATGCGGCACGCTGGCTGGTGGACGGCCTGGCCCGCGTGCGCGACGCCCTCCCCGGCATGCGGACGGTCACGGACCTGTGCGTGCTGTGGGCGTGGCTCGCTGCTGTCGACATGGTGCGCAGCACACGCACGGTTGACCACGCCTGCCTGAGGGTGTACGCTGCTGCGGATCCGGCGCGCGCGCGGCTCGTGCTGGGGCAGATACGCGCGGCGCTGGCGTGCGGCGCTTATGACGGGGGCAATGTCTGGAGGGCAGTCCTGTGCCGCGCCCTTTTCCCAGAGGTGCCGCCGCCAGTGCCGGGGTGTGTGCCAGACCTGCTGTGCGTGCGGCGCACGCTCGACCCCCTGTTCACGGCAGTGGCGGTCGTGCTTGCGGCGCTGCCCCCAGCCTGGGTCGAGGCGGCGGCTGGTGGAGCTGCCCTCACTGTGCTCTGGCCGCTCCGTCACTTCCAGCCCCTCCCCCAGGCGGGCGAGCGCGCTGCTGTGGTGGAGATCCTGCAGCTGGTTGGGTGGAAGCTGCCGAGTGTCATCACGCCGGCTGGCTGGCAGCGTGGGCGGCCTGGCCTCCGATCCACAGCTGCCCAACCTGCTCCCCTACCTGGGGGGGGCGGCGCCGCGGGCGAGCCCCGATGGGTTGGGTTTGCGCACGGCCCGGGTGTGGTGGGGAAACTGACGTGCAAGCTGGCGGTGGCGCTTCAACTGCGGGCGGTTGTGGACGAGCGGCGAGTGCGGCGGGCAGCCACGGTGGAGGCGGCTCTGGCGCTGGACCACGGGCCGCACGGGGGCCCCCGCGCGACCGACGCGCAGGTCTTCGCGGGGCTGCGCGGCCTGGAGGCGGCGGTGCCGACACTGTGGCGGATGCCGCTCCTCAACGCTCGCAAGGAGCCCATCTGGCGGCTGTGGGTGAGTGGTTTTCACAAGCAGGCTGCACTAGGCGTGCCCGAGTGCCCCTGCGGGTGGCGGTGCCGTGATGAGGACGGGCCGCCGGCGACGGCGTGGCGTGCGCACAGCTTCTGGGGGTGCCCGGTGGCGGAGGCGGTGGTGGTGGCGGCTGCTGCTGCCCTCCCTGCTCCTACGCCGGTCATCACGTGCTGCCAGGTGTGGCTGCTGCAGCCTCCCGCTGGGGTGCGTACTGGTGTGTGGGCGGTGGTGGCAGCGCTCGTGGTGGACGCCATGGAGCGAGGCCGCCGCCACATGTGGCGCATTACGTGCCCGCGTGATGGTGTGCAGCCCCCTGCTCGCTCGGTGGCGGTTGAGCGGGCGGGGGAGCTGGCGACGATGGATCTGTGGGACGCGCTGGCGTCCTTTGCTGAGGGCGGCGGGATGCCGCGCGGGTGGGCGGGTGTGGTGGGCCCGACCCACCCCTTTGTTGGAGTAGTGGACGGCGGGCTCACTCTGAACAAGACGTCCTAGATCCCTGAGAGGATGGTTTCTTTTGAGGGGAGGTGGCGCCACATGCGTGCGCTGGCGGGTTGTGATGTGGTAGCTGAGCAGAGTGCTGCGGCGGGTGTGCACAACGGCCCCGCTTCCGGTGGGTTGAGGGTGGGCTTTTGGTCCCTTCATGATGATGATGATGATGATGAGTTCGTTACAATCCACTTCTGGCGGTCACACGTGCGGTTCCAAAGCTCCAGTGGGACTTAGATGAAGCAGTCCTGAAGACCTGCCAACAGAAAAAGGGGGGGTGCCCCACGGCAACGCCATCCACACACGGCGGCGGGCGCCAAGCAAGCAGCACCACAGTGCAGGCTCCACACTCAACCCCTCCAGTGGATGAAGGGCGGGCCCAAGGTATAAAACCATAAAGGGACCAAAAAAAAGCCCACCCTCAAAACACTGGAAGCGGAGCAGGTGCGCACACCCACCACAGCACTCGATGATGATGAGAGTTTTACTTCATGGTTTTATACCTTGGGCCCGCCATCCGTTTCCTGGAGGGGTTGAGTGTGGAGCCTGCACTGTGGTGCTGCTTGCTTGGTGCCCGCCACCGCGTGTGGGTGGCGCTTCCATGGGGCATCCCCCCTTTTTCTGTTGGCAGGTCTTCAGGACTGCTTCCTCTAAGTCCTGCTGGAGCTTTGGAACCGAACGCGTGCCCGCCAGAGAGTGGATTGTAAAAACTCATCATCATCATCTAATCTCCCTCTGCGTAGGTGATGAGGCTGCACCCACGCCCGCTGCAGTTTGAAATGAACCCCTCCACCTCCCCCCTGTGCCACCTGCAAGCGCTGTGCTATGTTGCGCAAGACGGGCTCTCATGCATGTTGCGCCCTGTGTGTCCCTCTTGGTTGTGCGGCAAGCTGCCGACACACACATTGTGTTGAACTTGTGGAATCGCCCCACTCAAAACAAACCACATAGCCCACTAGTGCCTTCTGACTCTGACTCTGGCTCAACACCGGACATCGGAAGGAGAACTTGCAAGGGCGGAGCACGGCGGCTGCCCAATGCCAAAGGCGGAGCCCCCGCCGGTGCAGGTGCGGTGGTGCGCAGGCGGATGGGGGGGGGGGGGGCTTAGCGCGTATGGCGGTCAGTGGGGTTGGCTGGTGGGGAGGCTCGCTGCAACGCAACCGTGGCGCATCGGAGGCTTGGAGGCCGCGATCCATGCCCCCCGTGATCTTGCGTCTCCAGCAGCGGGGTGACGTTCGGCAGCCATGCATCGGCAGCGATGCATCCGTCAGGCGGCGCCGGCTTGCGTGAGGCACGTGCACACGTCCCAATCCACTCCATGCGGCCGCATGGGGCGCGATCTCACATGGGCCGACTCCATGCGGCCGCACGCGGTGTGCGCCGGCAGCTGCTGTGTGGCCGATCCCACGCTCGCCGCCACCGCCACTGCATGCGCGTGTTGTGCACCCAGCCGCCCAACCCACCTCCCGACGCGCTGCTCGCTGCGCGCCCACGCCCGCACCCGCAGGCGGCGGGCGGCAGCGACGAGGCACTGGGGACGATGGTGCCCGTGAGCAGCCGCGGGCTGTACTCCGGTTGCGCGTCGCTTGAGCAGATGCTGGGGCGGCTGCGTGGCGAAGAAGCGCGGCTGTCTGGGCTGCAGGAGCGCGGCTGGCGTCTTGCGGCGCCGGTGCCCTCCGACGGCGACGAGGCTGAGCTGAAGCTGACGCAGGGCCAGCCCTCGGCGAGCCCCAGTGCTGACGCCAACGGGCATGGAGGCGCAGCCGAGGCCGAGGACGCTGCAGCTGCGGCTGCGCCACAGGGCGCAGAAACGGCGGCAGAGGGCTCAGAGTCTGCGGCAGAGGGCGCAGAGACGGCAGCGGCAGGCGAGCACGTGGACTCGGGCCGGGGGCGCAGCGCGAGCCGCAGCCGCAGCCGCAGTTGGAGCCGGAGCCGGTCGAGCAGCGGTGGTGGCGGATCGCGCTCTCGCTCGCGCTCCCCGTCCCGCTCGCGCTCGCGCTCGCGCTCGCGCTCCCGCTCCCGCAGCCGCTCGGGCTCTCCGCCCGACGACGTGGCAAACATCCTGGGCGAGGTGGGCGGCTCTGGCGACGGCGGCGACAGCGACAACGGCGGAAGCAGCCCGAGGCGGAGCGGCAGCGGCAGCGGAAGCGGCAGCCAGAGCGGCAGCGGGGACGAGGGGGCGGCGGAGGGGGAGGATGAGGAGCGGGCGGCGCGCAGCGAAGGCGAGATCGTGGGCGGCGGCGCTGCAGGAGCAGCCGCAGCGGCAGAGTCGGGCCGGCGAGGCAAGGAGGGCAGGGGCGGGCTGGAAGACGGGCGGGGCGGCAGCAACAAGGGGGCCGGCGCGGACAAGCGGGGGGGCGGCAGCACTCGTGATGGCAAGGAGGGAGGCAGCAAACAGGGCGACGGCAAGCGCGACGGCAAGCGCGACCGCTCCCGCGACCGCTCGCGTGACCGAACGCGTGACCGCACGAGTGACCGCGATAGGGAGCGTGAGCTCGACAGGGAGCGCGAGCGCGAGCGCAGAGATCGCGCGCCGCGCGTGCGCTCCCCACTGCGCGGTGCGTGTGTGCCTGCGTGTGCGTGTGCGTGTATGTGCTCGTGCGTGCGCTCCCCACCACGCGGTGCATGCGTGTGTGCGTGCGTGTGCATGTGAGTGTGTGTGTGTGCGTTTGTGTGTGTGTGTGTGTGTGTGTGCGAGTGTGTGTGTATGTGTGTGTGTGCGTGTGTGTGTGTATTTGTGTGTGTGCATGTGCGTGCATGCATGTGCGTGCCCCCCCCCCCTCTCCGCCCTGCACTGCCCTACTCAGGCAAAGCCCGTTGCCCCCGCTCCACCTCCTCCCCCTCCCACCGCACACACACATTATGGCCTCCCTCTTGTTCTGACAAGTCCCTCCCCCCCCCACACACACACGCACACCCTTTTCACCCTACTCAGACCGAGGGAAGCCTGCTGCGCCCGCCCCCCACCTCAAACGCTCCCCCCTCCCACCTCCCTGCCCCCACATTATGGCCTCCCTCCTAATCTGATTACCCACCACCACCACCACACACACACACACACACACACTCACAGAGAGAGAGGGAGAGATGGAGAGAGAGAGAACACACACACATGCACACACACACACACACACATGCACACCCTTTTCCCCCTCCCCAGGCGGATCCCTTCTGCCTCCGCCCCCTGGGCTGCCGCCGCCGCCGCTGCCTGGCCCGCCCGGCGTGCATGGGCGCGGAGGGCTCTTGGGCGCTGGCATGGGGCCGATTGCCCCCCCGGCACGAAAGGTGGGTCCTGGGGGAGAATGTGTGTGGGGGGGCGCAGGCATGGGAAGGAAGGCTGGTGCCGATGCCGCATGGCGGGGCCCATGGGCGCTGGCAGGGGGTGGTGGGCAAGCATGGGCGCGGCGGTCTCATGGGCGCTGGCAAGGGGCTGATTGCGCCCCCGGCACGAAAGGTGGGTCCTGGGCGAGAATGTGTGTGTGTGGGCGCAGGCATGGGAAGGCAGGCTGGCGCCGATGCCGCATGGCGGGGCCCATGGGCGCTGGCAGGGGGTGGTGGGCAGGCATGGGCGCGGCGGGCTCATGGGCGCTGGCATGGGGCTATTGCCCCCCCGGCACGGAAGGTGGGTGGTAGAGGGGAGGGGGGAGAGGGGGGGGAGGGGAAGGAACGGCCAGGCATGGACGCAGTGAATGGGCGAGACGGGCCAGTGCCGATGCCCCCCCCCCCCCCGGCACGAAAGGTGGGTGCTGGGGGGGAGGGAGGAGGGGAGCTCAGGCATTGGCGCGGTGCGTGGACGCTGGCATGGTGGTGGTGGTGTGTGTGTATGGGGGGGGGGAGGCTGGCATGGGGCCGATGTCCCACACACACACGCGAGGTGGTAGAGGGAGGGAGGGAGGGAACCAACGCCCAATATCTCCCCACACACACACTCTCCCCACGCTCCTTATGTCTCACACCCACGCACATCCTGACACCCACCGTATTCCCTTTCTCAGGTCTTTGTGCCTGGCCTCAACACGAGAATGCCGGAGCCAGAGGTTTCTTTGTGCCCACCCACCCATCCCGCCCACCCAACCTCTTACCCCCCTACTACCTCCCCCCCCTCTCCCCCTACCACCTTTTTTAGGCATGGCCTCAACACGCGCATGCTGGAGCCAGAGGCCTCTTCGTGCCTCACGCGCTTGAACTCCACTACTCCACACTCCCACACTTTCACACCCTCACACCCAGGTGTTTGTGTCCCGTCTCAACACGCGCATGCCGGGGCCGGAGGCCGCCGCGTGCCTCACTCTCTCACTCTCCCACACTTTCACACCGTCACATATGTCTACCTCACAATCAGGCATGTCTGATACGCCAACACGGGCGTCCGACAGACTGTAAAATCGACCACTCCCACACCCTCACTCGCAGGTGTTTGTGTCTGGCCTCAACACGAGAATGCCGGAGCCAGAGGTCGCCGCGTGCCTCACGCGCGAGGCTGTGCGGCACGGCATGCTCGTAAACGTCGTGCTGCACGTTGACAGGTGCGCTACTGGGCAGCTGCTGGACAGCTGCTGGGCAAGCTCTCTCTGCCTCTCTCTCCCTTTTTCTATATCTATGTTTTTCTCTCCTCCTCTCTCGTTTTCTCTCCTCCTCTCCCTCGCTGTCACAGTGTGAATGTACTCGCGAAATGCATGACGCACGTGCGTGCACTCGTGCCTGGGGCAATCTCTCTCTCTCTATCTGTCTCTCTCTCTCTCTCTCCGTGCATGTACACACAATAAATGCAATCGCGGCACTGCACTCATGGCTCTTCAACGTGGCACTGCACGCATGGCTTGTCAAAACGTGGTGCACGTTGACACACGTGCGCCGCTGGGCTGACTCTCTCTCTCCCCCCCCCCCCTCTCTCTCTCTCTCTCTCTCTCTCTCTTTGTGCATGCACTCACAAAAAACGCAATCGCGGCACTGCACGCATGGCTCGTCAACGTGCTGCACGTTGACAGCTGCTGGGCTGCTGGGCTGACTCTCTCTCTCCCTCTCTCCCCCCCCCCTCTCTCTCTCTCCCTCTCTCTGTTTGTCTTTCTCTCTCTCTCTCTCTCTCTATGTTTGTCTGTCTCTCTCTCTCTCTGTCTCTCTCTCTCTCTCTGTGCATGGACTCACAAAAATGTAATCGCGGCACTGCACGCATGGCTCGTCAAAGCGTGCTGCACGTTGACACAGGTGCGCCGCTGGGCTGACTCTCTCTCTCTCTCTATCTGTCTCTCTCTCTCTCTCTCTCTCTCTCTCTCTCTCTCTCCGTGCATGTACACACAATAAATGCAATCGCGGCACTGCACTCATGGCTCTTCAACGTGCTGCACGTTGGCAGGTGAGCTGCTGGACTGCCAAATGAGAGGGAGAGAGCGACAGAGAGAGAATATAGAGAGAAGAGGGAGAGGAGAGAATAGAAAGAAGAGGGAATGGAGAGGAGAGGAGAGAAGAGAGGAGAGAAGAGAGGGAATGAGAAGAGAGCGGGGGATATGTTTTACTGCAAGGACAGCCTGGATTCCGGCTTCCACTCCACTCCCCTTAGGATGGCCAACCTTTCGCGCGGCACGGCAGAGCTAGTAGAGTACGAGACCGAGTCTCAGACGCTCTCATTCTCTCTCTCTCTCTCTCTCTCTGTTTCTCTCTCTTTCTCTCTCTCTCTCTCTCTCACACACAAACACACACACTATCTCTAACTGTCTCTCCTTCTCCTTCTCTCTCCCCTCCCCCCTTGCAGGATGACCGACCTCCCCCCGCGGCACGGCAGAGCTGGAGTGCAAAACCAAGTCCCAAGCGCTCTCTCTCCCTCGCTCTCACACTCTCCTTCACACACACACACACACACGCACACATACTCCCTTGCATTCTCTCTCACACACACACACACACACACACTCACGCAGGATGACCGACCTCCCGTGCGGTACGGCAGAGCTCGAGTGCGAGACCGAGTCTCTGATGCGCGCTGTCTCTCTCTCTCACACACACACACTCTCTCACGTACACACAACACACACGCGGCACGGCAGCGCTAGAGTACGAGACCGAGTCCCAGGCCCTCTCTCTCTCTCTCCCTCTCTCTCTCTCTCACACACACACACACACACGCACACCTACTCTCGCTCTCACTCCCTCACACACACACACGCACTTATACTCTCTCTCTCTCTCATTCTCTCATTCTCACACACACACACACGCACGCTCGGCCACGCAGGATCACCGACCTCCCGCGCGGCACGGCAGAGCTAGAGTACGAGACAAGAGTCCCAGTATCTCTCACACACACACACACACACGCACACATACTCTCTTGCATTCTCGCTCTCACACACACACACACACACACACACATGCTCGGCCACGCAGGATGACCAACCTCCCGCTCGGCTCGGCAGAGCTTGAGTTTGAGACAGAGTCCCAGGCCCTCTGTCTCACTCTCTCACACACACACACTGTCTCTCACACAACGTCTCAGACTGTCTCTCAATCTCTCTCCCCCCCCCCTTTTGAGATGACCGACCGCCCCCGCGGCACGGCAGAGCTAGAGTACAAGACTGAGTCCAAGGCCCTGTCTCTCACTCTCACTCTCTCCATCACACACACACACACACACACACACATGCACACACACACACATGCACACACACACGCACACGCACACGCACGCTCGGCCACGCAGGATAACCGACCTCGCGCGCGGCACAGCAGAGCTAGAGTACGAGACAGAGTCCCAGGCGCGCTCCGCGACGCGCTTCCTTGACGGCATCGTTCTCAGCGGTGCCTGCCTCGGCGCACACCTGATTGCGCCAACTGGGATGGACCACCTCCCGCCGCCGATGGCCATGATGGTGCGCCTGTTTACGCGTGTTTGGTCCCACATAGCTTGATGGATAATTGAATTGAACGAACCAATCCAGTTTTGGTGGGATTTAGCTTTTGTCTGTGTGCTCAGCGGCGCCTGCCTCAGCGCTCACCTGATCGCGCCGACTGGGATGGACCACCTCCCGCCGCCCATGGCCATGATGGTGCGCATGTTTGGTGCTGTTTAAACGTGACGATCCTCTTGGATGGTACCCAGTCTGTGTTTGCTCAGCGGCCCCTACCTCGGTGCACACCCTGTTGCTCTGAGGGGTGGGATGGACCACCTCTTGTCGCCCATGGCCATGATGGTGCGCGTGCTTGGTGGCACATGTGTGAACAACCTAATGAATCATTTGTAACTGAGCTAGGTAAACCTAGCTCAACAAATCAGTCAAATTTTGGCGTGATTTAGCTTCTTCGTCTTTGTTTACTCCACGGCCACTGCATTGGCACACTCCTCTGATTGCGCCAGGATGTGGCAGTGATTCCCCTGCGAGCCGTATACCGCTCCGAGCCGGATTTCCCATTTCCCAGAACACCACCCCACACTTGGTGGGTGAGGGCGTGGAGCGATGCGTTGAAAAGCTCTTGCCAAGAGCAGCACAACGGCTTGCATTGCATGAATATCCGCTGTGTATTGTGCCTGGTATGAGCGGTCAAAGTTGCTGGAGCCGGCAAAACACTTATTACTAAAATCTTTTCCAGGGACCACTGGGATGTGGGGTGGACCACCCCCCGCCGCCGCCCATGGCTGTGATGGTGCGCGTGTTTGGTAGCCTTGAGACGTTCTGATCAGTGATTCTCTTTGGGGCTACTGGTAGCCATTGCTGGTAGCCATTGGTGGCCATTTGGTTTGTGACGACTACTCAATGAACCAAATTGCTTGATGTTGTGACGATCGAATCGGATTGGCAACTGAGGAGTTCTCAACACACCAAGTTGATTGATGGTCTGACGATCGCATCAGGTGAAGCCCGTCAAGGACGCGAAAATGACCTATGTTTGGCGGTCAACGGTCAACGCCAAGGCAGAGATCGAGGCAGTCAACAGGATTGCCGTCTACCAGGCAATAGCAAAAATAAACACGGGAAAACATCGCTGGTTGTGATGCTGGCGTGGTGTAGCTTTGTCTGTTGTTTCTTACAAGTTTGGTGTTATTTGCTTAGGGTACGCCGGGCCGGCACGCGTCTCTACGCCCTCACGTACACACACACACACACACACACACACACGCACGCACGCTCACAAACACACATGCACGCTCACACGCGCGCGCTCACACGCTCACGCAACACACACACAACACACACACACACACACGCACACAACACACACACACACGCGCACCCCTGCACGCATGTTCTCCCACCCACCACCCACCCTGTCCACGCAGGCCATCGGCCCGATGGGGGGCATGGGGCTCTGCCCATAGCAGGGTGTGGCACACACACGCACACACACACACGCTCTCTCATACACACGCACGCACCCCTGCACGCGTGCTCACCCCCCACACACACGCCCACACACCCCTGCACACGCAGGCCATTGGCCCGATGGGTGGCATGTGGCTGCCGCACACACACACACACGCACACGCACACACACACACACACACACGGCTCACAAACCAACACACACGCTCACACACACACACATGCGCACCCCTGCACGCGTGCTCACACCCACACACACCCCTGCCCACGCAGGCCATCGGTCCGTTGGGGGGCATGGGGCTGCCGCACACACACACACACACGCTCACACACACACTCACACACACACACACACACACACACACACACACGCACGCACCCCTGCACGCGTGCTCACACACACGCACCCACACCCACCCACACCCTGTCCACGCAGGCCATCGGCCGGATGGGGGGCATGGGGCTGCCGCCCCCACCGATGATGGGTGGTGGTCTGCTGCCGGGCCACACACACACACCTGCACGCGTGCTCTCACACACACACACACACACACACACACGCAGGCCATCGGGCCGATGGGGGGCATGGGACTGCCGCCCCCACCGATGATGGGCGGGGGTCTGCTGCCGGGCCCCCCTCTGCCCGGCGGGTGGGACATGGTCGGAGGGGGGAGGGACAGGGGGCGAAACAGGGCACCACGCGGCAGCCGGGACCCCGACCGGCGGAGCGAGCGCGAGAAGGGGCGCGACCCGCCGGCCCCCCGGGACAAGGGGCGCGGGGGCGGGGGAGAGGCGGGGCGGGGGCGCGGGGCGGACGTCGTCACGTTGGACGTCGGTGGCGGCAGGGACCGGCGGAGCGAGCGCGAGAAGGGGGGGCGCAGGCGGCGCGGGCGCGGCCGGGCCACGGGTGGGGAGGAGGTGGCGGCGGAGCAGGGGCGGCGGGGGGAGGGTGGGAAGGAGGCGGAGGGCGGCAGGGCCCGCGGGCGGCGGGGCGGCGGGGGCGACAAGGAGCGGGACCGCGGAGACAAGGTGGGTGATGCTGATGGATGTTGCTGTCAGGGACCCCTCTCAAGGTAATAGTAACAGAAACAGTAAAATCAGCTTTGCAACGAAGACTCGCCTTTAGTCCTAGAACAACCGCCTAGACCCAAGCCCAGTTCTGGCCCTAACAAGGTGTTAGGCGGCAACACTGTAGGTGGTGATGAGGGATGTTACTGTCGGAGACTCCTCTCAAGGCGTTAGACGCCGGTCACACTCGGGGTCCGTTAACGTTGGCTGTGGCGTCCACGTTTGCCTCCACGTTAGCTTCGGTCAAACGCTAGGCGTATACGACCGTGGTCTGCGCGTAGTAGTGCTTGTGGGGGAGTTGTCCTCGCCATCAAGCATGGCAAGCATGGGGGCCGGCAAGAACCAGATTCAGGTGGGGCGGCGGCGGTAACAAGGGGAGCAACCGTGACGAGAAGGTACGAGGGCCGGCACCAGTGAATGCTTACTTGTGAGGGAGTTCTTGTCGCTGTCCAAACGTCCTACTATAGACACAACCAAGCAACCAAGCAACCAACCCAGGCCCTGCACCATCCAGCCAACCAGCTTACTCTGCTGCAACCCTGCACCATCCAGCCAACCAGCTAACCCTTACCCTAAACCCTAAATCCTAAAGGGTTTAAACCTAAACCCTGAACCAACACAAGCCCCTGAACCAATGCCGATGCCCTGATCCAACCGCCCCCTTGCGCGCAGGAGGAGAAGAAGGAGAAGGGTGGGCGGGAGCACGGGGGCGCAGAGGAGGAGGGCGGCGGTGGCGGCGAGCCTGTAGACGCGGGCAAGAAGAAGCGGCCACGCGGCGGGGTGTCGGCCAACAACAAGCGCGACCGCAAGCGGCGGGAGGGCCTGGGCGGCGGCGAGGCGGCAGGGGGCGACGGGGAGAGGGGGGGCGACGGAGGGGGCGGCCGCAGGGGGGGCGGCGACCGCGGGGGCAGGGACGGCGAGCGCGCCGCAAAGCGGCGCAACGGCGGCCTGCGCTCCATGGTGGTGGTCGTGGCCGAGCCCAGTGGCCAAAAGGACAGCGGGCACGCGCGATGATGTAGGCCCCCCCTGACACAGCAGCGTCCTACGGGTCCTACCCTGTCCTGTGTCACCCTGTGCTCCGTTGCGCAGGCACCTGGGCCAGGCGCCCGTGTGCGGCTCCTCCCCCCTCGGCGAGTCCGTAAAGAGGGCGCGCGTGCAGGCTGCTACACGGGCTTAAGAGTCGTGCGGTGCGTCACGTCGTTAGTAATCGTGTTAACAGTTTGCAGGCCACGGAAGGGCCCCACGCCACACGCCTCTTCCTCTACCCCCGAGATCTTCTCAATCTACGCCTGCAACTGCACTGGACTCCACATCTGTGCCTGCGTACTATCCACCGCCCCCCCCCTCCCTGCAAAAACGCCGCCTCCCTCGCGCGTGCATCGTCGCTGCCGCACTCAGCGTCGCGCCAGCTCAGCTCACACATGGGTGTGGCCGCCTTGCTTGGCCGTCACATCTGGTGACAAGCCGAGCAAGGTGAGCCATTATTCGACTTATAACTCCACCTAACTGATCAGCGCGCTGCGCCACCCGCACCGCAAGCCAGCCCCCCCACCCCCATCCCAGACCACCCCCATCACATGCTGTCATCATAGGGGATTCAGAGCTCTGCTGATCAGCCCCGGTGCGCCGCCCGCACCGCGAGCCCCCCCCCCCCCGCGCGACCATCACATGCTGTCATCATTGGGGATTTAGGGCTCTGCTGATTAGCCCCGGTGCACCGCCAACGCCGTGCCCGTCGCGCGCAGCGCCGCGCTGGGGCCCTCTGCTGCCTGAGCGCGCGCCGCGCGGTGGCCCGTGGCCCACTGCCGCCGGCCCACCGCCGCGTGGGTGAGCGCCGCTGCCGCCGCTCCCCCCGCTCCTGCCGCTCCCGACGCCGCTGTTGCCCCCCCTGGGCGGCGGCGCGCCCCTGGCGGACGCCTCCTCTTGATGGGGCGCGGCCCTGGCGGCTGCCTGGTCTGGGTGGGGCGCGGCTGCGCCCGGCTGGCCGCCCGGCGCACGAGATGCGCCCCTCCCTGTGGGGACCGGGCCAGCACCGCCACCCCGTGCCCCTCCGGGCCGCTCCTCTGAGCCAGGCCCCAGGCCCGCCGGTGCTCCGCGCAGGTCAGCCTCCACCGCCGCCCAGCGCGCCGCCAGCTCTGCCGCGGCCGCGCCGGCGTCAAAGCCGCGGCCGCCCCTGCCCCCCGCCGCGCCCCCCTCTGCGCCGTGCACCCCAGCAGCCTCGTGCTCCACGAGCGCGCCGACGCTGACACCGCCGCCGCGCTGTTGTTGCCCCACGCCGCCCGCGGCGCCAGCACCACCACCGCGCCCCGCACCTGCGCCCCCTCCCCTGCCGCCAAACATGCCCGCCGAGCCGAGCAGCTGCTTGAAGGTGTCGACGCGTTGCGCCGTCTGCGCGGCTGTCTCGGTGCGCCCGCCCGCCGTCGCGACCAACACCGCCTCGCCCTGCGGCGTGCCACCGCCCGCCCCGCCGCCGCCGCTCGCGTGCCGCGTGTAGGCCGCGACAGCGGGGTCGCGCGACGGGGTCGCCGCGCACGGCGGCTCCTCTGGCTGCTGCTGCCCCTCTGATTGCTGCTGCTGCCCATCTGATGGCTGCTGCTGCTGCCCCTCTGATGGCTTCTGCTGCTGCTGCAATGCCCGTGGCGTGACCGCTGGGGCCTGCTGGCCGCCGCCCGGCCCAGGCGCCGGCTCGCCCGGGAGGGCGAGCCGCGGCGGGGTGGCGGGCTGCTGCTGCCGCTGCGGGGCGCCGGCTGCGGCCGCAGGGGCGGTCGTGCCTGCCGATGGCGACGCCCCCCTAGCGCTCGCGGAGGCTCCCTCGCCTGCGCCGTCCGCTGCCGCCGTTGCCGTTGCTGCCGTTGCGGCGGCAGCGGCGTCTGCGTGGCCTGGCTGCGGTGACGGCCCTGCCCCGTTGCCGCCACCATCGCTGCCACTGCCCCACTGCTGGTCGGGGTGCGGTGACGCGTCGTCCTCCCCGGCGTAGCCGCCGCCGGGGTGGCCGTGCATGCCGGGCGAGCTGTAGTGCGGGTGCGCGCCGTGTGCGTGCGCGTGGTACGGGTCGTAGTACGCGCTGTTGATACACTGCAGGTGCGCGCCATGCATGTCGCCATGCGGGCCCTTGTTGGCCGGGTGCTCGCCCACTGGGTAGCCCATCACCATTCCGCCCTCTGGCTGGTACGAGGGCTGCTGCCCAGGGTAGGGGTGCGGGCCACCCCCACTGGGGTAGGGCGGGCCACCGCCACCGTCAGGGAAGGGCGGTGACGGGCTCTGATTGCCACCCCCGCTACCGTCCGAGCCATGCGGAGGCGTCATCCCGCTGGGTCCGGGGTAGGGGTACGGCCCGGGAGGGGGCATGCCTGGAGGCATGTGCGGCATGTGGTGGCCCATGGCGGCGCCCATCACGGGGTGTGGGTGCCAGTCGCCGTACGCGTGGTGGTGCGCGGGGTGTGGGTGCATCACCGGGGCGCCGTGCTGTGGCAGTGGCATGCCGGGCTGCGGCGAGCGCGAGTGCGGGTGCGGCTCTCCCGCTGTCCCCTCGGCCCCCTCGCTGCCGACAGGTGGGGACGGCGGGTGCTGCTGCTGCTGTTGGTCATGCTGGTGCTGGTGCTGCTGTTGGCCGTGCTGCTGCTGCTGCTGCTCGTGCTGCTCCTGCTGCTGGTGCGGCGCATGCATGTAGCCTCCGTACTGCTGCCCCACCGGGTGTGGGCCCACACCGTACTGCTGCTGCTGCGGGTGGCCTCCGTACTGCTGCATGTGGCCACCGTATTGATGGTCGTACTGCATGCCACCTCCACCAGGGTGTGGGCCCACACCGTACTGCTGCCCATGCAGCGGCATGCCTGGGTGCATGTGCACGTGGGGCTGTGGGTGGACCATGGACACACCCGGGTGGCCGCCATGGTACATGGCGTGTGGGTCGTGGCCGTGGCCATACACCGGCTGAGGAGGCATCGCGCCATACGGCTGGGGAGGCATGCCGTGGGGGTGCGGCTGGAAACCACCCTCTGGCGGGTAGCCTTGCCCATCGCCCGGCTGCTGCTGCTGCATGTACATGTGCTGCTGCTGCGCGTGTGGGTGCTGCGCGTGTGCGTGGGGCGAAAGCTCCCCAGGAGGAGCGGGCTCTGCACCGCCCACAGCAGCAACACGAGCGGCAGCGACACCAAGCGCCATGGGCTCGCCGCCCTCTACGCCGATACCCCCCGGAGCCGCTGCTCCCGGTGGCGCGGCCACGTGTTGCAGCGGCGCGGTGCCAGCCGCAGGAGCTCCCGGCGCCGGCGCCGGCGCCGGTTGCGCCCGCGCATGCCGCTGCGCCTGCGCCTGTTCGCCGCCGCCCGCTGCCGGCCCTGTTGGCCCAGCGTCGCTCGGTGCTGCTGCTGCCGGCGGCGCGACGCCGCCTCCGCCACTTGACGCACCGGGCGCAGGCGCGGCACGCGCTGGCGCAGCGGCGCGCTCTGATGAGGGCGCGGCAGCGGACGATGGGGCGGTGGAACCGTCCACCACCGCGGCCGGCCGCGCCGGCGCGTGCGCCTTGGGCGGTGCCTGCGCCAGCGGCGGCGGTCCGGAGCCCGGCGGCGGTCCGGAGCCCGGCGGCGCTCCTGCGCTGCTGTGAGGGGTGCGCGTGCGCGTGGTCGCGGGCGCTGCCGTGACACCAGCAGGCTGCTGCTGCTGCCCTGCGCCGAGCTTGCTGCGCTCGCCAGCTGCAGCGGCAGGCGCGGCGGCGGGCGTCGAAGCGCCGCTGCCGCTCGCCTGCCTGCTGGACGCGGAGGAGCCCACGGAGCCGGGCGCCGCCTGCTGCGCCTGCGGCCCCGCGCCCAGCTTGCTGCGCTCTGATGGAGCAGGCGCGCTGCCGCCGTTGCCGCTCGCCTGCCTGCTGGGCGCGCCCCGCTCGCGCGCGGCGCTGCCGCTGCGGCTGCCGGCCCCTGACCCTCCGGCCGCCCCTCCCGCCTGCTGCGTCTGCACCGCCGCAGCCACCGCCATGTCGCGAGTAGCGGCAGCGCCACCTGCTCTCCCTAGGCTGCTGCCGCTGCGACCTATGCCCGCCCCGCCCGCCCCGCCCGCACTCGGCCCACTCGCGCTCGTGCCTGTGGGGTTGGTGGGTATTGCGGGTGAAGCCCAGGAGGGGAGGGTGTGTGCACACACGCATTGCGCCATGCACATGCAGCGCCATGCATGCAGCAAGCACGCCACGCATACCCAGGCGTGCCATGTGCATGCACACGCAGGCATGCATGCCACACAAGTGCCATGCACAGGCGCGGCATGCATGCCCGCCCACAGGCGTTCAATGCATGCCCCGCCCCCGGCGTGCGAGCGCACCTACGCCCGTGCTGCCAGCCGCCTGCGTGGAAGCTGAGGCTGGGTCGCCGGGTGTCCCAGGGCGCTCGCGTGACGCAGATCGCGACGACACCGCGGGGCCTCTTCCACCTCCGCCTGCGCCGCCTGTGAGTGCGTGCGGGTGTTTGTATGTGTGTGTGCAGGGTGCCCTGGATGTGGGATATGCAACGGATGCCTCGCTCTAAGCGTGTGTGTGTGCGTGCGAGAGAGTGTGTGCTTGTGGGTACCTGTGCACGCACCGCCGCCCCCTCCCCATGAGTACGACCAATGCACATCGATGCCCGAGTGAGAGTTTCCTAGTCCGCCTCAGGTGAGAGTTTCCTAGTCCGCGTCAGGTGACCCACCGCTGCGTGGCTGCTGTTGCGTCGTGGCCGCGAGCAGAGCCTGCCGCGCGACGCGCGATGTGGGGGAAGAGGTGGAGGAGGCAGCGGCGGCGGAGGCAGCAGCATGTGAGAGGGGCACCGCGCCTGCCGCCGGCCTGGCAGCTGTCCCTGCAGCCCCGCCCCTGGCAGTCGCTGTGGGAGCCACAGTGGAAGGGGCAGCGCTGGCGGAGGCGGCAGCATGTGGGTGCGCTGCGCCTGCCGCACTGCCCCTGGCGGCCGTGGGAGCGGTGGCCGAGGCGGAGGCGGCGTGTGGTGGTGCTGCCCCTGCCCCTGCCACTGCTGCTCCTGCCGACGGCTTGGCCGCTGCGCCTGCCCCTGCCGCCGCACCGCCCCTCGCAGCCGCAGGAGCGGCAACGGAGGCAGCGTGTGGTGGTGCTGCCCCTGCCGCTGCTGCTCCTGCCGACGGCTTGGCCGCTGCGCCTGCCCCTGCCGCCGCACCGCCCCTCGCAGCCGCAGGAGCGGCAACGGAGGCAGCGTGTGGTGGTGCTGCCCCTGCCGCTGCTGCTCCTGCCGACATCTTGGCCGCTGCGCCTGCCGCACCGCCTCTCGCAGCCGTGGAAGCGGCGGCGGAGGCGGCGTGTGCCGGTGCTGCCCCTGCCGCTGAGGGCTTGGCCGCTGGCCCTGCCCCTGCCGCCGCACCGCCCCTGGCAGCTGGCGCCGGCGCCGCCTTGCTCGGCCCAAGGTTCGACGTGGTGACTCTCGCCACTGCGGACGAGGCCTGCTGCTGCTGCGAGTGAGGCAGCGGCGGCTTGGCCGGCGAGTGCGCCGCGTGCGTGGCCGCGGCTGCTGTCGCGCCGACGGCAGCTGCTGGGGCAGGGGCAGCAGGGGCGGGGCGCGCCGTCGGTGCAGCCGCTGCCGTGGTGGAGAGGGATGAGGCCGGCGACGAGCGCGCTGTCGCTGCTGCTGCTGCTGCTGTGGCGGCAGGGGCAGCAGGGGTAGAGAGGCACGCGGATGCAGGCGAGCGCGCCGTCGTCGCTGCTGCCGCTGCCGCCGTGGATGCTGCAGCAGCGGCGGCAGTGGCGGACAGGGACGAGGATGAAGGCGAGCGTGTCGTCGCCGCTGCTGCCGATGGGGCTGCTTCTGCTTCTGCTATTGCCGCTGCGGCAGGGGCGGCATTTGCGGAGAGGGACGAGGAAGACGCTGAGCGCGCAAGGGCAGCGGCAGCAGAGACTGAGAGGGCCGCGGCGGCCGACAAGCGCAGCGCCCACGAGAGGTCGTCAGCGTCGTCCCCGGCCGCCTCGGCATCGACACCGGCAGCGTCCCGCCCTCGCGACCCTGGCCCGCTCGCGCTTGCCGCCGCTGCTGTGCCAGCGCCAGCAGCAGCAGCTCCAACAGGAGCAGCGCCAGCAGCAGCAGCAGCAGCAGCAGCAGCAGCAGCAGCAGCAGCAGCAGCGTCAGCGGCAGCAGCAGTGCCGTCGCTCCCTCCTCCGCTGCCGTCCTTGCCCCCTGGGCTCAAAGCAGCAGCAGCAGCAGCAGCAGCGGCAGCAGGAGCTGCGTCGCTGGCGCCCTTGACCTCTGAACCACTAGCAGCAGCAGCGCCGTCGCTCCCTCCTCCGCTGCCGCCCTTGCCCCCTGACCCCAAAGCAGCAGCAGCAGCAGCAGCGCCGCCGCCCGCCTTGTCAACCCCCGCCTGCGCGGGCAAAAGGGCAGTGTGGCGGTGGCAGGTTGTTATTGTACAGTTTCCTGTTTAATCGTAGATCTTTAGATCGTAGATGAGCAGGAAACTAAAGTTTCTGCTTATAGCTCAGTTCACACTAAGGTGGAACTGAGGAGCCAGGTATAACCTGGCTCCCTTCCTTAGTAACTCATCCTGTTAATTCCTGCCGGGCGAGAGACCAATGAACAGAGAAGTCAAAATCTGGTGCCATTTTGCCTCTCGTCTTGTCTCTTCGCCTCGTCCAACTCCGACTCAGTGAGCCTTGGTAGAACGGCTAAAGCAGAAATGGGGGGGGGGGGGGGGGGCGTTTCGTGTTTGGACTGTGCAGTCATAGGGTTTAAACACAGAGCCTGCACAGGCCTGGGACCCAATTGGAGCGTGGGTACTGCTTGTACGCCGTCCTGTCCTTCAAATCAACCAATCAATTCAAATATCAGTCGAAAACATCTGCTCTTGACTTTGGCCTTCAAACCAATCAATTGATTCAGTCAATTGATTCAAAGCCAGGCACACCTTCTTCTTGCCCTTGGCCTTCTTAGCGGCCACGGCAGCAGCAGCCTGCTCCTCTGCCTCCAGCTCAAACAAATTAATTCAAATATGATCCAAACCAAGATTGGTTGGATCTATTGATTTCAATCAATTCAAACAAGGCAGTAGATTCAAACATCAGCCAAGCGCACCTTCTTCTTGCCCTTGGCCTTCTTAGCGGCAGCGGCAGCAGCGGCCTGCTCCTCTGCCTCCAGCTCACGCTGCGCTTTAGCCGCCGCGCTCTCGCGTGCCTGCGCACGTGTTGTGTGCATGTGTGTGTGTGTCTGCGTGTGTGTGTGCATCTGTGTGTGTGTGGGACAGGCAGCAGAGTGAACGCACGGGGGGGTTGGATTGGAAAGCTGGGAGAGGGCAGCTGGGCGGTGCACCCTCGGCAGCCTGCACCTGCTGCGGCGCAGTGCGCGTGCATGCGCACGGGGCAGGCAGCAGCAGCAGTGCACGCACGGGGGGCTGGGAGAGGGACGGGGCGCCTGGCGCGCAGCGCTGCGAAGTGCAAGCACGGGAGTTTGTTTGCATCTCAACACATGTATGCCCTAAACCAGTGATCCTCCCGCAAGCCGTACACCGCGGGCCGGATTTCCCATTGATCAGATAACACCCCGCGCTTGGTGGGAGAGGGCGTGGAAGGGTGTGTTGGAAAGCCCTTGCCAAGAGCAGCGTCGCGTTAACACCTGGTGTGTTGCGCCTGGTGTGAGCGGTCAAAGATGCTCGAGCCGGGACAAAATTCACTACCAAAATCCTTCCCAGGGGTCACTGCCCTCAACATGCGTGCCTGTGTTGCGTGTAAGAAAGGTTTTTTTTGCACGCGATAAAGTTGTTTGCACGCGATAAAGCCTACCCCCTCCCCCTCCGTCCCGCCACGCGCCCTCACCGTCTCCATCGCGCCCCCCAGGGACCGCTCCAGCAGGAGAGCCAGCGCCGCCTCGCTCGAAGCATCGACCAGCAAGCAGCGAATGCCGTCCTCCTCTGCGAGTGTGTGTGTGAGGAAGGGGGGGGAGGAGGTCAATTTTACAGTCTGTCGGACGGCTTTGATGACGTGTATGTGTGTGTGTGTGTACGAGAAAGATTGGGCTCGCTCGAAGCATCGACCAGCAAGCAGCGAATGCTGTCCTCCTCTGCGAGTGTGTGTATGTGTGTGTGGTGTGTGTGTGGGGAGAGGTCAGTTGTACAGTCTGTCGGACGGCTTTGATGACGTGTATGTGTGTGTGTGTGTGTGCGAGAGAGATTGGCCTCGCTCGAAGCATCGACCAGCAAGCAGCGAATTCCGTCCTCCTCTGCGAGTGTGTGTGTGTGTGTGTAGTGTGTGTGTGTGGAGAGGTCAATTGTACAGTCTGTCGGACGCCTTTGATGGCGTGTGTGTGTGTGTGTGTGTGCGAGAGAGTGGCCTCGCTCGAAGCATCGACCAGCAAGCAGCGCATGCCGTCCTCCTCTGCGAGTGTGTGTGTGTGTGTGGTGTGTGTGTGTGGAGAGGTCAATTGTACAGTCTGTCGGACGCCTTTGATGGCATGTGTGTGTGTGTGTGTGTGTGTGTGCGAGAGAGAGTGGCCTCGCTCAAAGCATCGACCAGCAAGAAGAGAAGGAGGAGCACGCTCGTTTGACGGGGTGGGTGCAAAGGCAGAACCCGCCAGTCAGGCTTCAATCAGGCTTCCCTAGGAGCTTCCCTAGGAGGCTTGCCTGGCTCCTTCCCAGCCCCACCAAGCCCAAGCATCTCTGCATGGGTATAAGACCAACCTGCAGCCTGAAAGAGGGGCTGGGGGAGGGGCCACAGAGGCTTGCAGCTGGAAATTATAGAATCTACCCCCACGCGGCACACGCGGCCCAGTTTGGGGGATTTGTCATCATGTCCAACTGCAGCTGCATCTCTTTTCCTGTGACCACGCCATTCTTAATTCATGCTGGGGGAGGAATGAGCCTCCTGGTGATCCACTCGTTTTTTCAGGGCTCAGTGTTGAGGGAGTTATGGGCCTCCAAACCTATACTGTATAGAATTTACCCCACCTCCTGATGTCCCAGGTACGCGAAGCCTTTGATGGGGTCACAATAGTCCTACACCTGTGCCTCCTTTAATATAGGCTGGGTGCCTAACTAGGCAGAACCACTATTTTGAGTGACCGCCGTGCAGTGTGTGCGCGCACGTGTGTGACATACAGACAGGCTCTTGCCCCGCCACACCCTCGCGCTCGCCGCCTCCAGCACAGCTCTGCAAGGTCGCCCCACTCTGGCAGCCGAAAGAAACCGGAAGTAACAGAAAAAACAAAAGAAAAACCAAACTCGTCGCGCTGCCTCCGGCACGCATCCTCGAGGGCGCCCAATTCTGGCAGCCGGAAGAAGCCGAAAACAGACAGAAAACACAAAGTAACCGAGGGAAGCCGACACCCACCGTAGCCTTTGAAGCCGGCATACCCCGCCGTGCCCTCGCTCGCGTCCTCCTCTAGCAGCCGAAGTAAACGGGAAGCCAGACGTAACCAAAACCCCACTGGGGGGGCCCCACACCACACACTATCACCACACTAGCGTGTCCACACCCGCTGTGGCCCTTCAGCCGGCATACGCCGCCGCTGCCGTGCCGTCCCTAAGCTCGCTACGTCCCCAAGGGCGCCCCACTCTGGCAGCCGACAGACACAGAAATACACCGAAAGAAAAAGAAAGTAACTGCAAGAAACCGACACCCATCACATCCCTTGAAGCCGGCCCAACCCGCCGTGCCCTTGCTCGCCGCCTCGAGCACGTCACCAAGGGCGCCCCACTCTGGGAAGCCGAAAGAAACCAAAAGATACCGAAAGTAACCGAAAGTAGCAGAAAAACTTCTTCTCGACAGAAAGAAACCGACACCCACCATAGCCCTTGAAGCCGGCCCAACCCGCCGTGCCCTCGCTCGCTGCCTCGAGCACCTCCCCGAGGACGCCCCAATCTGGGAGGGGGTCCATCTCGGTCACGTAGCCGGGGGGGAATGGAGTGTCAAACGCTGCGCGCGTGTGTATGTGTGTGTGTGGGGGGGAGGGGGGGGCAGCCGGGGGGAATGGAGAGTCGAACGCTGCGCATGTGTGTGTAGGTGGGGGTTGGGTGTTGAAGAGGGGTGGGGGCAGCCGGGGGAAGAGATCGAACGCTGCGCGTGTGTGTATGAGTGTGTGGGGGGGGGGTGGGGGGTGGGGGGGCAGCCGGGGGGAAGGGAGAGTCGAACGCTGCGCGTGTGTATGAGTGTGTTGGGGTGGGGTGGGGTGGGGGGGGGGGGCAGCCGGGGGAAGGGAGAGTCGAACGCTGCGCACGTGTGTATGATTGTGTGTGTGGGGTGGGGTGTCGAACGCTACGCGCGTGTGCGTGGTGTGGGGGGGGGGTGGGTGGGCAGCCGGGGGGAAGGGAGAGTCGAACGCTGCGCGCGTGTGTATGAGTGTGTGTGTGGGGGGTGAGGTGGTGGAGGGGGGGCAGCCGGGGGGAAGGGAGCGTCGAACGCTGCGCGCGTGTGTGTGAGTGTGTGTGGGGTGTGTGTGGGGTGTGGGGTGTGGGGCAGCTGGGGGGAAGGGAGAGTCGAACGCTGCGCGTGTGTGTATGGGGTGTGTGGGTGGGGGGGGTGAGGAGGGGGGCAGCCACAGAGACTACGGCGCGGCATCGGGGTGGTAAATATACACAAATATCGTAGTACCGTTGTGCCTTTGCGGGGGTCCGTTAAAGGCCTATTTATTTAGACTTTTTACGCCTTCGCTAAAAGGATTTCGACTTGGTTTGCCTTTGCGCGGCTCTTGCAAGGCCTATATAGAGCGTCCTGACCGGGGTTCGAAGCCCGAAGGGGATTTCTTCTACTTTGACGGCGCCCTGGACCCAGCAATGCGGCGCTGCTGGTGACGAGGATCTCCGTGCCGTTGACGAGCGGGGTAAAATACGACTGGCCCGGCTCCTGCTAGACTGCCCCTCGGTGGAACACTTCAGGAGCGGCTTGCCCGGCGCTGCCATGGCTTGGCGAGTAGCCGCGGCGCTGCCGCGGCCCGTGCTGGGAGACGGCCCTTATCCTCCCCCCATGCAGGACACCATGCGGCACCGATCTCGACGAGTTGATCGACGAGCGGAGGAGCTGGCGCCCGTCAATGCATGCTGGACATTGGTCAAGATGGCTGACCGTGGAGGCGGGCTACCATCACGGCTTCAGCGGTGGCGACCGCCGAGGCAACACAGAGTAAATCCGCTTCACCAATCGCAGCGTTCGTCACCGCGCTCATCCTCGGGGTCGCTCGTCTGCCGGTGGCTGGCGTTGGAAGGTCTTCAGGCAGCCTCCATGACAACTCTGTCGTCCATGCACCCCTGGAGGGTGGGACCTGGCCATGCATGAGGCATGGGGCGCCGGCTGAGCCCCATGCAAACGAGAGCTGGACAGCCATGCACTGCCAGGCGGGGACCGTTCCAGTCAGCGCCAGTCGGCTCTGCCGGCTTGACTGGCCACAAGGCCACTACTGTGACCCTGAGGAAGGTCCTCTCCTATATGCTCCTTGCCAGACATGTCTCTCAGAGACCGCTGTTTGGGGTAGTCTAGCTGGCGGGAGCGGTAGTCTATCGGCCGGGAGCCGGCGGTACTCTAGTACTTAAGTGTGCTGGAGTATCGGCGGGTGTCTCTAGTAGAAGAGTAGCCTGCTTAGCTGGAAACCCCGTGTTACTGTTACTGTTACTGTTGACGGCGCGTTTTCCAACTTGATTTTGTCGTTGCGCTGCCTTTGCGGGGCGTTTTCGGACTTAATTAGGCGCAAAGGCACAGCGGTGCTACGGTACATGCACACACGCACGCAGGCACAAACTGTAAACCTTGCCACGTGTGAGGGGGTGGGGGGCAAGAGCGCACACACACACACACACACACACAAACACAAATACACAAACACACCAGCTCGGCATCAAGCAACGTGCGCGAGCAGCGCAGCACACACACACACACCAGCTCGGCAGCGCGCAACGTGAGCCAGTAGCGCAGCGCACACACACACACACACAGACGCGCGCGCACACACACACATGCACACACACACGCACCAGCTCGGCATCGCGCGACGTGCGCCAGCAGCGCAGCACACACACACACACACAGTCACACACACACGCACCAGCTCGGCATCGCGCGACGTGCGCCAGCAGCGCGGCGCCGGCGCGCGCGTAGCCAGAGGCGGCGTCGGGGTGGCGCTTTTTGTCAAAGGTGCGGAGTAGTAACTCGGCTGCCTGGCTGCCTGTTGGGCCCGAGGTTTTGAACGCCAGGATCTGTGTGTGTGTGTGTGTGTGTGTGTTTGTGCCGAGTGCGGAGGAGAAGCTCAGCTGCCTGTCGGTCCTGAGTTGTTAAACACCAACGGGCCTGAGTTTTTAAACGCCAAACGCGCATGTGCGCGTGCGCGTGTGTTTGTGTGTGTGTGTGTCCAAGGGTGTTAACTCGACTTCTGAGACGATTGTCGGGGTGTGTGCTTTAGCACAGGCAAGAGCCGTAAACCAGAATGCCTAGCGGTGAGATGTGCAACGACTCTCTTTCTCTCACTCTGTATGGAGCAACCTGGCCACACGCCTCTGAAAAGGCGTGCGCTGTGAGGACCCATGCACATTGCACCCCCCCATGTGTCCCACACGGTGCGCGTGTGAACCCTGACTATGTGTGTGTGTGTGTGTGTGTGCACATGCGTCAGTGCGTGCGCGCACCAATGCACGGTGTATGCATGCGCGCAAGCTTGGTCACCCGCCTTCAAACGGAGTCCCCCGAGTCGATCAACAGAAGCGGCCTATCTATCTGGGCCCGCGGTTCTCTGTCACAATCCCTTCCCCTCGAATGCACGGGGGTGCATGCATGGGGGTGCATGCATGGGTGCATGGGGGTGCATGCATGGGGGTGCATGCATGGGTTTGAAGTTACTAGTTGCGCCCCCACCCACTGCCGCACGTTTCATGGGGCTCTGCCCCTCCGCAGTGATGACCTTGTCATGATTTTAAATTAAGTGTTCCTCAGCCGGATTTTGCTTTGACCGCGTTGACCGTTGACCTCCCGTTGGCCGTTTGCCCTAATATTTAGGTCATTTGAAAGCTCTTGGCGACCTCTATCTGGCGGGCTTGTCAGACTCACAATCCACTGAATGAGTTGAGCTGTGTAAGGTCAAAGGTACACCTGGAATACAGCCAAATGGCTGTGGACAGCCGAAAAGCGAATCACTGCCCCTCCATGTCGACGGTTATCAGTATCGATATAAGGGCTGGGGCTTCAGGGTTCAAAGTTGCTAGGAGAGTTTCTATGGAAAGTTGTGGAGAGTTCTAGAAGAGTTGTGGAGAGTTGTGGAGAGTTGCTAGGAGAGTTGCTAGATGTGTTGTGAGAGTTGCTGGCAGAGTTGCTAGATGTGTTGTGAGAGTTGCTGGGAGAGTTGCTGGGAGAGTTGCTAGATGGACAACCAAACAGGCAGGCAGACAAGCAGGCAGACACAACGGGCAGGCAAGCAGGCAGAAAGGCAGGCAGGCAGACAGACAGACAGACAGGCAGGCAGACAGGCAGGCAGACAAGCAGGCTGGCACAACAGGCCTAGTTGCGCTCCACACCAACCTCCGCGCGCTCCATCGGGCTCTGCCCCTCCGTATCGTCAGTATCAGTATCGATATAAGGGCTGGGGCCGCAGGGTTCAGGGTTGCTGGGAGAGTTCAGGGTTGCTAGGAGGTTCAGGGTTGCTAGGAGAGTTGCTAGGAGCATTGCTAGGAGCGTTGCAAGGAGCGTTGCAAGGAGCGTTGCTAGGAGAGTTGCTAGATGGACGAACAGACAGGCAGGCAGACAAGCAGGCAGACACAACAGGCAGGCAAGCAGGCAGAAAGGCAGGCAGGCAGACAGACAGGCAGGCAGACAGGCAGGCAGACAAGCAGGCTGGCCGCAGGGTTCAGGGTTGCTGGGAGAGTTCAGGGTTGCTAGGAGGCTCAGGGTTGCTAGGAGAGTTTCTATGGAGAGTTGTGGAAAGTTGCTAGGAGAGTTGTGGAGCGTTGCTGGGAGCGTTGCTAGAAGCGTTGCTAGATGGACAAACAGACAGTCGGGCAGAAAAAACAGGCATAGTTGCGCTCCACACCCACCTCCGCGCGCTCATACGGTTCCTGCGCAGACCAGAACACCGCGAGATCTGAGAGCCGCTTGTCGCGCGCGCGCCGCGCGTCCCTGCGTGTGCGTGTGTGTGTGTGTGTGCAAGTGTGCGTAAGTGTGAGAGTATGTGTGTGTATGTGTGTGTTTGTATTTGCATGTGTGTGTGTGTGTGTGTGTGGTGTGTGTGTGTATGTGGTGTGTGTGTGTGTGTGTGTGCGTGTGGATGTCTGTGAGCCGCTTGTCACGCGCGCGTCGCGAGTTCCTGCGTGGGGAGGAGTGTGGGTTGGGGAGGTGAAGCAGACACACACACACACACACACACACACAAAACACACACACACACATCTCTGGTGTGCTGCCACGCGCTGCGCCAGTCCTGCCCTGCAAACACAGACACACTCGTACACACACACACACACTCACACACACTCACACACACACACTCGCACCCACCCACCCACCACACATCTGGTGCGCGTCCACGCGCTAAAACTACGTCCTGCTCGTGCACACACACACACACACAAACACACACGCGGAGAGAGAGACACACACACGCACACATACACACACACACGTCTGCGCGCCATACACACACACACACGTCCGTGCGTCCTACGGACTGTAAAATCGAACACACACACACACACACACACACCTCTGGTGCGCTGCCACGCGCTGTGCCAGCACAGTGGCCGCTGCCGCCCTGGTGCCGCTGCCCCTTGAGTTTGCTGGCACTCGCGCCGGCTGCCCCTGCGTGCGTTTGCGTGTGTGTGTGTGTGTGTGTGTTCGCTGGCTCCAGCGCCGGCTGCCCCTGCACGCATGCGCGTGTGTGCGTGCGTGTGCTGCCTCTTGGGCTTGCTGGCCCTGGCGCCGGCTGCCCCTGCACGCGTGTGTTGTGTGTGTGTGTGTGTGTGCTGTCCCTTGAGCGCGCTGGCCCTGGCAACGGCTGCCCCTGCGCGCGCGTGTGTGTGTGCGCGTATGTGTGTGTGTGCATGCGTGTGTGTGTGTTTGAGTTCGACAGTGATTTCCTGTTTGGCTGAAAACAGCCGGAATTCTAGTCGAACGGCGGTGGAAAAGTAACTGAAATCACTCATCCCTTTGCGCCGCCCCGCCCCGCACGTTGGCGTACGTGCGCACACTTAATCACCCGCCTTCAAACAGAATCTGCTCAAGTCATGACCATACACAACCCAGCCCTGTCAAGGTCTGCCGTTCACAGATTTCCTGTACGAGGAGTCGCTGCAAATGATCAAAGAGGTAAATTACCAAATTTCCGGATGCCGGAGCTGCCCACAGCCACCATACTGTTTACGCCCCCCCCCCCCTGCCCTCACAACGAGCTCTCTCTGTGCCCTGCCCCGACCGCACCTTTGCCTCCATCGGAGAGTGCCGCGCCGCGCAGCGCGACGCGTTGAGCGCCGCGGCAAACTGCGCGTGGCACACGGGGCACGCGTGCGGACGGCGCGCGGGCGCGTGGTGGTGCGCGTGGTGCGCGTGCTGCTGCGCGTGCTGCACGTGCTCCGCGTACTGCTGCGCGTTCTGCGCGTGCTGCTGCGCGCGCTGCGCGAACTGCTGCATGGCGGCGTCGGCGCGGCGCCCGTTGGCCGCGGCCGCGCGCACGGACGGCGCGTGGTCGTGGATGTAGGGCTCGAGGTCGTGGTGCGGTGCGGGCGTTACTCGCGGCAGGCCCTGCCAGGCCCTGCCCGGTCGCAGGCTGCCCATGCCGCCGTTGTCTCCCGCTCCGTCGCTGCTGCCGGGGGTGGGGCGGGGGGTCGTCCTGCGTGGGGAGACAGCGTGTGAGCGTGTGAGGGAAAGGAGGGAGAGAGAGGGGAGAGAGGGAGGGGGGAGGGGAAGAGAGGGGGGGAGGGGAAGAGAGGGGGAGAGGGGAGGAGAGAAGGGAAGGGTGGGGGCGAGGCGGGCCCTCGCCGCCGTCGTCCACAGCTCCGTCACTGCTGCCGGGGATACAGCGAAGGCTCGTCCTGCGTGGGTAGACGGCGTGTGTGTGTCACAAACCGTACCCTGGGCCAAGCATCCAAGGATGCTCCTAGTTTGTGACAGGGTGTGGAATCCCGAAACTTCCACAGGAGAGGAGAGGGGTGGGGGAGAGGGACAACGTGCCCGGGGGCGCCTCCTGCCCCACCATATTCGCATCGCTTCAGGCGGCGCCTTCACTTGCGCGGACCAGGCGGCGACTCAGGCGGAGCCTCTGGCGCTCCGACCGCCCGAGGCGTCGCCTGAGGCACACCCCTGATTGCTTCAGGCGCCGCCTCAGGCGCCACCCCGACCGCCGCAGGCACCCATCACCGCCTGAGGCGCACCCCCGACCGCCTCAGGCGTTGTGACCGCGTTGACTTGCGCGAGTCAGACGTTCGGATTTTGGTAGGGCTGCATCCCAGTGGCCGGCCAACCACTGAGCAGTCTTCACGGGTCCCAGGGTACCGACCCCACTCGCATGTGTGGGAGGGGTGTGGAAAGGTTCAATCCCTCGGCGATTTTGGCGTGGCGGTCCTCACGGGCATCCACCTCCAAGGGTGAAAACCCCACGTATAAAAAAAAAAAAAAAAACTTTAGACAAAAAGTATGTCCACATACCTGCAGTGCTTCTTCGGAGCGGCGGTATACCGCCCTGGGCGGTATGGGCGGCGGCAAGGAACAGTTGGCCGAAAGCCAGCCCACCGCCGGAAATCGCACGGAAAATGTGACATTTTGCCCGAAAAGCGTGGAAACGACAACGTCACACTTGTCCACAAAGAACGGTGCCTCCGGCGGTGACACAGGAGCGATCGGCAGCAGGAGCGCGCACGGCACCGCCACGCAATCGGCACGCCTCCTACTCGTCCATCCGTAGCGATCGGCAGCACGAGCGCGCACGGCATCGCCACGCGGTCGACACGCCTCCTACTCATCCATCAGAGTCTATCCAGGCAGCACTCTGGTAGGCTGGCGCGCTGCGTGGCCTTGCGGGCTCTCCTAGTAGAGTCTCCCTAGACGTATAGTCTAGGCCTTAAATCACGCCCAGGGGTCCTTCGGGGCGTGAACGCGTACGTGTTAAACCTGTAAAACCAGGCAGCACTGCACACCTGATAACACACATCGGGGTGCCGTTGTCCAAAGCCCGGTTCCACTCCGCCTCTGCTCCGCCTCCCGCCCCGCCGGCTCCCACGCGCCTGCCGCTGTCCATACCGCTGCTTCTGTCGGGTGGCTGCTCGAGCCACACCGTCCCTGCGGTGTGTGTGTGTGTGTGTGTGTGTGTGTGTGTGTCAGGCCCCACTCGTCCGGAGGGTCGTCGAGCCACACCGTCCCTGCGGTGCGTGTGTGTGTTCGTGTGTGTGTGTGCGTGCGTGTGTGTGTGTGTTTGTGTGTGTCAGGCCCCACTCGTCCGGAGGGTCGTCGAGCCACACCGTCCCTGCGGTGCGTGTGTGTGTGCGTGTGTGTGTGTTTGTGTGTGTGTCAGGACCCACTCGTCCGGAGGGTCGTCGAGCCACACAGTCTCTGCGGTGCGTGTGTGTGTGTGTGTGTATGTATGTGTGTGTGTGTGTGTGCGTGTGTGTGTGTGTGTGTGTGTGCACACGCGCATGCACACGGCTTCTAGTACGCCAACGTCGGCGTGCAACGGACTGTAATAAAGTGGTGACCATCACTGGCGCGCGCGTGGCGAGTATCACTGGCGAGGGTGGACACACCTGCTGCCTTCCGACGCACAGGAGCAGTGATTTCCTTTCCACGAATTTGAAGTGATTTTCTGGAGCCATTTAACTAAAAATCCAGCTCCATGGCCCCCAAATCCGGTTCAAAACGCCGAAAAGGAAATCACTGGATGGAAAGCACGCCGCGCCCAGCTGGGCGGGGGGGGGGGCACGCGCCTCACTCACCTCCAAGCCCCACGCGCCGGGGGGTCAGCACTCCCCCACACCGCCCCCATACCCCAAACCCCGGCCCTGGCTGCACACAGCGCCTCGCTGAGTCTGAGACAGACCCTGCCACCGGGCGCAAAAGAACCGCGGGGACACCCAGCATCTGTTTTTCCGAGTAACTCCAGTGGGGTCTGGGGAGTGCGACCCCCCTTCCACGTGCCCCCAAGTCGCGCGGCCACGCCCCTTTTTCCTCAGTGATCCTTGGGACGAATTTAGCAATTAATTATTATTCCGCTTTTTCCCTGCTTTTTCCCGGCACAATTGAATTTTTCCCCGAGCGCAAGAGCGGAAAAGCGGAACAGCCTACAAAGCTGCTACAAAGCAATTAATAAAAATTCCGCTCAAATTCCGCTCCGAGCATCAATGCATGCTGGACATTGGTCAAGATGGCTGCCCGTGGAGGCGGGCTGCCATCACGGCTTCAGCGGTGGTGACCGCCGAGGCAACACAGAGTAACTCCACTTCACCAATCGCAGCGTTCGTCACTGCGCTCATCCTCGGGAGCGCTCGTCTGCCGGTGACTGGCGTTGGAGGGTCTTCAGGCAGCCTCCATGACAACTCTGTCGTCCATGCCCCCCTGGAGGGTGGGACCTGGCCATGCATGAGGCATGGGGCGCCGGCTGAGCCCCATGCAAACGAGAGCTGGACAGCCATGCACTGCCAGGCGGGGACCGCTCCAGTCAGCGCCAGTCGGCTCTGCCGGCTTGACTGGCCACAAGGCCACTACTGTGACCCTGAGGAAGGTCCTCTCCTATATGCTCCTTGCCAGACATGTCTCTCAGAGACCGCTGTTTGGGGTAGTCTAGCCGGCGGGAGCGGTAGTCTATCGGCCGGGAGCCGGCGGTACTCTAGTACTAAGTGTGCTGGACAATCGGCGGGAGTCTCTAGTAGAAGAGTAGCCTACTAAGCTGGAAACCCCGTGTTACTTGTTACTTGTCCGCTTCGAGCGGTACACTGCCATAGCAAGGATCACTGTCCCTCCCCCCAACCCCCTTTGAAACAGCACCCCTCTTTGCAACCCTCCAATTCCGTGTAACCCCCCACCCCCCCTCCCCCCTTTGTAACAGCCTTGATGCTGCACGACTCATCCTCTATGATGAGCAAGCATCACAAATCAAGGCATGGTGGCGCGCCCGTGGGGGCTGTCGGTCGTACCTATAGACGTGTTGACCATACCGGGGCGCGCCCTGACGGCCGTGCCGCCCAGCCTGAGCCCAGCCTGCATCTGGCATCGCCGCCCGTGCCCGGCCATGCTACTGTGACTGTGTTACTGGCGCGCCCGTAGGGACTGTCAGAGTATCTACAGACATGTTGACAGTGCCCGGGCGCGCCTTGACGGGCGTGCTGCCCAGCCCGAGCCCTATCCGCATCTGGTATCACCCCCCGTGCTCGGCCATGCTACTGTGACTGTGTAACTGGCGCGCCTGTGGGGCTCACGGTCATACCTATAGACGTGTTGACAGTGCCCGGGCGCGCCTTGCCGGCCGTGCCGCCCAGCCCGAGCCCAGACCGCATCGGCATGGCCCCCGTGCCCGGCCAGTGCGCCGCGGCCGCGTTGATGCGCTCGTCGTCACTGTCGTCGTCGCTGTTGTTGCTGTCGTCGTGTTCGTCAGTGTCATCGTCCTCGTCCTTGTGGTGGAGGTTGGGGTGGGGTGGTTTCAGGGTTCAGGGTTCAGGGTTTTAGGGTTGACGGTTAAGGGTTTGGCGGGGCGGGTTAGTGTGGATGGTGTTTCGCTGCCGTCGCTGTCATCGCTGTTGTCGGTGTCGCCGTCCTCGCCCTTGTCATGGAAGTTGGTGTGTGTGTGTGTGTGTGTGTGTGTGTGTGTGTGTGAATGTCAAGCCGCCAGTCGCGCGCGCGCCGCGTGTCTCTACGGGGTGGGGGAGCGTGTGTGTGCAGAGAGGAAGCCGCGTGTCGGCGTCACATGTCCTCGCCCTTGTGGTGGAGTCGGGGAAGGGTGATTCAGGGTTCAAGATTCAGGGTTCAGGGTTTAACAATTTACGGTTTAGGGTTTGGTGGGCGGGTTGGGGCGTGGGGTGGATGTTTTTTCGCCATCATCGCTTTCGTCGCTATCACCGTCCTCGGCCTTGTGGCGGCGGTTGGGGAGGGGTGGTTCAGGGTTTAGGTTCGGGGTTTAGGGATTTAGGGTTGACTGTTAAGGGTTTAGGGTTTGGTGGGCGGGTTGGGGCGTGGGGTGGATGTTTTTTCGCCGTCATCGCTGTCATCGCTGTCGCCGTCCTCGGCCTTGTGGTGGAGGTTGTGCAGGAGTGGCGAGGTGGGCGGGCGGGTGAAGGTGCGCGGTGGATGGTTTGGGCGAGCTGTGGTGGGTGGGCACGCGGCCTTCCGCGCCCACCGCACCACCACGCAGCAGGGGCAGGGCCGAGGAAGCTAAGAGAGGTGGTGTTCCATCTGCATACACACACACACACACACACACCTTGGCGCCGGCATTCGAGACCCCTCGGGCCTCCTCATCCGAGCCCCCGCCTCGCGCCCTCCCCCCACCCCCGTTCTCGCCGCCGCCGTCGTCAGACCCCGCGCGCGAGTTGAGCCGCTCATACGGAAAGTCTGACGCGTCAAACGGCTCCTCATCATCATCAGAGCTCGCGCACGCCGCACCGCCGCCGCCGCCGCCAGCGGCGCCCCAGCGCGCCGCCCCCGCCACCGCCGCGTCGACGCCGCCGGGGACGGGGATGGCCGCGCGCTCCCACCCGTGGTAGTGCACGCCCGCCGCGGCAGACCCGCGCGCCGGGCTCCCCACCGGCACAGGCGTCGACACGGGCATCCCGAGCGCGGCCGAGCCGCGGCGACGCGCGGCCGCGACCGCCTCCGCCGCGAGCTCGATGCTGAACTTGGACGGGCCGGCGCGCGCCGGGGTGGTTGCGGCGGCGGGCGCTGATGTGGACGCGGGCGTGCCGGGCGTGTCGGGCTGGAGCGAGTGCGCGCGCGAGGGCGGCGCCGATCCCGTGGGCGTAGAGACGCCCGTCAGGGTTAGGCCGCCGACGGGGCCGCCGACCTACACACGCACACACACACACACACACACACGGATCAGCGGGTTGGGTCTGGTTCCATGCCAGATCTACGCGCGCGCACACACACAGTGTTGGATCAGCGGGTCGGGTCACGGGCCATGCCAGATGAAGCGCATTGAGTGCACGCGTGACGGGCTTAACAAGAGGGGCGAGGTGGGAGCGGCCCTCTGCACGACAACAGAGCGCAGCAGAGCTTTGTGCTCGGTATCCAAACCAAGAGACTAAGTCTCTTGGTTAGCAAAAGAACTAGCTTAGCTGGTTCTTTTGAGCTTGCTGATTCTTCAGCTAGACAACAGAGCACAGCAGAGCTTTGTGCGAGCACACGTGTGAAGCAATACTGCGCGGATGCACACGGCTCTGTTTAGTCTCTTTGCCTGCTAACCCCCCCAGCTTTCCAAACCAAGGGACAGGGTCCTTTGGTCAGCTGAGGAAGCTGCAAAGCTGCTTCTTTTGGCTGGGGGGTTGGAGCTGCTTGTAGCCCGGGGATCTCGAGGGCGCGGAGCATGTGCGTGTGCGAGCATGTGTGTGTGTGTGTGTGTGTGTCCATGCGTGCGAGCATGAGTGTGTGGGCATACTTGTGCGAGCACATCTGTGTGCATGAGTGCGCGCGCGGGCGGGCGGATGCATGCACGGCTGTCTTGCGTGGCCTCGCGGGTTCTCCCAGTAGAGTCCCCCTAGACTTTTAGTCCAGGCCTTTACCCACGCCCCGGGGTCCTCCGGGCGCGTGCATGTAAAATCTGTCAAATCACGACTGTCTGTTCCCACCTCGGGAGAGGGATGGAGAAAGATGCGGTGTTTGTGTGTATGCATGTGCGTGCGTTCAGAGAGAGAGAGGCAGAGAGAGGGGCAGAGAGAGTGCGCGCGGGTGGGCGCATGCACGGCTGTCTGTTCCCACCTCGAGCGCCATGGGCGACGACGGCGACGGCGAGGGCGGCGTGCCAGGCGGCACCTGCAGCAGGTGCGTGACACCTCCTCGCACTCCGCCGGCCGTGGTGGGCGAGTGCGGGCTGGCCTCCCCCATCCACGCAGGTGCTGCAGGCGGCCAGCGCCCGCCGAGCGGGCTGCCGACCTCGCGGCTATGCGCCCGGAGCAGCGAGCCATACCCAGCGACAACGCCCCCGCCGCGCAGCCGCGGTGCCGCCGGGTGAACGTACGCTTGCAGCTGGGGCTGGCTGCTGGTGGGTGTGCTAGTGGCGGCGTCGACCAGCGCGCCACACGGGCGCACGCTCGCGGCCTCGCCCGCTGCTACCTCTGCCATGCTGCTGCGGGGGCCTGCTGCGGCCTGCGAGCTGGACAGCGCTCCCGACGACGCGCACACTGCTGCGCCGTCCTGCGGGTGCGTTGCATGCGGGCGGTGTGTGTGTGTGTGTGTGTGTGTGTGTGTGTGTGCATGGGAGGGGTGCGTGCATGGGCGTTCGCATGGCGTCGCATGGGCACGCATGGCACCGCATGGGCGATCGCATAGCGATCGATTGGGCGTGGATGACGCGTGCTGGGCTGCGTGTGAGGCGATGCCACGCGGCATGCATGCCGCGCGCATGCGCGCGCCCCACCTCTTCGCCCGTCACCCGTACGACGCCCCGGATGAACGGGAACGACTCGCTGCTGAAGCAGTACACGCCCGGCCGCTCGGCGGTCCACGTGGAGCATGCCAGGTCAGGGGACAGGAAGTCCAGGTGCCACACGACCTCGCCAGAGCCTGTCTCATGCCCCCATGCGCTCCTCCACTGCTCGTCCTGCTCAGGCTCCAGCTCCTCCCCACACCACTCCACCTGCAGGTACACCGAGGTGCTGGACGTAGACGCGCCACGTCCGGCTGCGGAGTTCCTGAACAGCAGGCTCTCACCAGCTTTGAGCTGCAGGTTCCGAGGAGCGATCTTAAGGTTGACAAGGTCGATGTTGACTGTGGTTTGCGGCGAGGTCGACATATACGCGTCGTCGCACAGAGGACCACGGCCTGCAGTGCGCACAAAACTCAATAGCGAGCAGGGCTCGGGCTGCATGGCGCGGCATGGCGAGAGCGCAGGGGGGCATGGGCACACACCTTGCTCTAGCTCGCGAGCTTTGTCTTGAGCGCGATCAACCTCCTCATTACTGAAACTGGCCTGCGAGTTTGACGATCGGGCGTGTCGTGCATGCGTGGCGTGTCGTGCTTGCGTTGGGGGGCACAGGGGAGGCGCCATGCGAGGAGGGCGCCATGCAACAACACACGGACGTTTGACACGCACGGAGCGAGCGCGATCCGACAACGCACCTGCAGCTCAAGGAACAGATCGACCTGGCTGTCAACCAGACCGCCATCAGCGTGCTGCAGCAGGCTTCCTACGAGCTGGGCGAAGCCCGCCAGCTCTTCAGCACGCATGCTCCATCAGAGGCCCGCGTTCTCCGTCATTTGAATGGGCCGAGGAGTCCCGTACGAAACGTGGGGTGAGAGTGGGAGTTTGTGCTGGGAGTGGTGATCTGACGAGCCCAAAAGTGTGAGTCCACACCTCCTGCTTGACACTCCTGACACCGCTTCTCACTAGTTCTCAACCACTGGTTTTACATACATCAACATCAAAACCTTTTTTAATTGCTTGTACAGTCCTCGTCACGCCCTCCGCTGCTGAGGCTTCCTCGGTGCCCGGACTATTGGTGGTGCTTGCCCGCCCTGGTGCAGCACCAGCTTCCACTTGCCGCTGGAGTCCTTCTCAAACACGTTGGTTGCGCAGATCCTGGGTGGGTGGGGGAGAAGGATGCGGGCGCGGCACGCACGCGTGGGGTGGGTCAACGCAACGCCGCAGGGGGTGCAGGCGTGTGAACACGCACGATGCACGCCAGTTGAAAAAAACGGGCGTCCGCACAAACCGCCCCACCAAGTCGTCCGTACAACACACGGTACGTATCCACGCACGTCAAGTACCCACCACCACCACCCACACACACACCCACCCGCTGTAAACACGCGCACGCCTACGTTAGGTTACAGGCTGTGGGACAGGCACACGGCGAGCACGCGCGGTGCACCACCAAAAAGTACTCACCGCCCCGCGGAATCGTCCGCATCGACGATCTCGACGCACGTAACGTACCTGTGCAGAGTGTGTGTGTGTTTGTGTGTGTGTGTGTGCATGTGTGTGTGTGTGTGTGAGCGTGAGCGAGTGAGTGAGTGAGTGTATGTGTTTGGCAGTGAGAGTAAGCGTGTGTGTGTGTGGGGGGGGGGGTCGAGGTTCTACACTACGCGCATTCTTGCTCCCCCGCGCACGCCACGCACCCGACGCCCTGCCTCGCACACACGCGCACGTCCTCCATCCCTGCCTGTTCCCCAATCCAGCCTGCATCCTGTGCGCGCAGGTCGGCCACCCGGAGTGCAACTGTGCCACTCTACCACATCCCAACGTCTGAGGCGGCGCCTCAGATGGCGCCTGCACTTGCACGGGTCAGGCGGCGCCTCGGCGGTCTCTGAGCGCCTGAGGCGCCGCCTCGGGCGTCATCCCCGACCGCCTCACGCGTCACCCCGACTGCCGAAGGCGCCCACCACCGCCTGAGGCGCGCCCCCGACCGCCTCAGGCGTTGTGACCGCCTTGAGTTGCGTGCCTCAGGCCCTTCCCACACTAGCATGCTAATAATTGGTGCCACATCTGGGGACCCCTCGAAACGCCCCCTCCGCGTGTCCCCCCCCCCCATCGTACACGGCCTGCATACGCCATTTCAAGGTTGTGCCGCGCGATCCAGGCTGAGCAGGAGTTGGGACTGTGGTAGGGCCACTTACCCGACGCCCTGCCCCGCAAACACACGCACGTCCTCCAGGTCGATGCGGAACGCGCGCGGGCGCACGCCGGCCAGGATCGTCCGCCAGCTCTCCATGACTGAGGCGCGCCCCGCGATGCAGCCGCACCCCGGGTGGATGACCTGCGCACGCGCACGGGCAATCATGATGGTGCACGGGCCAGGGTCCGGGTGGGGGACGAGGCAGGGGTCACCACGCACGCAAGCACGCACGCTGGCCAGGATCAGGATCGTTCGCCAGCTCTCCATGACATGAGGCGCGCCCCATGATGCAGCCGCACCCTGGGTGGATGACCTGCGCACGCGCACGGGGGCAATCATGATGGTGCACGGGCCAGGGTCCGGGTGGGGGACGAGGCAGGGGTCACCACGCACGCAAGCACGCACGCGAGCATCAGGATCGACTGCAAGCCTCTCCATGAGGCGCGCCCCGCGATGCAGCCGCACCCCGGGTGGATGACCTGCGCGCATGAGGGTGGTGCCCTCGAGCTCAAGCTCCCACCAGTAAACTAGTGTGTGTGTGTGTGTGTGTGTGTGTGTGTGTGTGTGTCAGTGGTGCAGAAAGCCGTGACGCGGGTGCTCGTGAATATGGGAGGGCCGTTTGTCGGGACGTCCGCGTCACGCCAGAGCGCGGAGCGCATTATTGTGTGAGTAAAGCATGAAAATCAGCGATTTCCACAATTTCGCATCACATGATCGACCCCAGTCGCTCCAATGCGGCCCTGCGGGGCTGGTTCCGCGTCACAAGACTGCAATCATGCCAAAAATTGTCTGCATCACTGATGTGTGTGCACCACAGTGGTGTCAGTAGCGCCCCCGCAGCCCCCGCTGACCCCGTAACGGGGTCAAACCGGGGAGGGAAACTGCGGGGGCGATTCGCGGGAATTTAGTTCAAAAAAGTGTGAAAATCGGCAATGTCACACTTTTTCGCAGAAAAAGATACGTCTGCGGGGGCACTTCGGCATGCTCCCTCTTATGTTGCGGGGGCAAACAGGACATTCTTGGTTTCCTTAATGACACCACTGGTGCACCACACCTGCACGGCCTCCCCCTCGCCCCACACCGCGCCCATCTGCTCCAGGCTGCCCCACACGGTGTGTGTGTGTGTGTGTGTGCGTGTGTGAGCAACACCACACCTGCTCGTGCTCCCCCTCGCCCCACACCGCGCCCATCTACTCCAGGCTGCCCCGCACGGAGTGTGTGTGTGTGTGTGTGTGTGTGTGCGTGTGCGTGTGTGCGTGTGTGTGCAACACTACACCTGCACGTGCTCCCCCTCGCCCCACACCGCGCCCATCTGCTCCAGGCTGCCCCACACGGTGTGTGTGTGTGTGTGTGTGTGTGTGCAACACTACACCTGCACGTGCTCCCCCTCGCCCCACACCGCGCCCATCCACTCTAGGCTGCCCCACACCAACCGCCTACGTGGCTTCAATACGGATTATTTACACACAGAGTTAGGACGTGTTTGAGTTCTGAAGGTGAGGTCCCTCAGCAAACCACTGAGCAACACCACACCTGCACGTGCTCCCCCTCGCCCCACACAGCGCCCATCTGCTCCAGGCTGCCTGACACCAACCGCCTTGGCTTCAATACGGATTATTTACATGGATGATTTATTTATGAGCAAGGTCCTGTATGAGTCCTGAAGGTGAGGCACCACAACAAACCACTGAGCGTCCTGAAGTTGAGGCACCGCAGAAAACCACTGAGCGACATCATACCTGCACGTGCTCCCCCTCGCCCCACACCGCGCCCATCTGCTCCAGGCTCCCTGACATAAACGCGTCGTAGAAGCGCGCGTTGGCGTCCTCGATTGCGAGCCGTCCGTCGATCTCCTTGCGGCTGCGCGAGGAGGTGGGAGGTGGTGGTGGTGGTGATGGCAGCGCGCAACCACACACACAACCACACGCGCACACGCGCGCACGGCGTGTGTTGAGGCTATGGGCTGTGGTGCCATCGTAATGGTGATGGTAACAACTCAACACCACAAACCACCACCACCACCTCACCTCGACTGCTGCTGCACGTGTGCGGCCACATCCCTGAGCCGCGCCGCCTGGTGCTAGTCCTCCCTTCTCCCACAACCCCTCGCCCCCAAAAGCTGCGCAAGCCCAGCAGTGCTATCACCCCCGAACACTAAGGGCACTCACGCGATAGCGTCCCGCAGCCGCGCAGCCTGCTGGTAGTCTTCAACCTTCAGCGCTGCGTCCATGTGGGCCTTCATGTCAGCCAGCGTCATGGAGTCGGTGTCGTCCCACACCGCGCGGGGGGCAACCGAGCGCGCGCGGTCCTCGCCGCCGCGCGCTGCATGCCTGCTGCGTGTGTGTGCGTGTGTGTGTGGGGGGGGGGCATGCCACCTGGGTGCACGCAGCAGCAGGCTGAGGCGGCGGGGGGCATGCAGGACTGGTACGTAGGCGTGCGTGCAGTACAGTACAGGCATGCATGCATGCAAGCGTGGCACGCAGCCATCACGGTTGCATGGGCACGCCACGCCATGCACCAGTGCACTGCACCTGGATGGTGAGCAGCAGGGCGCTACGCGTGGCACCATCGCACGAGCCCCAGCTTCTGGGCCGCGGCGGGCCCCCAGGCTGCCACTGTTGCTGAGCACTCGCATGTTACCGCGGCTGAGGAAAAAGTTGTCTGTGAACAGCCTGTGCTTGAGCTCTCCTCGGTGCCGTGGGGGGCGTCCGAGGGGCACACGTCAGGCGTCGATCTGATCGTTCGAGGAAATGCAAATACAGTGCATGGGCGTCATGCATGCGTCCCCCACATTTGCGTGTGAACTGCCCATGCAGATGCCACCATTCTCGCCCCCAGCTAGCACACCTCTGTACCACCACCCACCACCTTTCAGCTTCAAAGCTCCCACCAACTACCAGCCGCCTCTTGCCAGCGCCGTGCTTTTCAAAAACATCACCCCAAAGCACTCGCGCCAGCTTAAAGGCCCTGCTCGCCTGGAGGGTGCCACGGCTGGCGTCTTCCAATGGCAGCTATAAATGTCATCAGTGTCGTCCCAGACACGAACCAGCCGGTGGAGTTTGGGGCTCCGTTTGCGTTCACAATCGAGTATGAGTGCCTGTATGCGCTGCGCGAGGACCTCGAGTGGAAGATGATTTACGTGGGGTCGGCGGAGAGCGAGGAGCACGACCAGGTGCTGGACTGCGTGGCGGTGGGCCCGGTGCTGGCGGGGGGATACAAGTTCACGTTTGAAGGCGATGCACCTGACGCGTCCAAGATCCCTGCCGACGACCTCATCGGCGTCACCGTCGTGCTGCTGACGTGCTACTACAAGGGCGCAGAGTTCATCCGCATCGGCTACTACGTCAACGTGGACTATGGCGACGAGGGGCTCAAGGAGAACCCGCCCGATGTGCCGGTGCTCGACCAGCTCACGCGCACCATCCTGACCGACCACCCCCGCGTCACGCGGTTCCCCATCGAGTTTGACAACGACGTGGCGGTGCCGATGGCGGGCGAGGGGCAGCCCATTGGCATGGAGGAGGAGGAGGGCATGGACGCCATGCAGGACGACGAGGGCATGGGCATGGGCATGGGCGAGGAGGAGCAGGAGGGCGGCTACGCAGGAGGCGAAGAGGAGCAGCAGCCAGGCATGCAGTCAAACAACATGCAGCAGCGGCAGCAACTGCCCATGGACGCTGGGATGGTGTTCTGAGGGCTCAGTATGGGGTGCGGCGTGGCAACGCGCCATGCACGGGCTGCATGGTCAACGGCATGGGCAGAGCTGGGTTAGGGGGGAAAAGGGGGGTCATTGACTTCTGGCCAGGGCGTGCCTACGCTAACACGCACGTAGCAGCAGCTGGTGGCACCCAGCCCTCTCGTCACCCAACCCCTCTCCTCACCCAACGCAACAACCCTAGAAGCTTGTTTTTTTGTGGCCGCTTGCCGCACGTTGGTGTGCAACCTGGCAATGTAACTCAACCGTCTCTCTTCTCTGGTGTGTCCGTCTTTGTCCCCTCCCGCGTGCCTGGACACGTGGTCAAGTACGCACGTACCGACAGCATGCAGCGCGTTCATGGCAGCCTGAGCGATTCCGGTCCCGATGCAGCGCGCGATGGGCCGACACGCAGGCATGCAGCACACACACATACAGCACGCTTGCAGGGTGCCGGAATCACACATGCAGCAAGCATGCAGCTCGCACACACAGACGCATGCGCACACATGCCTAGGCAGCAGGCAGGCAGCTAACACGCAGATGGACAGGCAGGCACCAGGCAAGCAGCGTGCTGCTGCTAGGCAGCGTGTGCAGCGTGTGTGCTGCTGCTAGGCAGTGCTACCTATCTTCTGCCCGCCTGCTAGCTGCACGCTTGCACGTGCGCAGCCGGCAGCACGCGGTGCGAACGTGCGGCTAGCGGCTAGCAGGCAGGCAGCACGCAGCTAGCAGGCAACCGGCAGCAGCCAAAGGAAACGATCAGGACTCAATGCAGGAGCTTTATCATCCGTGGCTTGTGCGCAACGTGGAGTTGGCCCAAAGGCCAACTATGACCCGTCAGTGAGCAAGGCGCAATAGCCGATCAGTTGGGCAGCCACCATTCAGTGTACAGTCGCAATGGCCGATTGATGATGATGATGATGATGATGGATGTTACAGTCAGGGACACATCTAAAGGCGTATAAGACCGTGCTCGGCGCGTATGGCCCGAGCACCTTACTGAGATGGCTGGCTGTTGGTGGTAGGGAACCCCAACTCTGTAAAGAGCGTGGGCGCACCCCTAGGTCCCCTACCGCAGCGGCAGCAAACGCTTGCTGAAGTAGGTGAGCACATGTTGGGAAACGGAAACGCAAGGCAGGTTCGTCGCCAATCGACAAAAGAGACATCCCCCCGTGAGGAGAAAGGCCAAGACGTGGCCAAAAAGGATATCAAGCCGGGCCGCAACCTCCAACGTGTTAAGGGGTTTTCTAACTGGGATTTCAACCAGCATTCACAAGATTCTTAACCTGTTACCCTTAACCCGGCTCTGAGCAAAAGCTGACCCCTTGTTGTTGCACCGAGCACGACATTGTACGTGTCGCAGGCCCCCCCCCCTGCTGTAGAGGGGAGAGGCACAGAAGGACTCGGTGAGGGGCACATCCCTAAGCCTAACTACCTCAAAAGGGGCTGGAAAAGGCGGTCAGCAGTGACCAACAGTGTGGGATTTGGCAGTAGGTTAGAGAGCAAGCTTGCCCCCCCGGTTATAGCGGATCAATATGTTCCTTCTGCATACTCCGTTATGAGGTCGTCATCTTTGAGGCAGCTTTCACGTGTGAGACCCAGCGTGGGCATTTCTCAGGTGCGCCAGCTGCGGTACACTGCAAACGGCAGTCCACCGCAGCTCCTCAGGGACCTACGCTTGGGTCCCCGCCACTATCGTGGCTGGCTCATTCACTCCTTATTCAAAACATCGTTCGCTTCAGGTCAATTATTCCTCCCGATCCTCTACCATCTCCAGGCTTGTGTTACGTATATCAAGGCACGAGACCAGAAAGTTGGCCATGTCACGCCAAAAACAGGGGCAAAGTAGCCCCGGGCTGGGGTTCATAAACGCCCGCATCTTCGCATCCAAGCCTTTATCGTCCCCAGCGACGCTCAGGAAAAGGGTGTGGAACTGTACGCGTGTCTCCGTATACGCTGGGCACTCAAAAACCACGTGTGCCTCATCCTCCCGCATGCCACAAAGGCGACAGAGCCTCTGGCTGCGTGGCTCTGCCTGCGCCGTGTGGCGCCCCTTCTCTATCTGCAGTTCATGCAGCCCCATTCTAAAGCGTGCGAGTGTCGTGATCTGGGCGGCGCTGTTCAGCCCCGTCCAGAGCATTAGTGCGCCGCCACAGTCGTCCGCCATCCACCGCAAGTAAGTAAGCATCTTGAAGCGGTGTGACCATGAGTCAGGCACTAAGCGGACGACGCTGAGCTGGTTGGCGTCCTCTGGAAGCTCTGGTGTGCTGGTCTCTGATGCCAGCCACCCGCCGCTGCTGTCTCTAGCAGGCGGGCGATGCCCCCCGCCTCCTGGCCCCACACCAGCGTGTGCCCCACTGTGCTGAGGCACTCGCTCAGCTGTGCCACCCAGCTCTCTTGCACGCCACCCGCCGCTAGCTCCCAGCTCTCCCGCATTGCCGCCTTCAGCAGATCGCCATCCGGCCGCCGTAGCGCTTTCGCCCAGAAGCGCGCCGCCTGCCGCAGCCAGTCGTTCGACAGCGGTCGCCAGCCCACCTCCGTCGCCAGCAGCGATAGCTGTTGCCCACACCTGCGAATACGGAGGGCCTCGTGCACAGATTGCAAGTGCAGGGCTTCCATGGCGCGCCACTTGCGGCGCGCCGCCTTGGAGGGGCCTCCGTCCCCTCCAGCCAACCCCCACTTGTCGGCTGCCCCCGAGAAGATCCCCTGTACCCCCATGCTCGCCCCCGCCATCAACCCTGGGCCCCAGATCTCGCACCCGTAGTTAATTACAGGTCGCACCAGTGCGTTGAACAGGTGCGCCTTTACTCCCACGTTGTGGAGGCCCATGGCATCGTATCTGCGCGCTAGGGCGAAGCGTGCACGCTGGCCCGCCCCCTGCCTCTGCTCCAGCCCCGCGCCTATTGCCCGACGGCTCCCAAAAAGCATGCCCAGATATTTAAACTCGTGATTCATGGGCAGGTCCATACCAGCGTACTTCAGGGTCACCCTTCCCCTGGCGCTCGTGACCGGGCAGTACTGGTCGTTAAACACCACCCCCTCAGATTTGCGGACATTGACAGTGAGAGCGTGCGTCCTGCAAAAAACGTGAAGTGCATCTAGCAAGCGCTGGAGCGCCTCCGGCGTCTCTGCCGTGAGCACGAGGTCATCTGCATACAAGAGTAACCGTAGGAGCCGCCTGTTTGCTCCTGTCCCTAGGGGGACCCCGACCTCTGGCATCTGTGCGTCAAGCTCCCCTTCTAGTGAGTCGATAAACAGCCCAAACAAAAGCGGCGACATTGGGTCGCCCTGCATGACCCCCTGGCGTGTGGTGAAGCCTGGTCCCACCGTGCCGTCTATGCGCACGCACATGCCAGCCCCATCGTACAGTGATGTCAGGGCTGCTAAAAACGCCCCCCCCACCCCCAGGCTCTTAAGGCACTCCCACATGAGCTGCCGATGCACGCAGTCGTATGCCTTTCTAAAGTCGATGAAGGCAGTATACAGCGGTTTTCGCTCATGGCTGCGCCTCTCAATCATGTGCTGTAGGATGAAGGCATTGTCAGGGGTCCCCCGCCCCTTCCGGAACCCTGCCTGCCCGGCGGCTCTATGGCCGCCCTTCTCAGCAAGGTCGTCTAGTCTGCGGAGTAGCACCAGACTATAGAGCTTAGCAAGCGCCCCACCCACCGTGATGCCCCTGTAGTTGTCCCGCTCGTCCAGATTGCCTTTCTTCGGCACCGGCGTGACTGCCCCCATGTGCCATGCTTTGGGATACCCCTCGCGGAAGACCCGATTGAGTAGATGTGTTCGGTTCAAGCAGCGCGTGTTGCGGCTCGCTCCCCTCCACATCTCCCCCACCCCCTGTGTCCCCCTCCCCAGTCCATGCCCTTTGATAAAATTCTACCGGTACGCCGTCCACGCCCGGCGCTTTGCCCGCCGCCATGCCCAGGAGGGCTGTGCTCACCTCGTCCTCGGTGAGCCAAGCGTTGAGTACTCGTGCCCGCTGCTTATTTCCTTCGGAGGCATCCGAAAACGGGTTCCCTCCCTCCTGCAGCTCCCCATGGGCATGCTCGCCCCCAACCAGGCCCTCAAAGTAGGTCGTCCACCCCTCTACATCCCTCAGCCCCCCTCCCTGGCTCCCTGGTTTAACCTTGCGCCAGAATTTCCTGGGGGCGCCATGCATGTGTTTGAGCATAGCGTCGTACTCCTGGGCCTCCCATGCCCGGCGCACGCGTCGCGTGGTCTGCCTATACGCCCTGAACGCCGCTGAGGTCAGCGGCGACTGCGCCCCGTGCGCCCTCTCGGCCTCTCGATACGCCTGCCGTGCCTCCTTGCACTCCTGAGCATACCATGTGTTGTGTGGTCGCACTGATGCGCCCCCCCCTGGTTTTACCAGCACCGCCCCAGCCGCCCCTGACGCATGCAGCGCCCGCGCTGCCCGCTCAACCGCCCCTTCTAGGAGCGCCTGCTCCTCATCTACCGTGGGGGCCTCCCGTGCCCCCTTGATCTCTGCCGCCACCCCCTGCAGCTCCCGTGCGTAGGCACGCTCCCCCCCCTTAGGCCACCTGAATCTAGTTGGCGTGGTGCATGGCATGGTGGGGTGTAGCGTGGCGACCGCCTCACCGGCCGCCTCGCCCATGGTCAGCACAACTGGGCAGTGGTCAAAGGACCCCTTCCAGCCTGGCAGGGTGGGGATCGTATGCACCCTGAGCGTGGCCCCCTCCCGCGGGGCCCGCGTCTCGCTAAACATGAGTGCCGGCGATGCGACGTGGTAGTCAACAACGCTGTGCGCATTCCTGCCTGTTGCGTGGAATGTGTGTGCTCCCCCCTCATCCTCTGGCACGCGCCCGTTCAGAATCACCACTATGATAGAGAGAGGTATCAAGAGAGTCCGTGTGGCCTCTGGTGCCCTTTCTTACACCCTTTCTTACATTCCTAGCTGTCCAGCCCCCACATGCGGTTGTGTTAAGCAATCTACCTAACTGCATGGGTGACACCTGTGTGACTTATGCCCTGTAAGCGGACCACCTCCCCGTCATCTCAGTCATCTCAGTGCATCATCTCAGCGCGCCTGCTTCTACCTACTACTGGCTGGCGGGCATGGAGGAGATTGCTTGCGGGCATACAGGAGATTGCTGGCGGGCGTGGAGGAGATTGCTGGCGGGCATCGAGGAGATTGCTGGAGCCAATGGCGGCGGCGGGACTAGTAGTAGAACACAGGCGCACACCAACAATGCGTTGCTGTCACTACCTGGGTGGTAAAGGGTGGATCTGGGGGCCCAGTGTCCTGTCTAGGTCCAGTGCGTGCGCGCGTGTGGGGGTTTACCCTCACCCCTACCTGGTAGCCAGTCAGTTTCCCACTGAAACTGAGATCAAGGTGTCGGACGGGGGGACGACACCGGTCTTATACATCATTTCTGGTGTCACAGACTGTCATATCCATCATCATCATCACTACAACCGCAGATCTGCCCTCCGACTACTGCCCTTTCATTTTGGGAACTCGCTTTCACCTTCAGCTCTCTTGCCTGCAGCAACAGCGTTTATAGGCGCTGCCTATGTCGGCACGTCAGCTGGACCGTCGTTAATACCCTGACCCTCCAGCTCCTGCAGCAAGTCTGCACTGGCTGCTGCTGCAGCAATCACGGCACGGTGCCCAGCATTGCTGTCACCGAGGGCCTTGAGTGCCCGTGATGCAAACTCTTTGGCGCGGTCAGAAGAGCCAGGGCCCAGCAGCTGCACCAGTGGAGGAATGGCACCCGCAGCAGCGATAGAGACCTTTATCTTGTTGTTAGCATTCAGAGCGAGGCTCCACAGTGCTCCAGCTGCATTCTGCTGCACGTCAGCTAAAGACTCAGGCCCCAGCAGCTGCACTAGCAGAGGGATATCACCTGCAGCAGCGATGGTGACCTTGTTGTCAGCATTCAGAGCGAGCATGCTCAGTGCTCCAGCTGCCATCACCTGCACGGCAGCTGGAGAGCCTGGGCCCAGCAGCTGCACTAGTGGCGGGATAGCACGCCGTCATAAAATGCTCATTTTCCGCCCACAATAGCTGCCTTCCGCTGCCCCCAGAAGACAGCTATTTCACCTCCACGGGACAGCAGCGATGGTCAGTGAGGTACCACAATGCTCCAACTGCATTCTCCTGCACGCAAGCTGGAGATCCATACCCCAGCAGCTGAACCAGTGATGGGATAGCACCGGCAGCAGCGATTGAGACCTTGTTGTCAGCATTGTTAGTGAGGCACATCAGCACTCCAGCTGCATTTCGCTGCAACTCAGCTGGCATACCGTGCCCAAGCAGCTGCACCAGTGGAGGGATGCCACCGGCAGCAGCGATTGCGACCGCACTGTCAGCATTTATAGCGAGGCTGCACAGCACTGCTACAGCATGCTGTCGCAACTTGGATACAGACCCAGGCCCCAACAGTTTCACCAGTTCAGGTATGGCACCAGCGTCAGCAATGGCGGCAAGGTTGGCAGCATCGTGACACAGCTGCTCGAGCGTTACCAGCGTCTGCCTCTGCTCCCCAGGGCATGTGACTGCACCAAGCTTGCGCACCAGCTTCCTCAATTGCTTGCGTGGCAGTGGCGGCATCTTGTGCAATGTGGCTGCATGTGGGCGTAGAAAAGCACGCATAAGCCGTGAGTAGCGCCGTGAGTAGCGCCGTGAGTAGCGGGGGACGCATGGAGGAGTCGCACTCGCGCCGCATGCAAGCCTTTTTCAGATCCAGCCCCTAGCGATTCCGTCAGTGCAGCATGCATGGCACAACCAGGGCGGCCAGACAGGCATGCGCGTGGGCGCGCGATCCGCCCGTCCGCCCATGCATATTGTGCCATGTCCATGTCCATGCATGTGCACTCGCCTGCTCACGTACTCAGGGCAGGGAAGCGCGTGTAAAGAACGAACTACGGCGCGTGATATGGCGCTGGCGTGGCGTGGCTGGAGGCGACGAGCACAGGCAACAAAGGAGCGGGGAGATACGGCGTCGACCCAAATGCACTGGCCCAGGCGTCGGTACTTATGCGAGATCAAGTCGCGGCAGTCGATATTGGAGTGGGGGTGGGTGGGTGGGCATGGGCGTTGGTGCGGATGCCCTAAGCAACCCTAAGCCCTAAACCCTAAATCATGTAACTTCTAGCCTCAATGCATTCCGCTGCACATTGGGAGGCCACTTGGCCATAATGGGGAGTCTGCAGGTTCTTCAACTTATGTTACGCATTTGCCACAACCAACCAACAAGAGCGAGCTACAATCAACCCTACCACAGCCCCATCGTCTGATCCGCGCAAGTGAATGCGGTCATAACGCCTGGGGCGGTCGCAGGTGCGCCTCAGGCGGTGGTCGGCGCCTGAGGTGGTCTGGGTGGCGCCTGGGGCGGTCGGGTTGTCGCCTAAGGCGGTGCCTGAGGCAATCAGGGGTGCGCCTCAGGCGACGCCTGAGAAGGTCGGCGCGCCTAAGGCGCGCAAGTTAATGCGCCGCCTGAGGGAATGTGGTAGGACAATCATCCAAAAGCTCGCTGTGTGCTGCCGTCCAACGAGTTAGATCATACTGCCGACCGGGGTGGAGAGGGGCGGGCGCTCACGCGCGCTGCGGCTCCCCGCTTCCGCCACGCCCTCCGCGCCTTCCGTCCTTTCCCCTCGCACTCGACGTCGGTACTCTCGCCAGCTTGTCCCTAACGCCGTTGTCGTCTCTCTCGGTGCCGCCCACCGCCCGTCCGTTGCCGCGGATGCTGCCAACGCCCTCGTAGACACCTGCTGGTGACCACCGAGTTTGAGTAGGTGACGAGGGAGTGAGGGCGACACTGCATTGCAGCACATCGCAGCGTATCGCATCACAGCGCATCACTGCGCAGTGCAGCACATCGCAGCGCAGCGCAGCGCATCGTCTCGCAGCGCAGCGCAACACACCAACAGCAGGCCCCCAGTGCTGTCGTCGCCACCGTTGAGCTGGTGCCTGCCTCAACGCTGCCGCCCCGCGCTCGAGCGTTGCTTCCACCTGCGTGTGTGTGTGTGTGTGCGTGTGTGTGTGTGTGTGTGTGTGAAGGAAGAGTGAGCAGATCCTGTGGCTCAGCGCGCGTGGTGGTGCGTCAGCCAGGAGGAAAAGTGTATGTGGGTGGGCGGGGCAGAAACACACACACACACATACACACACACACACACGCACACACACATGATCACGTGAGCCAGCGGGGAGGAGGCGTTTGCAGGGGGTAGGGGGGAGGGATGTGCACGCACACACACACACACACACACACGCCCCCTCTCACTCACAAACCTCATCAATGCGGTGCGACCCACCAGACACGTTGCGCCCACTCAGCAGACACTCTACCATCAGGCGCTGCCGCCAAGGCACCTTGCCCGCCGCCAAGTATGTGCGGCTGCTGCCGCTGCTACTGTATACACTACATATGTGTGTGGGGCGTGTGTGCGTGTGCGTTTGCGTGTGCATGTGCGTTTGCGTGTGTATTTGTGTGTGTGTGTGTGTGTGTGTGTGTGTGTGTGTGTGTGTGTGCATGTGTGTGCACATGTGTGTGTGTGTGCATGAATGTGTGTGCTCTGTCTCTCTCTCTCTTGCTCTCTGCCTATCGCACACTTGCTCTGTGTCGCATGTGCACCTGCAGTAGGCTCGGTTGCATCTCATCAGGCCGCCCTGCCTAGGCAGGGCGGCCTGACTGAATGGGCAAGCCTGTCCATTCGAAGAGTCGCTTGACTCGGGGCCATCGGGGCAGTTACAGTTACATCGGCTTTCCAGCAAAGACTACCTCTAGTCCTAGTACCACCGCCTAGACCCAAGTCCAGTTCTGGCTCTAACAATTACTTGTGAGGGGCGGTAGCCACCAGCCGGCTGCCTGCCAACGTGTAGTCCCAGAGCAAAAAGGAGAGCTATTGTGCGACGCCTCCAAAATAGGTCCTAACTGCTTCTAGGGGATAGGGGGTCAAGTGGCGCTTGCCAATCTACTTGACCGCCGTGGTGGAGGGGCCGGCGCCTGAGGGGCAGCCGGACCGTACACCACGGCTCTCCACCCGACCCTATCCTGAGCACGCTCAAACGCCGTGTCCGAAAAAGTCTTCCAATCAGAACGAGTGCCACTAGTTTCGCCTAGCTGCTGAATCAGTAGCTTAAGAAAATAGTGTCGGGAGGAGGCTGGAGGCCGGCCTTGCTGCCGAGCCACATCCATTGTGCAGTCAAAAATCGTACGAGGAAGACGAGAAGCCGGCATGCGCATCACATGGCCTAGCCACTGCACTGATCGCTTTGACACAAGGCTCCCAATTGGCTCAGTGTCACACGCCTGCCGAATATAAGTTAATCTGTGCCGGTCGACCAGGCGCACACCCAGAATGCGACGAAGGCAGTTAGAGTGGGCAACCTCCAATCGAGTCAGTTGTGTTTTAGTAGGGGCCCATGTTTCGCAGCCGTACAGAAAGTGGGGCAGCACGAAAGTGTTGTAAACCCGCATCTTAGACTGCACTTGCATCTTCTTGCTGGCCCAAATCTTATCAAAAGACGCAAACACGCCCAGCGCGCGACCGACACGCACACCGATCTCCTTTTCCACACCACCACTCTGGGTTATCCAACTCCCTAGATACTTAAATGCAGAGACGGTCTTCACTTCACCACCAGTCAGCGCAAACGTGGGCAGATCCGCGTCAAAATCTGCTGGCAAAATCATCACTTCTGTCTTGGCGGCGTTGATTTGCATGCCAACACTAGAGGACACTTTGTCAATGCCATCGGGGCATCCAAGGCAAACCCTTCTGCTTCCGCAAACCTTTTTCTACTTAGTGTGTGCATGCTCCCGCATCAATCCTTTGTCTTTGCATCAGAGCTGGGCGTGGAGCTAGGCCCTCCCATGAGAAGCATCGTGGTAACCCAGGGTGGGAGCTGACAAGTCATTGTGTTTTTGCAGCGGGCATGCAGCTAGAAGCCAAAGCGATGCCCCACCAGCATGGCTTGCTGCGTGCGCGTGTACGGTAAGTTGCCGCAACGGCCAGCTGCGACCCATGAGGAAGTCAGCCATGGTAGCCAGACGGCCACAGGTCAGTCTATCAAGTCAATAGCTGGTCAGTCGGACTTGATCAGTCAAGATTCACGGGGTGGCCTCTGGGGCGACATCTTCCCCCTTACACGTTTGGCTCTCTAGCCCCCACAGTGGTGGTGACCGAGGCATGTACCGAACTGCACGCGCAGGACATCACGTGGCGGGACGTGTGTGACAGCACCAGGTAATCTGGGTGCCGCTGATGCCCTGTGAGGACCATCTCCTTCCCATCATGTATCGTGTGATCCTACCCACAATCGCATATCTGCCCTGCGCCTACTGCCCTCTTTCACCCCAAGCCCAATTATGCTATTAGCTGTCTTCTCCACAGCAACCAGAGCTGTGTAGGCGCCGCCTAAGTTGGCACGTCGTTGATTCCCAGCCCCTCCATCTCCTGCAGCAAGTCTGCACTGGCTGCTGCTGCAGCAATCGCAGCGCGGTTCCCAGAATTGCTGTCACCGAGGGCCTTGAGTGCCTGTGATGCAAACTCTTTGGTGCGGTCGTCAGAGCCAGGCCCCAGCAGCTGCACCAGAAGAGGGATGGCACCAGCAGCAGTGATCGTGACTCTGTTGTCAGCATTCACAGCAAGGATCCACAGTGCTGCTGCTGCATTCTCTTGCGCGTCAGCTGGAGACCCGTGCCCCAGCAGCTGCACCAGTGGAGGGGTGGCACCGGCAGCAGTGATGGTGACCTGGTTGTCATCATTCAAAGCGAGGATCTGCAGTGCTGCTGCTGCTCTCTCCTGCACGTCAGCTGGAGAGTCAGGCCCCAGCAGCCGCACCAGTGGAGGGATGGCACCCGCAGCAGCAACCGAGACATTGTTTCCTGCATCTAGGGAGAGGAGCTGCAGCACACATGCTGCACTCTTTTGCATCAACGAAGACCCAGGCCCCAGCAGCTGCACCAGGTCGGGGATGGCGCCGGCGTCAGCGATGGCGGCCAGCTGCATGCTGTCTCGATCGAGGCACAGCTGCATGAGCGTTGCCAGCGCCCGCCTCTGCTCCCCAGGGCGGGTGACTGCACCAAGCTTTCGCACCAGCTTCCTCAGGTCCCGTCGAGATCGATGCATCGTGTGCGCTGCTGAGCTGCGCGCATGGAGAGGGGCGTGGAGGCATGCAGGTGCAGGTGCATGGGAGATTCACGCTGCAAAGCAAACTCTGCACGCATGAGCGCCTTTTGCAGATCCGGCCCTTTGTCGGTCTTTTAGTGCAGCATGCAAGCTGCTAGGCAGCCAGACAGCTGCGCAGGCCGCTCTCTGGGCATGCGCATGGGCGCGCGATGTGCTGGTCGCCATGCGGATCGTGCAGCGGAGATGGAGGTGGGGAGGCAAGTGTGGCATCCAAACTGCCATAGGAAAGCGCACCGCCCGTGCATCTCCAACCCTGTGACTACGTGCACACACAACCACCTCACCAAACCACGCAAACGCTCTCTTGAACAAGAAGAAGTCCGGAAATTGGTATTTCCCAGAAAGCTGCACCCACGAGTGGCGGGGGAACAGGCGCACTGGCAAGACTTGAAGCAGAGGCAACACTTTGTTTGGACCACTTGCGTGCGGTCACGGGTCCCCACGTGGGCTAGTGCACTAGCCATCACTTTGGTGCTCCGGTGCCCGTGCCCGCCCACGCGTTCACTCGACCCCCAGCTCTGTCTCTGGCGGCGCTGTCAGCACCGCTCCCAGCCACCGCGTCACCGTCCGCCCCACGGTGTCCCACTCGTCGAAGAAGAAGTGGTCGCAGCCGCGCAGCACCTCGAGGCTCAGGCCAGGCCGCCCTGCAGCACCGGCTGTGCTGCCGCTGCCGCCACTCCCTCCCCCCTCCGTTCCCCCACCGCCCCCCCGCCGCTCGTCTTCCCTCCGCGCCTCCTGCACCAGCCCCGTCAGCGTGTCGATTTCCGTGAACTGGTCGAGCGTGCCGAGCAACAGCAGCACGGGCGTGGGGACGGCTGTGCGCGCAGCCTTGGGCACACAAGCAAGCATGTTTGTGTGTGTGTGCGTGTTTTGTGTTTGTGTTTGTTTGTGTGTAAGTGAGTGAGAGAGAGGGTGACAGGCAGGCCATCAGCACTGGGGATGCTGAGCCCCCGTGTGTTGTGCGTGCGAGAGAGAGAGATAGTGTACTCGTTTCTGTGTGCTCGCGCGTGCTGTTTGCGTGCGTGTAAGTGTTCGTGCGCACGTGTGTGTGTGTGTGTGTGTGCGTGTGTGTGCGTGTGAGTGAAAGAGGGCAACAGGCAGGCTGACAGCCCTGGGCTGAAGAGAGAGAGTGTGTGTGTGTGTGTGTGTGCATGTTTGTGTGTGCGTGTGTGCGTGCACACGCGCGTGTGTGTCCGCACCATGAGCTGCCGCCAGCTGCTGTGGCTGCCCAGGAAGGCGCGGCTGAGGAGGCCGAGAGGGAAGCCGACAGACACGTAGGCTGCAACCTGAGTGGCACGCGTGCGTGCGTGCGCATGTGTGTGTGTGTGTGTGTGTGCATGTGTGTGTGTGTGCATGTGTGTGTGTGTTGTGTGCGTATGAGCGTGAGAAGGCGATGCTGAGGAGGTCGAGAGGGAAGCTGACGCACACGTAGGCTGCGACCTGAGTGGCACGCGTGCATGCGTGCGTGCGTGCGTGTGTGTGTGTGTGTGTGCATGTGTGTGTGCATGTGTGTGTGTGTGTGTGTGTGTGTGTGCGTATGAGCGTGAGAGAAGGCGCGGCTGAGGAGGTCGAGAGGGAAGCCGACAGACATGTAGGCTGCGACCTGAGTGGCAAGCGTGCGTGCGTGTGCATGTGTGTGTGTGTGTGTGTGTGTGTGTGCGTATGAGCGTGAGAGAAGGCGATGCTGAGGAGGCTGCCACCCAAAAATGAGGAGGCTGAGGGAAGCCGACAGACATGTAGACTGCGACCTGAGTGGCACGCGTGCGTGTGTGTGCGTGTGTGTGTGTGTGTGTGTGTGTGTGTGTATGAGCGTGAGAGAAGGCACGGCTGAGGAGGCTGAGTGGCACGCGTGCGTGCGTGCGTGTGTGTGTGTGTGTGTGTGTGTGTACATATGTGTACATTTGTGTGCAAGGTTCGGCGGTCTATACATAGTCCTTAATAAATTAAGCTTGATTAAGCTTAATTAAGGTCTATACGTGCGGAGCGCCGCGGCGTGTCGACTGCGGGGACCTTAATTAAGGTGCTCGCCCAGTGTGGGGGACCGCGGAAGCCGCGAACGGGGCACTTTAGCCTCCTCGCGCTGTACCAGCGCACCAGCGGGACCATACGAACAAAAAAGTCGCCGTGAAGCGCGGGGGGTCGCGACATCGGCCATCGGAGAGGGTCCCCCACACTCGATTCGACTGCAACAGCTGGCCCGTAGGACCCCCGAATGGGGTCCCACCACTTGCAACGCTTCAGAAATGCGCAGTAGGGACAATGTTTATTCTTTTGGCACAGGGTTGCATGGGGCCGCATCCATGCAGTCAGTGACTGAGTGGGTGGGCGGGGGCGGCACATTGGTGGCCAGGAGCGTTTCCTGGCTGCCTTGGCATGCTTCGCAACATATAGGACTTAAAGGGCACCATAAAGACATGTCCTGGGGTTTCTGATGGCGCCAGCCTCAAGAGGGAGACAGCCAATGCGATCGTGCGTGAGCGTATGCTGCGCAGCACAGACTCAGTGAGAGCCAGCGCCGCGCCATGCTTGATTCGAAGCTGTTCGCTGAGCGCGTGACTCTGACGACGCTGCTGCTCAAGGACACGCCCAAGGGCTACCTAGTGCGGCGCAAGGCGGCTGAGACCCGCGGCGGCGGCGGCGGCGGCGGCGGCGGCAGCGGCGGCGGCGCCGCCGCTGCCCAAGCAGCGGGGCGGCCAGATCGTGACAGTGAGCTAGTGATGCCGCTGCCCGTCTAATGCTGCTGCCCATGTGGGCGTAGCTGGGGCACGAGTTGTGTGCTGGGTTCTGATGTCAGCGACAGTAGGAGTAGGGTGAAGTATGCTGAAGCGTATGGGGCCGGCCGACCGGATCGAGAGTGACTAGTGATGCCGCTGGCCACCTGATGATGCTGCCCGCTTGAGCGTAGCTGGGGCACTTGTTAAGTGTGCTGGGTGCTGGGTGTTGAATTCAGCGACTGTAGGAGTAGGGTGTATGCAATTAAGTGGGTGGAGAGGCGTTTACCGCGGCAGAGAGCGATTACCGCAGCGTCCACCCAGCGCACATAATCTTGTATTGCTTCCCACGACTCACAAAAAAATCATTGACATGTCCCGATCATAGTTCTGAGCCCCACAATTGGCGTAAAAATGCCCAACTTCCAGATCTCAGCTGGGATTTTTTTTCCTGGGAGTTCAGTTTTTAACTTGACTGAATTAAGCTAAATTAAGCTTAATTAAGGTGCCTGTTTTTCGGACCAACTTAATATCCGACGGTTATATATGTGTGTGTGAATGTGTGTGTGCATGTGTGTGTGCGTGTATGTGTGTGTGTGTGTTCCATGTGCATGAGCGTGAGAAGGCGAGGCTGAGGAGGACGAGAGGGAAGCCGACAGGCAGATAGGCTGCGAGCTGAGTGGCAAGCGTGCGTGCGTGTGTGTGTGCGTGTGTGTGTGTGTGTGCGTTGTGCGTATGAGCGTGAGAGAAAGCGTGGCTGAGGAGGCCGAGAGGGAAGCTGGCAAGACACGTAGGCTGCGACCTGAGTGGCACGCGTGCGTGCGTGTTCGTGTGTGCATGCGTGCGAGCGTGCAAGTGTGCGTGTGTGTGTGTGTGTGTGTGTGTGTGTGTGTGTGTGTGCGGGTGTGCCATTTGACCTCCGGAACATTGCCAGTACTTTAGTACAGGTAGTGCTGTTGGGGCTCGATTAACGGAGGCGCGTTCTCGTCGCCGAGCCCTGGACCCAGCAATGCGGCGCTGCTGGTGACGAGGATCTCCGTGCCGCTGACGAGCGGGGTAAAATACGACTGGCCCGGCTCCTGCTAGACTGCCCCTCGGTGGAACACTTCAGGAGCGGCTTGCCCGGCGCTGCCATGGCTTGGCGAGTAGCCGCGGCGCTGCCGCGGCCCGTGCTGGAGACGGCCCTTATCCTCCCCCCATGCAGGACGCCATGCGGCACCGATCTCGACGAGTTGATCGACGAGCGGAGGAGCTGGCGCCCGTCAATGCATGCTGGACATTGGTCAAGATGGCTGCCCGTGGAGGCGGGCTACCATCACGGCTTCAGCGGTGGCGACCGCCGAGGCAACACAGAGTAAATCCGCTTCACCAATCGCAGCGTTCGTCACCGCGCTCATCCTCGGGGTCGCTCGTCTGCCGGTGACTGGCGTTGGAAGGTCTTCAGGCAGCCTCCATGACAACTCTGTCGTCCATGCACCCCTGGAGGGTGGGACCTGGCCATGCATGAGGCATGGGGCGCCGGCTGAGCCCCATGCAAACGAGAGCTGGACAGCCATGCACTGCCAGGCGGGGACCGTTCCAGTCAGCGCCAGTCGGCTCTGCCGGCTTGACTAGCCACAAGGCCACTACTGTGACCCTGAGGAAGGTCCTCTCCTATATGCTCCTTGCCAGACATGTCTCTCAGAGACCGCTGTTTGGGGTAGTCTAGCCGGCGGGAGCGGTAGTCTATCGGCCGGGAGCCGGCGGTACTCTAGTACTTAAGTGCTGGAGTATCGGCGGGTGTCTCTAGAAGAAGAGTAGCCTGCTTAGCTGGAAACCCCGTGTTACTGTTACTGTTAGTGCTGTTGCAGTCGTGTGACACTTTGGAGTGGAATGTGTGCGGGTGGGTGTGTGTACGTGCGTGTGTGTGTTGCGCCCGCCGCCACGCACAAACAACACGCGTGTGGCACGAGCCACCCTGCCCTACCACATTCCCAATGCCTGAGGCGGCACCTCAGGCGGCGCATTTACTTGCGCGGATCAGGCGGCGCCTCAGGCGCGCCAACCGTCTCAGGCGTCGCCTGAGGCGCACCCCCGACCGCATTCACTTGCGCGGATCAGACGATGGGGCAGTGGTAGGGCTGCCCCCTAACCAGGCCTCCTGCCACGTGCAACTGGTGCTGCCACCCAAGGGGAGGGGGGCAGTAACACATGAAATGGAACACATCCTGGAAGCTTTTCTCCTTACTGTGAAAATGTTGTGTTCCAAAACCGTTGGAATTTTTGAATTTTGACACCTGGGGGCCGAGATATGAGGGCTCAGAGTTGGGGGGGGGGGGGGGGGTTCCAGTATTTTCTTTTCTGCCCCCCCCTCCTGCCCCCCTCCCCGCGCCGCCACCCAGCACTAACAGCCCACATCAGAGCAATCACCCCACCCACCCTACCACAACCCCATCGTCTGATCCGCGCAAGTGAATGCGGTCATAACTTCCGAGGCGGTCGGAGTGCGCCTCAGGCGTTATGGCGCCTTAAGCGGTTGTAGGCGCCTAAATCGGTCGGGGTGGCGCCTGAAGCAGTCGGGATGACGCCTAAGGCGGCGTGTGAGACGATGAGGGGTGCGCCCCAGGCGACGCCTGAGGCGGTCGGCGCGCCTGAGGCGCCGCTAGATCCGCGCAAGTTAAGGCATTGGGAATGTGGTAGGGACCCAGCGCAAACAGCCCGCATCAGAGCAATCACCCGACCCACCACCCACCCACCGAGTCTCCTGGCTCCTGTATCGTGCCCGCAGCCACGCTCAAACGACCCCACGTGTGATATACGACCCACAACCCCTTCCCAGGCCCCCTGCCACGCGCCACGTCCCTACCACATTCACAACGCCTGAGGCGGCGCTCAGGCGTCCCATTCCATGGCGCGGATCAGGCGGCGCCTCAGGCGCTCCGACCGCCCGAGGCGCACCCCGGACCGTCTCAGGCGTTATGACCGCATTCCATGGCGCGGATCAGACGTTGGGATTCTGGTAGGGTGTGTGCTGCCGCCCAGCTGCAACCATACCCCACTCAGCACCCACCCACCGAGTCTCCCAGCTCCCGCATCGCGCCCGCGGCCACGCACAAACGACCCCACGTGTGATATTATATCATGGGTCTTATTAAGACCCACGACCCCTTCCCAGGCCCCCTGCCACGCGCCACGTGTGCTGCCGCCCAGCTGCAACCACACCCCACTCAGCAGCAGTGATTTCCTTTTCGGCTTTACACAGCCATTTGGCTGTATTCCGCCTGTACTTTGACCAACAGTTACAGTTACATCGGCTTTCCAGCAAAGACTACCTCTAGTCCTAGTACCACCGCCTAGACCCAAGTCCAGTTCTGGCCCTAACAATTACTTGTGAGGGGCGGTAGCCACCAGCCGGCTGCCTGCCAACGTGTAGTCCCAGAGCAAAAAGGAGAGCTATTGTGCGGCGCCTCCAAAATAGGTCCTAACTGCTTCTAGGGGAAAGGGGGTCAAGTGGCGCTTGCCAATCTACTTGACCGCCGTGGTGGAGGGGCCGGCGCCTGAGGGGCAGCCGGACCGTACACCACGGCTCTCCACCCGACCCTATCCTGAGCACGCTCAAACGCCGTGTCCGAAAAAGTCTTCCAATCAGAACGAGTGCCACTAGTTTCGCCTAGCTGCTGAATCAGTAGCTTAAGAAAATAGTGTCGGGAGGAGGCTGGAGGCCGGCCTTGCTGCCGAGCCACATCCATTGTGCAGTGAAAAGTCGTACGAGGAAGACGAGAAGCCGGCATGCGCATCACATGGCCTAGCCACTGTATTGATCGCTTTGACACAAGGCTCTCAATTGGCTCAGTGTCGCACGCCTGCCGAATATAAGTTAATCTGTGCCGGTCGACCAGGCGCACACCCAGAATGCGACGAAGGCAGTTAGAGTGGGCAACCTCCAATCGAGTCAGTTGTGTTTTAGTAGGGGCCCATGTTTCGCAGCCGTACAGAAAGTGGGGCAGCACGAAAGAGTTGTAAACCCGCATCTTAGACTGCACTTGCATCTTCTTGCTGGCCCAGTTACAGTTACAGTTACATGGCATTCCAGCTAAGACAACACTAGTCCTAGTGCCACCGCCCTGTGAAGGACGATAGCCACCAGCCAGTTACCTGCCGTCTAGACTACCGCTCCCGCCGGCTAGTTAGACCCAAACAAGTCCCTGAGGGACATGTCTGGCAAGGAGCGTATAGGACTACCCTCCCGCCCTGTTCTTAGGCCAACCACGCCGGCTGTGCCGACTGGCGGCGCTGAAGCAGAAAAGTCCCCGCCTGGCATGGTGCATGGTTGTCCAACTCCATGCATGGGGCTCTGCTTGCTGGCCCAAATCTTATCAAAAGACGCAAACACGCCCAGCGCGCGACCGACACGCACACCGATCTCCTTTTCCACACCACCACTCTGGGTTATCCAACTCCCTAGATACTTAAATGCAGAGACGGTCTTCACTTCACCACCAGTCAGCGCAAACGTGGGCAGATCCGCGACAAATCTGCTGGCAAAATCATCACTTCTGTCTTGGCGGCGTTGATTTGCATGCCAACACTAGAGGAAACTTTGTCAAGGATTTTCAGCATAAGCGCCAACTGAGCTGGGTCATGCGAGAACAAACATAAATCGTCGGCATACATCAGCATTACTATGCGCTCAACCGACGACGACAACACAGAGCCGCCGGCTCGGGTCACGACTGACACGCCAGCCCCCTCTGGCATCATGTCTAGCGCCTTTTTCACTATGTGGTCAATAAAAACATTGAACAACACAGGAGCAATGACGCACCCCTGTCGCACACCAGACGACACGGGGAATTCGTGCCCGATTTTCCCAGCCAGCCGCACGGCAGCTGCGGTGTTGGTGTGAAGATCCTCCAACAGATCAAGAATGTGCGGATGAACACTATATAATCTAAGGACTCTCCACAGTGCCGCACGCTTTATGCAATCGTAAGCTTTAGAATAGTCGACAGATGCCACAGCCATGCATTGTTTGTACTCAGCATGTGCCGCGCTCAGCGAGCGCAGAGTAAAAATCGCATCAACAGTGCCTCTGCTTTTTCTGAAACCACACTGAGCCTCATGCAACTGACCATCAACCTGCGTGGAGACGCGGTGCAGAAGTATGGCACTTGTAGAAGTATGGCACTTGTAGAAGTGTGGCACTTGTAGAAGTATGGCACTTGTAGAAGTATGGCACTGGTAGAAGTATGGCACTGGTAGTATGGCACTGGTAGTATGGCACTGGTAGAAGTATGGCACTTGTAGAAGTATGGCACTTTGACCAAGAAACAGCTAAAACCATTCAATGGATTAGTGGTCTGACGAGCCTTCCAGATACAGCTCGTCAAGAGCTGTCAAATGACCTGTGTATGGGGACAAACGGCCAACGGCAGGTCAACGGTCAACGTGGTCAAAGCAACATCCGGCTGCGGAAAAAATAATTTAAAATCAGCAAAGGAAAATCACTGCTCAGCAGCCACCCACCGAGTCTCTCAACGCCCGCATCGAGCCCGCCGCCACGCACAAACAACCCCACGTATGATATACGACCCACGATCCCTTCCCAGGCCCCCTGCCACGCGCCATGTGAGCTGCCGCCCAGCTGCAACCTTACCCCAGCCTTCTTCAGTCGAGAGCTTCTAAATTAGCTATATATGAGGATAGCTATGTATGAGGATAAACGGTCGACGGCAGATCGACGGTCAACGTGGTCAAAGCAAACTCCGGCTGTGGAATAATTAATAAAAAAAATCACCAAAGGAAGAGCACTGCTCAGCAGCCACCCACCGAGTCTCCCAGCTCCCGCATCGCGCCCGCGGCCACGCACGAGCCGTACGAGTATGCGAGCAGCGCGAGCCGCGGCTTATCGCGCTGCTGCTGCTGCTGCTGTTGCTGCTGCGCCTGCTGCTGCTGCTGCGCCTGCGCGCCCGCCCCGAGCTGTTGCTGCTGCTGTTGCTGCTGCTGTTGCTGTTGCCCGCCCTCGTGCTCCAGGCGCTCCAGAACGTATCTGTTGCATGGCGTGGCGCGAGCGAGTGTTGTTGCTGTTGTTGTTACTGCTGCTGCTGTTGTTGTTGTTGTTGTTGTTGTTGTTGTTATTGTTGTTGTTGCTGCCCGCCGCCGCCGTGGTCACACACACACACATGCACCCACACGCACCCACACATGCACCCACACGCACACACACACACACACACCTTCACAGCGCTACCGCACCCGCAGTGTCCGTCTGACGCACCAAACGCTTTGGACCCAGTGGACCACATACTTTCACCCCCCCCCCCACACACACACACGCAGACACACACATGCAGCCACACACACACGCACGCACACACACACAGACTCACACACACACACACACACACAAACACCTGCACAGTGCTGCCGCATCCGCACAGTCGGTCGAAGTACTAAACGTCTTGGACCCGCTGGACCACATACTTTCACCCCCCCCACACACACGCAGCCCTCCCCCCCCCCCCACACACACACACGCACACACACACACACGCAGACACACACACACACACACACACACGAACACCTGCACAGCGCTGTCGCATCCGCACAGTCGGTCGAAGTACTAAATGCCTTAGACCCGCTGGACCACATACTTTCACCCCCACACACACATGCAGACACACACACACACACACACGCACACACACACACACGCAGACACACACACACACACACACACGAACACCTGCACAGGCTGCCGCATCCGCACAGTCGGTCGAAGCACTGAACGCCTTGGACCCACTGGACCACAAACGTGCACACACACACACACACACACTCACACGCACACACAGCGCACGGGGCGAAGTCACCGGCCGCCAAAGAGGCAGGGAAGGCCTATAGGCGGACCGCGCGGCGCTCCCGCCGCGCGAGCGAGGCCCGGGAACACTCCGAGCTGATTGAGGACAGGAAGGGGAACCCTCGGCGGTTTTGGCAGCGGGTGAAACTGCCTGGCCAGGCGGTCGGTCTGAGGGACGTGGAGGGGTGGACAGATTATTTTAAGGATTTGCTGGGGGACAACCATGCTAACGCCACTGATACGACTCATACGACTAATACGACTAACACGGATGATGCCACTGACCATGGGCACGGGGCCCTGTTTGCCCTCCCCACGACGACGGCCACGGAGCGGGCGGCAGCGCTAAATAATTCATTTACTGAGGCGGAGGTGTATGCGGCACTGATGGGCATGGACGCGGGCAAAGCCCCAGGCGTAAACGGCATGCCGATAGAGTTCTATCAGAGGGCATGGGCTAGGGCGGCGGAGGGGGGCGATGCAACGGGTGCTGTGGATGAGGAGCACCTGCTCGCTGGCCCCATCACACACCTGCTCAATCGGGTCTTCCGTGAGGGGTACCCGACTGCATGGCACTTGGGGGCAACCACGCCGGTGCCAAAGCCGAAAGGCAGCCTAGACGTGCGGGACGATTACCGAGGGATCACGGGGGGGAATGCCCTCGCCAAGCTATACAGCTTGGTGCTTATGAACAGGCTGGACGCCTTAGCAGAACGGGAGGGGTACCGGGCGCGGGGCCAGGCAGGCTTCCGGAAGAAGAGGGGGACCCCAGATAATGCCTTCATCCTGCAACACCTTTATTGAGAAGAGCGGCCTCCAGCGCAAACCGCTGTACGCCGCCTTTATTGACTTCAGGAAGGCTTACGATTGCGTGCACCGCCCATTGCTTTGGGAGTGCCTAAGGAGCCTGGGGGTACATGGAGAGTTCATGGCGGCGCTGATTGCCATGTACGATGGGTCCGCAATGTGTGTGCGCATCGATGGGAAAGTGGGACCCGCGCTTCCTTCACACAAGGGGGTCATGCAAGGCGACCCACTGTCACCGCTGCTGT
>VFSX01000077.1:192120-202120 GCA_016618255.1 Chlamydomonas sp. UWO 241 | reverse complement strand
CAGCACTGTCGTGCCTCGCTCAGAATGCTGACGACACGGTCACCATTGCTGTGGCCGGCGCCATCCCTCGACTGGTGCAGCTTCTGGGGCCGGGCCACAATGCTGACGTGCAGCACTTCGCGTCAGCCGCACTGGCCGCGCTTGCTGACAGCAACGATGTGAACCGCGCCGCCATCGCCACCGCCAGAGCCACCGCTGGTTTGATGCAGGAGATGCAGGGGCTGGGTGTCAACAACGGACCAGCCAACGTGCCGACATAAGCAACACCTGAAAACGCCGCCGCTGCTGCGGACATGACCGGGCGCCCAGGTCGAGGTGTGCGCGCCTGTGGGCTTCCCTCTCGGCCCCCTCAGTGCCTTGCTCGGCAGCCACGCCAGCTGCATCTAACAGCCATACCAGCTGCATCTGGCAGCCACGCCAGCTGCAGCTGGCGGCTCATGGCTGCGCGCGCGACCGCCCCCACATGTACGCCCGTGTTGCTGCTCCTTGGCACGCGTCGAGTTCACGGGGTTGACACACTGGTGCAGGAGGCGCAGAGGGTATACGAGCGGCAGGGCAGGGGCGGGAAGTGTGGCCGTTCCCCCACATAAGCCCGTATTGCTGCCGGCGCGTCCGCCCAGTTTCCCAGTTCATGGAGGGGGGGTCGGCAGACTGGCAGGACTGACGCAGGAGGTGAGGCGGGGGGGAGGGGCCCAGGGGGGGGGGGGCTGAGGCGTTAGGGGGCAGTGCTAGTGGCTGTGCATGGGGCTGCAGCGAGCTTGCTGGTGGCAGTGGTGGCGGGGGTGGTGGTGGTGGTGGTGGCAGTACAGCCGGTGCTGCAGAGCGGCCTGCGGGTTCTCCCAGTAGAGCCCCCCCGGAGACTTTAGGTCTAGGCCTTAACCCACGCCCCAAGGTCCTCCGGGCGCGTACATGTAAAACCTGTAACAACAGGGCGGCCTGGTCTGAGCCTCGGGTGCTGCAAGCTTGCAGCCTCGAGGCTGCGACCACTTCTTCTTTGACGAGTGGAACACCGTGGGGCGGGCCGTGACGCGGTGGCTGGGGGCGGTACTGACAGTGCTGCCAGAGTCAGAGGTGGAGGGCGATTGATCGCGTGGGCAAAGGGGAGCATCGAGGCTGACGTGCCGACATAGGGGGCACCTACAAATGTCGCAACAGCCAAAAAGCCGCACCAGCCCAAAAGCCAGCCTTGGGAGAGGAGTGAATGGGGAGCTGGAGTGAATGTGTGGGCGGGGGTGGGCATCGAGGCACCAGAGCGTAACACCGTGTGGACTTTAGGAGAGCGCGCTTGCGTGGTGAAGGTGAAGGATTTGTTGCCAAAGGCCAGAGACGTGCGTGCGCATGCGCCGGCAAACACTTGCTGTGCGTCCCGTCATGTTCCTCTGAGAAGGCTGAATGTTAATGGCTCCTGCGTCGTCCTGGTCGATTCATGTGGCTGCTGCCTGCTGCTTGCTGCTTGTCTGGTAGCTGCCAGTTAGCTGCCTGATAGGCGCACACAGCTGCGTGCAGGCGCGCACGCACGCCGCTTACCTGTAGCACACCGACTACCTGCCTAGCTGCAGCATGCTCGCCGCATGCACGCACACACACACACACACACACACACACACGCGCGCGCTGCCTACCTGGAGCGCGCTGCCTGCTATGTGTGGGCGGGCACCAGAGCATAACACCTCAAGCTTTAAGACTGCGTGCTTGCGTGGTTGGGAGGTTTTGATGCGGAAGGCCAGTGACATGCGTGCAAGCAAGCACTTTCTGTGCATCCCGTCATGTTCCTCTGAGAATCTTGCAGCGCCCCGTGGACAGGCAGCACACCGTGCAAGGCAGTGACATCAGCGGCTGTTAGCGGCTGATGTAAGTGCACGTCTCCTAGTTCATTTGTTTACACGCGCGAGTCAATTCAATGCGAGGAGAAAGTCAGCAAAACACACAGTTTGTGTGCTCATAGCATCCCCTGATTTCGCACCAAAATGTTGGTGCCATGTTGGTTGATCTTTATTCGACGGCCGCACAAACGCCAAGGCCCACAACACTGTTCTGCACAAGATGATTAAGTACATAGCGGATTCACAAATCAAACGTACCGTACGGGGCCTGAGCCTCCGGGGGTGGGGGGGGGGGGGGGGGGGGGGGTAAAACAACATTTGTTGAAATAATTTTCCGCGGGGGACATTTTTCGTCGGTTTCAGTCGATTCGACGTCCCAAATCGTTAGTTTCCGCGTGTTTGTGTTCGTCGTTGTCAGCTTCGCGGGGGGCGTCCAAAACAACACGTGTTCGCGAAGGCTCAGGCCCCGTACGGCATTCACAACCCAACAGTTCCACAAATTATTCACAAACTGCATCAAAACGTGTGGTAAAAAAATGCGCTAGGCAGTAATGCACATGGGGCAAATGCCATGGCTTATGTGCGCTCAAACAGCGCCGTCAATCGAGTCTTCCGAGGTCTTTGAGCCAGTGGATGGGTGCGCGGGGACCTTGAAGCTGGACCCCTGGACTGGGTACGTGCTGTCGAGCATTGTAGAAGAGTCAAGCTCCTGGGTTCCGTGCTGGATGATCATGACGATGTTGAACACGACGGTGAAGACGCAGCCGACCAGGAAGCAGTACGCCTCTGTCGGCACGTGCTCGGGCAGGAAGAAGCGGATGTAGAATGACATGTGGATGTTGTTAATCCCCAGGAGGGTGACCAGGGCGAGCAGCGAGCAGACCGCGGCCTTGGTGCGCTGCTGCATGCGGCGAGCGAGCGTGACGGCGACGATGACGCAGATGGCAAACTGCAGGGAGGTGTTGACCCAGAGGTACCTGCCGTGGGAGACGGAGGTGGACGGAGGGCGGCGTGTCAGCGTTGGCGTTTGGGTGCACGAACGCACACATGTCACAATTGTGGCACCGAAGCAAGCACAGCTGCTAAAAAAGCAGCACACAAGTGTCAGGCAGGCAGGAGACGGGCGGGTGGGGTTGTGCGGTCGAAGAACGGTCGCTCACCTGTAGTAGTGGCCGCAGTCGGTGTCGGGCGTGAGGGTAAAGGCCGTGGTCGAAGAGCGTGAGGTGAGGGTCCCGATGGCAGACAGCACGCCGGGGTACGACTTGGCGATGAAGCCCATCATGGCAGCGGACTGGGCGCTTCCTGGTGCCATCGTGAGGATCTGGCCGAGCGCGACCTTACTAGCCTCGAGCAGCGCGATCACCGGCCGCACTTCGTTGTTCGCGGGGTGAATATGCTCCTCGCAGCGGTGCTGCAGAGCAGACAGGCCTGCGATCTGCACGCACCTGGGAGGGAGGATCAGGGAGGAGTCAGGGGGGATTCAGGGAGTAGATTCAGGGGGGATTTAGGGGGATTCAGTTGGTGGTCGGAGGGGCGTGACTCTTGCGCCGGTGCGCGGTGGGAGGAGGGGAGTGCGAGTGCATGCGCATGCTGACCCCCAAGTATCTTCACGCCGCAGTGGTGGGGCGCTTGCGCAGAAGGGACGGTGAGGCGAGTCAGCATGGTCGTAATTGACTCTATCAATTATGAATGCAAACTTCAGCACGCTGCCACGCCTGCCGCCGCCCATGACTCACCATCCGGCGGAACACATGCCCAGGGCCACCCAGTACAGGACGTAGTGGGTGGCAGCCGTCATGTGGAGGATTGTGTGCTGTGGTTTGGGGTGCGCGCAGGGAGGCGGTCGATGGGCGCGAGCGAGTAGGTGCAGAGGCGTGTGTACTCGGCTTCAGTTAAAGCAAGGTGTATGGTGTGAGTATGTGGTGTGTGTATGCCGAGGCGCTGCGATTTCAAGTCTTATCCCCCGGATTTTGTGTGGGGATTAGAGCAACAACCAGCAACAACCCAATCGGCAGGGATTGCCCCGACGAAGCTAGGGGAAGGCGCCCCGAGGTGGCCGGATTAGGGGAGGTGTTGCTCGGTGGAGCCTGCAGCTGGCTGTGTGGCTGGGGGTGGCAACGCAGCTGCAACTGCAGTTGGACGCGCAGGCTCCTAGGGTGAGGGAATGGCTGCTCTCTCCTGGCTCCTGCATCTCTTGGCCGCCGGTCCAAACCAGCTTCAGAGCACGCAGTGAACCCAGTGCATCCTTGTATTCATATCTGTGTATTGTATTCATATCTGTGTATCCTTGTATTCCAAGCTTGGACACCACACACTTGTCAGAATGCCTCCAGTCACCAAGAGAGGAAGGAGCGCGCCCCGCCCCTCACAGCAAGAGTGTTGTCAGTCTCAAGGCCGAGACCAGCGAGTGGGTGCTGCTCAAGCAGAGGGGGGACGTGCGTAAACTCATCGCGATTCAAATGCACCACAAAGTGAGCTGCCGGAAGGGGGGGGGGGGGGCGCACCGCGCCCGTTTGCTGCCACCCGGTTTTGACAGGTGTCACAGGTTTGACACATACGCGCCCGGAGGACCCCGGGCGTGAGTAAAGGCCTAGACTGCACGTCTAGGGGGGCTCTACTAGGAGAGCCCGCAAGGCCACGCAGCGCACCAGCCTACCAGTTGCTGCCAACCGCTAACAACGGCCCAACAATGCCCCCCTGCCTGGTCGTGGGCGTACCACGCACCACACACCACCTCACAACCGGCTGGTGGCGCCCTCAGCCACAGGCGGGGACGAATGTGGCGCCTGCACACTGGCCCACTGGGGTGCTGCTTTTGATTGGCGTCCACCGAGGGAACAAGAAACCTGCAACCACCTCACATCTTGCGGCACTCACAGCCAGCTGACTGCACCACGCATCGTCGGCGGCAGGCTTCCCGACAGCTGCACCACCACCTTTCCGACCGTCCGCTGTACAAGTGTGCGACCGCGTCGGGCACAGCGTCGATGCCCACGAAGGCGCTCGGGTCAATTGCCACCGCAGGTGCGTGTGTGCGTGCGGGCACGTGTGTGTGTGTTTGTGTGTGTGTGCGTGCGTGCGTGCGTGTGTTTGTGTGTGCGGGCTGATGGCTGCGCGGCCGTCCCCACGCGTTAGCCTGTGCTGCTGCTCCTTGGCAGCATGTCCGGCTTATGAGGGTGCCACACTGACAGGGCTGGTGCAGGAGGCGAAGCGGGAGAACGAGCAGAGGGGAAGCACGGGGGGGGGATATGTGGGGAGGGAACACCGGCAGGCTGGCGTGCTGCGTGGCCTTGTGGGCTCTCTTAGTAGAGCTCCCCTAGACGTGTAGTCTAGGCCTCAACTCACGCCCCGGGTTCCTTTGGGCGCGTTCGTGTAAAACCTGTAAAACCAGGAGGCGAGGAGGGAGGACGAGCAGAGGGGAAGCACGGGGGGTATATGTGGGGAGGGGACAATGGCAGCGGCTGTGCATGTGGTGGCAACAAGGGTGGAGGTGGCAGCGGTGGCGGGGGGGGGGGGGGGGGCAGCGGCAGGGGCGCTGGAGAGCAGGGTTGCACGGTCGCTCGCGCCTCACTCGCCCCCCGCATCCTTGTCCTGCGTCCTGAACGTCCTACGTCTGACGTGTGGCCAGTACGCTGACCCCGCCTCAGGACGTGCGTACCATGCAGCCCTCAAGTGGAGAGCAGGCTTGCCTGAGACTCCAGGCGTTGCGAGGCTGCAACCACTTCTTCTTTGACGAGTGGCACACCGTGTCACGGGCGGTGACGCGTTGGCTGGAGGAGGTGCTGACAGCGACGTCAGAGACAGAGCTGGAGGTCTAGTGAACACATAGGCATGGGCGGGCGTCGAGGCACCGTTGTCGTGGCTGGTGGGCACCCATAACCGCACGCAGTTCTGTTGGGCACAAAGTTTTTCTCTGCTTCAAGTGGGCACCCGCGATGGCAGTTCTGCTAGAAACAAAGTGCTCTCTCAGCTACAAATTAATTTTGGTCCAGGTACTTTTCAGTGATTGGCGCAGGCGCAGTGCGGGGAAGTGGGTAGGTGCAGGCTGTGCGGGGAAGTGGGTAGGTGCAGGCTGTGCGGGGAAGTGGCGACTGGCTCCTAGTCCGTCCTGCACAGCCGCACAGTAGTACGTCCATGTAACAACTACCCTTGCGCATGCCCAGTAAGGAGTTAGCACGAAGAGTGCTCCTTTATGTCAGGTTCAGCCAGTGGCCCGACATCTCGAGGTCCGGCCTTTTGAATCCCGCTTTGGTAATAGGTAGCGCAGGATTGGGCTCGATTAACGGAGGCGCGTTCTCGTCGCCGAGCCCTGGACCCAGCAATGCGGCGCTGCTGGTGACTAGGATCTCCGTGCCGCTGACGAGCGGGATAAAATACGACTGGCCCGGCTCCTGCTAGACTGCCCCTCGGTGGAACACTTCAGGAGCGGCTTGCCCGGCGCTGCCATGGCTTGGCGAGTAGCCGCGGCGCTGCCGCGGCCCGTGCTGGGAGACGGCCCTTATCCTCCCCCCATGCAGGACGCCATGCGGCACCGATCTCGACGAGTTGATCGACGAGCGGAGGAGCTGGCGCCCGTCAATGCATGCTGGACATCGGTCAAGATGGCTGCTCGTGGGGGCGAACTACCATCAGGGCTTCAGCGGTGGTGACCGCCGAGGCAACAACAGAGTTTATCCGCTTCACCATCGCAGCGTTTGTCACCGCGCTCACCCTCGGGGGCACTCGTCTGCCGGTGACTGGCGTCGGCATTGGTCTTCAGGCAGCCTGCCACGACGACTCTGTTTGCCCAGGCCCCCCTGGAGGGTGGGACCTGGCCATGCATGACGCATGGGGCGCAGGCAGAGCCCCATGCATTGGAGTTGGACAACCATGCACTATGCCAGGCGGGGACTTTTCTGCTTCAGCGCCGCCAGTCGGCACAGCCGGCGTGGTTGGCCTCAAAGGCCAGGAGGAGGACGGTCCTTTCCTATACGCTCCTTGCCAGACATGTCCCTCAGGGACTTGTTTGGGTCTAAACTAGCCGGCGGGAGCGGTAGTCTAGACGGCAGGTAACCGGCTGGTGGCTATCGTCCTTCACAGGGCGGTGGCACTAGGACTAGTGTTGTCTTAGCTGGAATGCCATGTAACTGTAACTGTAACAGTGCAGGAACTCACACCCGCTCTCCTCCGATCAAAGGCCCAGTGGCTTGGCTAAGCTTTGGTTTTGGTGAGATGTGACAGGCTGAGCCAGGCCAGTCACATTCGGGGCTGCGTCCGCATCGGAGGCGCCGCACCCGATGTGCCGCCCGCACTGGGTCTGTGGGTCACACAGTTTCCTGCAATGATTAGCTCTGTTTGTGCCACGAGACGCGAGCTGTCTCCGGGCCGCTGCCGCCCCGTGGGCGCCGCACCCCCCTACCACATTCCCAACATCTGAGGCAGCGCCTCAGGCAGCGCCTCCAGTTGCGCGGAGCAGGCGGCGCCTCAGGCGGTCGGAGCGCCTGAGGCGCCGCATGGGGCGCACCCCGATCGCCTCAGGTGCCGCCTTATGCGTCACCCCGACCGCCGCAGGCGCCAACCCGACCGCCTTAGGCGCCCACCACCGCTTGAGGCGCACCGGCGACCGCCTCAGGCGTTATGACCGCATTCACTTGCGTGGATCAGACGATGGCCATGGTGTGGTAGGGCCTGTTACACTTCAAGAGGCAGCCGCACCCCCTGAGATCCGTCTTCCCAAATCTGGCACCCTGGAATGGGGTACGGGAGGAGGTTCACTGAGCTGTCAGGTCAGGGGATTTGTATCTGATGCGTGATGCACAAGTAGAGGATGACTGTGAATGCGTGTCGTGGTGTGTCCGGTGGTGTGTGCGGTATGGCAACCTCGTGCTTGCGTGTGTGGCGTGTATCAAGGGGCATCGAACCTGGCGTGCATGGATGCTCCCCATCTGGCTCCTGCTTCCTGAAGCACTGCTACCTGCAGTGTCCATGCGTGTGTGGACGCAACACCCGTGGTGTTGCGGCTGGTGTTGCGCCCAGGCTGTTTCATTGCCCCACTTGAGCTTGGCGCGTGTTGGCGCTGCAACAAATTAGAGAACACACGGCACTCCATCTCCCAACTTGAATTTCTCCCGCCTCAAAGCAAAACAGGTGCGCAAGCAAATTTTCAATATCAAGTGAGTGCCACACTTTGGCATCGAGGAGGCGTCCGCTGCACTTTAACGTCTGTGGAATCTCTACCCTAAGCACACATAGCTCTGGGTGTAACGTGGTGCTGCCGCACTTTAGGCCGCGTCTCTTCCCTGCTGCAGGCACGACCGCTGCCCCCCCCCCCCCCGAGCTGGCGAACTACCATTTGTTCTGAAGGACACGTCCCGCGATATAGGGGAGTAGACGGCGGAGCGGAGGCGGGGCCGCAGGCCGGAGGCGCCTGTAAAGCATGGCAGCCTTCGCGAAGGCAGACAAAGACAGCGCGACGATTGCGAAGAAGCTGGGGATATTTGCGCTCGTCTTCTATGTCGTGTACTACATCGTGAGTGGGGTGGGGCGCATGCAAGTTGGTGCATGCATGGGCATGGCATGGCAACAGGCCGCTGGTGTGCGACCCCGCAAGCACAGCACCAGGCAGGCTGCTGTAGCCACACTTGAGCGATGGCCATGGCTGCTGCCGACGCCGCCGTGACGTCCTCCCCCACCACACACTCGCTGGCACCCCCCACGAACACCCCCCCACACACACGCACGCACACACATGCACACACCAACACACACACTCACACACGCACACAAACGCGTACACACACACCGCCGGACGCAGCTGTCAATCATCATGGTGGGCGCGTTCAAGGTGTCCTGGAGCGGGCTTGGGAAATTCCCGTTCAGAGAGAGCATACTCGAGTTCAATCCAGCGGGTGACGGCGGCGCGCTAGGTGCGTATGTTTGTTTGTGTGTGTGTGTGTATTTATGTGTGTGTGTGTGTGTGTCTGTGTGTGTGTGTGTGTGTTAACATGAAGGATTCGAGCACCATTGTGAGAAGCCTGCGCACGTACACAAAGATGAGGGCAGCGGGAGTGTGTGTGTGTGTGTGTGTATGTTTGCATGTGCGTGTGTGTGTGTGTGCATGCATGCATGAATACTGCAGGGGGGCAGAGATAGGCCAGCACGAGGACACACCTGTGCACATACATACACACACACACACACACACACGCAAACACACCAGTGGTGTCCTTGAAGAAACTGATAATCTCTTGTTTGCCCCAGCAACATTGGAGGGTAGATGCCGAATTGCCCCTACAGGACGAGGGGAAGTGTAAAATTGTCGATCTTCACACTTTTCGGAGCGAAATTCCCGCGATTCGCCCCCGCACTGTCCCCCACAATTTCCTGGGTTGCTCCCACAGCCCCCGCTGCTAAGGCTGCGGGGGCGCTAATGACACAAGTGAAAACACACACACACACACACACACACACCTCTCCCCACACTGCATGGATCCGCACGATTTGACATGCAGCGCATAGCTTGTGACCAGAGCCCTGCATTGCTCTGCCTGTGCGTGTGTGCGCAGGTGCATGTCTAGCCATGGTGCTCACCAAACTCTGCTGCCCCTCCCTTGCGTTCTCCACGCACACACTCAAGCAAATACACACAGCTCTCTCCACGCTGCATGGATTTGAACGATTCGAAATCCAGCGCACACCTTGTGACCAGCCCTCCCTCCCCACACCCCGATGCCTGTTTGTGTGCGCACGCAGGTGCATGGCTAGCCATGGTCCTGACCTACCTCTGCTGCCTTGCCCTGGCGTTCTTTGTGGTCAAGCAGACCAAGCGCACGTGGGATTACGTGATGACGACAACGCTGCTGCACTTTGTCATCACGTGCTTAGGTGTGTACGTGTGTGTGTATGCGTGTGTGTGTGCGTGGGTGTGTGTGCGTGGGTGTGTGTGTGTGTGTGTGTGCATGGGTGTGTGTGTGTGTGTGTGGTGGTGGTGGGGGGTCAAGCGGACCAATATCACATGGCATTTCGTGATGACGACAACGGTGTTGCACGTTGTCATCATGTGCTTAAGTGGGTGCGTGTGTGTGTATGTGTGAGTGTGTGTGCATGTGCATGCTTGTGTGCATGCATATGTGTGTGTGTGTGTGCAGTTCCCCGCGCGCCTGCCTGTCTGCATCCCCCGCATGCCCACGCACACATCG
>VFSX01000077.1:170864-192057 GCA_016618255.1 Chlamydomonas sp. UWO 241 | reverse complement strand
CACAAACACTAGACACCGCACACACATGCGCTCAGACTGCGTGCAGCCCCCGCCCCCCCCACACACACACTAGACACCGCACACACATGCGCTCAGACTCCGTGCAGCCCCCCCCCACCACCACCACCACACGCACACTAGACACCGCACACACATGCGCTCAGACTGCGTACAGCCCCCCCCCCCCCTCCCCCCACATACCACACACAGACACCGCACACAACATGCCGGCTCAGCACCTGCGTGCAGCCCCCCCCACCCCACACATCACACAACACTAGACACCACACACATGCGCTCAGACTGCGTGCACCCCCGCCCCAAAACACACTAGACACCGCACACACATGCGCTCAAGACTCCGTGCAGCCACCCCCCACCACCACCACCAACAGCGCACACTTAGACAACCGGCACATCACATGCGCTCAGACTGCGTACAGCCCCCCCCCCCCCACACACACACTAGACTCCGCACACACATGCGCTCAGACTGCGTGCAGCCCCACCCACCCACAAACACACACACACTAGACACCACACAAGCATGCGCTCAGACTGCGTGCAGCCCCCCCCACACACACACGCACACTAGACACCGCACACACATGCGCTCAGACTGCGTGCAGCCCCCCCCCCCTCCCCCCACATACACACACACTAGACACCGCACACACATGCGCTCAGACTGCGTGCAGCCCCCCCCCCTCCCCCCACATACACACACACTAGACACCGCACACACATGCGCTCAGACTGCGTGCAGCCCCCCCCACTCGCACACACACACACTAGACACACACTAGACACCGCACACACATGCGCTCAGACTGCGTGCAGTCCCCCCCCCCCCCACACACACACTAGAACACCACACTAGCACCGCTCGCACACACATGGCGGCTCGATGCGTGCAGCCCCACCCCCCCACACAACACACGAACACATAGCAATCAACAAGCACACCACACTTGCCCGCTCCAGACTGCGTGCAGCCGCCCCCGCCCTCCCCCTCGCACACCGCTAGACTCGCCAAAGCATGGCGGCTCGAGACTGGCGGTGCTAGCACGCATCCCCCGCCCGAACACACACACACACTAGAACACACTAGACAACGCGCACACACATGCGCTCAGAACTGCGTGCAGTCCCCCCCCCCACCACACACACACACTAGACCAGCACACACATGCGCTCAGAACTGCGTGCGCCCCCGCCCCCCCACAGAACACACTAGACACCGCAGCACACATGCGTCAGATGCGTTGCAGCCCCCCCCACCACAACCGACACACACAGACACCGCCACACGATCGCTCAGACTGCGTGCAGCCCCGTACCAACAAACACACACACTAGACACACCTAGACACCGCACACACATGCCGCTCAGACTGAGTGCAGCCCCCCCGCCCACACACACACACCTGAGCCACGGCCCCACATGCCGCTAAGACTGCAGTGCAGCCCCCCCGCGCGCCACACAACAACACACACTAGACACAACACAGACACCTCGACACACATGCGCTCAGACTGGTGGCAGCCCCCCCTCCGCCCCCCACATACAGCCCCTAGACCGCGCACATGCGCTCAACTGCGTGGAGCCCCCACTCGCCAACACACACAACTTGAAGACACACATAGACACACGCACAAAATGCGCTCAGACTGGGCAGTCCCCCCCCCCGACATTCACAACAACCTAAGACTACGCAAACATGCGTCCAGACTCGCGTGCAGCCCCCCCCCTCCCCCACATACACACTAGACACACACTAGACAACGCGCACACACATGCGTCCGACTGCGTGCAGTCCCCCCCCGCCCCCACACACACACTAACACGCACACACAGCGCTCAGACTGCCGCTGCAGCCCCCGCCGCCCCCCCCCCAACACTATTAAACACGGCACAACATGCGACTAGACTGCGTGCAGCCCCCCCCCCCACCCCCCACACTAGAACACCAGCACACACATGGCTCAGACGGCGTGCAGCCCCACCACCTCAACACACACACCACACACATGCCGATCAGACTGCGTGCAGCCCCCCCCCCACAACACACCCTAGACACAACACTAACACGCACACACATGGCGCTCAAGACTGTGTACACGCCCCCAACCCCACAACCACAAACCCTAGACTCAACACACATGGCTCAGACTGGTGCCCCCCCCCCCAACACCAACACACACTCAGAACAACAACACTTAGTACACCGACAACATGCGCTCAGACTGCGTGCCGCCCCCCAACACACACACACACTAGACACACACTAGACACCGCACACACATGCGTTCAGACTGCATGCCCCCCCCCCAACACACACACACTAGACACACACTGACACCGCACACACATGCGCTCAAACTGCGTGCAGCCCATGTCCCCACCCGCCCACTCGCCCCGAGCTCACGTCACCTCCATCCCCTGCTCCCCGTTCCAGTGATGGCCCTCACAACACACACACATAAAAAAAAAACTCCCCCCCCCCCGCTTTCACCCCCCCCCCATCCCTTTCCTCACTGCACCTTACCCCCTCCCCCTTCTCCCCCTCCCCCCCCTATGCAGTCAACCTCGCGTTCCCCACCAACTGGATCTGGTGGGTCACGCTGCTCCTCGTCGCGGCGGCTGTCAGCCTGTGTTCAGAGTTTGTGATCTACTACCTCATAGAAATGCGCGACATCCAGATGGAACACTAGCATCGGGCATCGTCCAACCCTCTGTCTCCTCCCCTATAGCACCGAGCGTCCACGCTGGCCACTGCAGCTGGCGCTCGAGGGAGGGACTATTCGCGCTGTTTCCGCCAGCCTGTGTTCAGAGTTTGTGATCTACTACCTGATCGATATCCAGATGGACCACTAGCACCGGGCATCCTCACACCCTGTAACACCCTCCCAAGCACCAGGGCCGAGCACCCTGATTTCCTTCACATGGCTGCAGTCTGGCTGCAGTCCCAAGTTTGTGACCCACTTCTGCATCGGCGTGAGCAACATCCAATAAACCACTTGCATAACCGCTTGCAGGCGGCGCGCCTGTCTGCCTAGGGCTAGAGATTAGTTGTTACGGGGCTGACACGGGGGGAGAGGCCACAGCCCTGGTCCCTGTAACATTGGTGCCCTCAGCGGGGTTTACAGGTTGTACACGCGTGCGCCGGAGGACCCCGCGGGGCCCCGGCCGGGGCGTGAGTCAAGGCCTAGGCGACACGTCCAGGGGGGCTCTGCTAGGAGAGCCCGCAAGGCTACGTAGGGTTCCGCAGGCGGCGTGCCAGGGTTTACCCGGTGTCGACGTCGACCCGGTGTTGACCTACAGGGAGGGGCTTGTGCCTGTCTCTGTCGGACCCTCGCCAGCACAGGCGAACGCACATTGATCATCACATGACTAGATCCGACCCGATCTGGACTAGCGCTAGACACGAGGTGCTTGCTCTTCTGAGAACCGACTTGGTGGCATGCGGTGTGCCCGGCTATGTGCCTAAGTCTGCCCCATACGCCCACGTATCCGATTCCCGCCAACGCCCGGCAACGCCAACCACACCCTCCAGAGCCTGAGGGGCAGCGCAGGGGTAATGCAGGCGCTGTGCAGGGGCTGCGCTCGCACGGCGCGTGCACCGCGTGTGCGACGCTGGCGAGGGCACAGCCCGTGCACATAAGCGTGCCGGCTGTGCACGTGCTGTGTGTGTGTTGTGCGCGCCTGCAGCGCTGCCCGCACACGCACAGCACAGGTCACGGCGGCAGCTGGTAGTTTGACGGCATCTTCTGTTGCTCCGACAGCTCCAGTGCAATCCCCTCCTCTTTCCCGCACACGTCCATGTCGGTGCATTTGCAGCGGTGGCGCACCTAGCGGGGCACAAGAGGGTGGTCATGCGCGTGTTGGCTGTGTGCGTTGGTTGCGTGTGTTGTGTGTGCACGCGTGCATCATCATGATGTGCAACTGTGTGGCATGTACAAACCTCCGCTCATACCCAGCGGTGGCGAACCTAGCGAGGCATAGCAGGGTAGTGATGCGTGCGTTGGTTGTGTGTGTGCACGCGTGCATCATGTGTGTGCATGTGTGTGTGTGTTCACCGAGTGGGAAGGTGGCGGGAAGGTGGGGCCTGACCTGTAGGCTGGCGCGCTGCGTGGCCTTTCGGGTTCCCCCAGCAGAGCCCCCTAGACTTTTAGTCTAGACCTCAACCCACGCCCCGGGGTCCTCCGGGCGCGCACATGTAAAAACTGTAAAACCTGTGTGCACGAGTGCATCATGTGTGTGCATGTATGTGTTCACCGAGTGGGAAGGTGGCGGGAAGGTGGGGCCTGACCTGGGACTCAGGCTGGACGCCCGCGCAAGGCTGCCTATGCCCTAGGAGCTCCTCCCTCCTACGGAACGCTAGTGAGCCACTCTTCGTCATGAACCGCTTGTAACCTCTCCCTCCCTCCCTCCCTCTCCCTCCCCCTTTTTATTGTGAACTGAGTGGGCAGGTATGCCCCACCTGAAAGGCTGGCCGGATGCCTGCGCACGGCCGCATGCCCATGCCGTACGGGACGCCGATCAGTCTGTGGCCGATCAAGCCCCCCTCCCTCCGTTGCAACCCGGCCTGCAGCCATCTCTCTCTCTCTCCCTCCCTCTCTCTCTCTCTCCCTCCCTCTCTCTCTCCCCCTCTCTATCGTGAACAAAGTGGGCACGCGTGCTTTACCTGGAAGGCTGGCTGGATCCCTGCGCACGGCCGCATGCCCATGCCGTACGGGACGCCAATCAGCGTGTGGTCGATCGTGAACTTGTTCAGGGGGTCGCTGAGCTTGATCATGCCCACATGGCCACGGAGGCGCATCATGGGCTCATCCTGTGTGTGTGTGTGTGTGTTTAGGGGGTTGCTGAGCTTGATCATGCCCACATGGCCACGGAGGCGCATCATGGGCTCATCCTGAGGCGTGTGTGTGTGTGTGTGTGTTAGGAGGTCGCTGAGCTTCATTATGCCCACGTGGCCACGGAGGCGCATCATGGGCTCATACTGGGGGGGTGGTGGGGTAGTGTCGACATGGTCGTGACATGGCATGCACGCACACACACACATACACACACACACACACACACACACACACATACAAAGGCACGCAAGCACGCACGCATTCACACACACATATACACACGCACGTGCGCACACACACTCACACACACACATGCGCGCACATACCTTGACCAACCAAAGGTTTGTGTTGTGTCCGAGCATCGACCGCAGCGAGCGAGGGGACACGTCTCACGGTAGCGACATGCACACATGGGGAGCAACAACACCTGTGCAACACCTGCTTCCGTGCAACACCTGAGGAACACCAGTGCAACACCTGTACAACACCTGTGCAACACGTGTACAACACCTGCGCAACACCTGTGCAACACCTGTACAACACCTGTGCAACACCTGCTTCCATGCTACACCTGTGTAACACGTGTGCAACACCTATGCAACACCAGTGCAACACCTGTGCAACACCAGTGCAACACCTGTGCAACACTTGTGCAACACCTGTGCAACACCAGCCCACCTTTGCCAGCCACAGGTTTGTGTTGTGGCCGAGCATCGAACGCAGAGAGCGGGGCGACACATCTTCCGGTAGGGACATGCACACATGGGGAGCAACAACACCTGTGCAACACCTGTGCAACACCTGTGCAACACTTGTGCAACACCTGTGCGACACCTGTGAAACACCTGTGAAACACCTGCTTCCATGCAACACCTGTGCAACACCTGTGCAACACCTGTACAACATCTGTGCAACACCTGTGAAACACCTGTGAAACACCTGTGCTACACCTGTGAAACACCTGTGCAACACCAACCCACCTTCGCCAACCACAGGTTTGTGTTGTGGCCGAGCATTGACCGCAGCGAGCGAGGGGACACGTCCTCCGGTAGGGACATGCAGGACCAGTTGGGGGCTGGCCTGGGCTCTGGAGGGGGGCACCCGAGCATGGCGTGCTGCACACACACAGGTTGCAAACATGCAGGCAGGAGGGATTTTGAGACAACGAGAGAAAACAAGCTTTGGCAGTGACATGCAGGACCAGTTTGGGGCGGGCTTGGGACTCCGGAGGGGGGCATCCGAGCATTACGTGCTGCACACAACACAGGGTGCCTGCATGCAGGGCATGGGTTACAGTTACATGGCATTCCAGCTCAGACAACACTAGTCCTAGTGCCACCGCCCTGTGAAGGACGATAGCCACCAGCCGGTTACCTGCCGTCTAGACTACCACTCCCGCCGGCTAGTTTAGACCCAAACAAGTCCCTGAGGGACATGTCTGGCAAGGAGCGTATAGGAAAGGACCGTCCTCCTCCTGGCCTTTGAGGCCAACCACGCCGGCTGTGCCGACTGGCGGCGCTGAAGCAGAAAAGTCCCCGCCTGGCATGGTGCATGGTTGTCCAACTCCATGCATGGGGCTCTGCCTGCGCCATGCGTCATGCATGGCCAGGTCCCACCCTCCAGGGGGGCCTGGGCAAACAGAGTCGTCATGGCAGGCTGCCTGAAGACCTATGCCGACGCCAGTCACCGGCATGGGAGATTTGAATATACAGAAGAAAAAAATCAGGCAGCGGCATTGCAGCGGCATGCAGTCCTGGTCTGTGGAGAAGGCCTGGGCTCTGGAGGGGGGCACCCGAGCAAGGCGTGCTGCACACACACAGCGCAAACATGCAGGGCAGGGGAGATTTTAAGAAAATGAGATGAAACAATCCGGCAGCGGCATTGCAGGGCAGGAGAGATTTTGAGAGAACGTGAGAAAAACAACTTCGGTACGGACAGGCAGGACCAGCTTGGGGCGGGCTTGCGTCTCCGGAGGGGGGGCATCCGAGCATTGTATGCTGCACACATGGCATACACGATTGAGATGTTGAGAGACACACACGCTGCGGGAGGACGCAAACAACACACGAATTCCCAACTTCAAAAGTAGCGCAATTTGTGTGGCGCAGGCTCAGGGGGTGGGTACGCGGACTGTAAAATCGATCCCCTCCCCCCCTTCTCTCCCCTCCCTCTCCCCCCCCCACACACCATGAACTGCTTTGCGTTGTACCCATGCCGTGCTTGCGTCTAGCTCAAGCTTTTGGGCCTTGTCGTCTCACTGGTGGTTGTGCTCCCGTTGTGCTATGCTTTTGACGACAGCGTAAACGAGGTTCTTTAGATCTGGACCCCCCCCCACACACACACGCCCCCCACCACCCACCCACATTCAGAGCCCCCCCCCCACACACACACACATTCAGATCCCCCCCCTCCCCAAACACACACACGACCCAACACCTTGAACTGCTTTGCATCAAACATGTACTTACGGTTTTGCGCCGGTACAACAGGTCTGCACGGCAGGCAGGTTGCAACCCCCCCTCCCCCCCCCCGCACACACACACACACCTTGAACTGCTTTGCGTCAAACATGTCGTACTTCAGATTTTGTGCCGGTACAACAGGTCTGCAAGGCAGGCAAGTTGCACCCCCCCCCCCCACACACACGACCCCCACACCTTGAATTGCTTTGCGTCAATTATGTCGTACTTCAGATTTTTTGCCGGTACAACAGGTCTGCAAGGCAGGCAAGTTGCCCCCCCCCCCCCCGGCACACACACACACACACACCTTGAACTGCTTTGCATCGTACATATCGTACTTACGGTTTTGTGCCAGGTATAACAGGTCTGCAAGGCAGGCAAGTTGCACCCCCCACCCCACCCCGCACACACCTTGGATTGCTTTGCGTCAAACATGTCGTACTTACGGTTTTGTGCCGGTACAACAGGTCTGCAAGGCAGGCAAGTTGCCCCCCCCCCCCGGCACACACATGCCCCCCACACCTTGAATTGCTTTGCATCCTACATGTCGTATTTAAGGTTTTGTGCCGGTACAACAGGTCTGCAAGGCAGGCAAGTTGCAACCCCCCCTCCCCTCTACTGTGGGCTACTTTTGTAGCTCAACCTTTTGGTGGGCCTTGTGCCTGCTGTCTGATAGTCCCGCTGGAACTTTGGAACTGATCGTGACCGCCGGCAGTGGATGTGTAACACCACTCTCCCCTCCCCCCCACACACACGACCCCACACCTTGAACTGCTTTGCGTCATACATGTCGTACTTCAGATTTTGCGCCAGTACAACAGGTCTGCAAGGCAGGCAAGTTGCATCCCCCCCTCCTCCCCCCCACCCCCCCGCACAAACATGCCCCCCACACCTTGAACTGCTTTGCGTCATACATGTCGTACTTCAGATTTTGCGCCAGTACCTGCAAGGCAGAAACAACAGCGTGGCAGGATCGGGAGATGGCAGGGGTGTCAGGGAGAGAGATCGAGAGAGAAAGAGTGACAAAGAGACACAGACAGAGCCAGCCAGCCAGCCAGACAGACAGCCAGCCAGATAGACAGACAGCCAGACAGACGGACAGACAGACAGAGAGAGAGAGGAGTGCCGACAGCTGTGCATTGCATGGAAGGTTTTGTGCCAGCACCTGCTTAGCAGGCGAGTAGAGGGACGGAGGGAGAAGGTGTGTGTGTGTGGGGGGGGGGGGTCAGGGGCATGGAGAGAGACAGGGAGAGGAAAAGAGGGAGAAGGTGGGGGCAGGGAGGGCTCTATTACACACACACACACACACACACACACACACACTCACACACACACACACACACGCACAGAGCCCCCCCCCCAGACACACATCTCCTCGTATTCTTCCATGAGGCTGCGCATTTCAGAGGAGCCCTTGCCCCACACACGCACACACACACACACTCACACACAAACACACACACACACACATACACACACACACGTCCCCTCCCCACAGACACACCCCACTTCAAAGTCTGCCATTGTGCATGCACACACACACACACACACACACACCTCCTCGTATTGCTCCATCGTGCTGCACATTTCGGGCGAGCCCATGCCCCACACGCACACGCACGCACACACACACACATGCACACACGCACACACACACGCTAAAAAAAACCTGCATGCACGCACCCGCCCACCCACCCACCCACCCACCTCCTCGTATTCTTCCATCGGGCTGCGCATTTTGGACGAGCCCTTGCCATCTCCTAGGTGCACACACACACACACACACACACACACACACTCACGGGGGTCTAATGCGCCATCAAAGGCGTCCGACGGACTGTAAAATCGACCACACACACGCCCTCCCCACACACCCCTCTTCATATTCCGCCATTGTGCACACACACACACACACACACCTCCTCATATTCCTCCATCGGGCTCCGCATTTCGGACGCACCCTTGCCCTCTCCTAGGTGTGCAACCTTGTAGCTGCGGTCAACCTGCGTGTGTGTGTGTGTGTGTGTGTGCACATGTCCACCTCACCGCGGCCATCCACTCAGCGGCCAGATCCACCCTTGGCCCCCGCCCACGCGAGGTCCCCATCCACTTCTACCTCCCCCCCGAGACTCTCAAACTCGCCCACGACCTTCAGTCCATGCGTTCCGACAGTGCACTGACTGGCAACCGTGACGCCCCCAAGGAGGCGCGCATGACTGCCCAGCTCAAGTCCGCCATCGCACGCGCCAACAACAAGCATTGGGACGGTGTCGCTCAACGCGTGCAACACGATTTTGACGACAACAACCCCCACTCCGCCCACCGCATGCTGTCCAAACTCGTCGACCGCCCCCCTTCCGCCGCCCTCCCTGCCCTCCGTGTCGGCGACCACCTGTGCTTTGGAGCTCAGGCGGTGGCAGACGCGTTTCGAGAATATTTCCGTGTCCTCCACACTCCACTCCGCTCGGAAGTCGACGAAGCCACCCTCGCCTCCCACCTCATCTTCACACACACCACCCCCGCCCGCACCGCCCCCGTCTCCCTCCCCCTCCTCCTCCTACACTACCCCCGCTCCGCCTCCGTCCCCTCCCCTCCCCTCCCCCGCCCGTCCCCCCCTCCCCCTCCCCTCCCTCCCCCCCCTCCCCTCCCCTTCCCTCCCTCCTCCTCCTCCACTTTCGCCCCCCTCCCCCTTCCCCCCCTCCTCCTCCCCCCCTTGCCTCCCCTCCCTCTCTGAGCGAGGTGGTCTCCGCGATCAAATCCCTCAGGAACTCTGCCCCCGGCTCTGACGACATCACCTCCCCCCTCCTCAAACACGGCGGCACCGCAACCGCAACCGCCCTCCACCAGATCATCCTTACCTGTTGGAACACCACCTCCATCCCCGCCGCGTGGAACCAAGCAGACATCTGCCCCCTCTACAAGGGCGCATCCTCGGGCCCACCCACGCGCAGCAAGTCCTACCGCGGCATCTCCCTCCTGCCCGTCGCTGGCAAGGTCTACACTCACATCCTCCTCAACCGCCTCAAGCTCCAGCTGGAGCCCACCCTCCACACTTCCCAGTTTGGCTTCCGTCCGGGCCGTGGCACCTCCGATGCCATCTTCACCCTACGACGCCTCCAAGAGGAGTCACACCGCGCCCACGCCCCCCTCCATGTGGCTTACGTCGACCTGTCCAAGGCGTTCGACAGTGTCAACCACGCCGCCCTTTGGAAAACCCTCCTCCACCGCGGCGCGCACCCTGCCCTCCTTGCACGCATCGAAAGCCTCTACTCTGGTGCCACCGCCAGAGCCCGAGTCAACGGTGCATACTCCGCCCCTTTCCCTCTCAAAGCTGGCGTCAAGCAAGGCTGCCCCCTCTCCCCCCTCCTCTTCAATGTCTACATCGACACAGTTGTCCGGTCCCTGATTGCCCAGCTCCCCAACGCTGGCATTCAAATTGGCTACATGATCGACGGAAAACTGTACACCCCTGAGTCCCGCAAGGACTTTTTGACCACCATCCTCCCCCTCCTTCTCTACGCCGACGACATCGCCCTGCTCGCCCCCTCCGAGGAAGACCTCCGCACCATGCTCACCCTCCTCGACCGCATCTGTTCAGACCTGGCCCTTGCGATCAACTACGACAAAACCGTGGCACAATCCCTCGGCCACCCTTCTGCCCACACCGTCCCCTCCGCCCCTATCACCATCCCCTCCAACTCCTCATCTACCCCCCACCTGGTCCACTCCACCTCCAAGTTCAAATACCTGGGAAGTATTCTGTCCTCCCCCGCCGCCCCTTCTGATGACGCTCCCAACACGTCTGATTCCGACATCCTCGACTCAGAGATCTCACGCCGGATCGGAAGTGCCTGGTACGCCTTCAACCGTCTCACTCCCCGGTTCTGGAACTCCAACTCAATCTCTCCCACTACCAAGATCCACCTCTGCATCTCTGCCCTACTGTATGGCTGCCAGACATGGACGTTGAACAAGGCCCACATCCACCGACTTGAAGTAACCCACAACCGCTTCCTCCGCCTCATCAAGGGCATCCCTCCTCACACCACAGAGCACACCTCCACCACCACGATGCATGCCTCCCCCCCTTGTACGTTCCCCATCATCGACACGATCAACAAGCACCGTGCTACGTTCATCGGCTCCCTCATCCGCCGCCTCCCACCTCCCCCGTCCCCCCGCCCCTCCATCTCCACACACCCGCCCGTCCCTTCTCCCCCCCCACTCCCTCCCGACATCATATACCCCCCCACTGCCGCCCTTTTCGCGTACCGCCGACCGGACATGACTTCGCTCTATGCCGGCGGCGCCATCACATCCTACCGGCTCAGCGCCGGCGACTTTTTTTGCCCACTCCGTCAAGTTCCGTTCCTCCGCAAACACCCACTTTTCCAACTTCAAACGCGACATCTCCAAGCACCCCGAGTTCATGGACCTCTTGTCCAAGCGAGTCACACCCGAGTGGATCCTCTTAGCGAGATTTCCACAACTGTGGAGGTCAATCTGCCGAGACCTAGTTTAAACTCAGTCGAAGCGGAGTGACGAACACAGCCGTCAGTGACCCGCATTTGCCCCTTTCCCCCACTGCTTTTTGAATGAGGTTATTCACCCTCTTGTTGGCGCACGGTTGGTCACCCGCCTCCAAATGGAATCTCCTCAATGATGACCAGAAACAGCCTATCTAGGTCTGCCGTGCAGAGTTCTCTGTAACGATATCTCTCTCTCTGTGTGCACATGTGTGTGTTTATGTGTGTGTGTGTGCCTGCCCTCTCCTAGGTGTGCAACCTTGTAGCTGCGGTCAACCTGTGTGTGTGTGTGTGTGTGTGTACGTGTGTGTGTGTGTGTGTGTTTGCCCTCTCCTAGGTGTGTACAGTTTCCTGTTAAATCGTAGATCTTTAGATCGTAAGTGAGCAGGAAAGTAGAGTTTCTGCTTATAGCCCCTGTTCACACTAAGGTGAAACTGAGTAGGAGTCAGGTATAACCTGGCTCCCTTCCGTAGTAACTCATCCTGTTATTCGTTACTAAGGAAGCTTACCTTGTGTTTGTCTGTAAGATCCATCATCATCAGTCACAGCTTCAAGCACGCTACATTCCCATCTCCCCCCACCCACCCTCGCCTTCGGCGCCGAGACACTACGTCCGTGTGCCACAAGACAGTTGCTAGCACCAAGGACTACGTCGAGGCGCCACGAGACAGCTGCTGGCGCCCAGAGACTACGTCAACGCGCCACAAGACAGCTGCTAGCGCCAGGAGGCTGCTCCGAGGCGCCTCGAGGCAGCTGTGGCGGTTTTGTGCGGACGAGCTCAGCTAGCACTGAGGGGCCCTGCGTAGAAGGCGCGGTCATGCGCACGCATGGCCGCGGCGGACTGGAGTGCCTGTGCGCGATAGCTTGTGTAGGGGAGGTCTTTCGACTGGCTTTGACCAGTCATTGACCGTCCCAGCTAGCTTCCTGGTCCTGTCGGGCGAGAGACCAATTAACAGAGAAGTCCTGTCGGGCGAGAGACCAATTAATAGAGAAGTCAAAATCGGTGTCATTTTGCCTCTCGTCTTGTCTCTTCGCCTCGTCCTACTCCGAATCAGTGAGCCTAAGTAGAACGGCTAAAGCAGAAATGCCACCTTGTAGCTGCGGTCAACCTGTGTGTGTGTGCGTGTGTGTGTGTGTGTGTGTGTGTGTCTGCCCTCTCCTAGGTGCGCAACCTTGAAGCTTCGGGCAACCTTCGCGTGTGTGTGTGTGTGTGCCCTCCTAAGTGTGCCACCGTGTAGCTGCTGTCAACCTGTGTGTGTGTGTGTGTGTGTGTGTGTGTGTGTGTGTGTGTGTGTGTGTGTGTGTGTGCGCGTGTGCGTCCACGCGTGTGCGTCCACGCCGGAGAAGCCATCACGTCGTACCGGCAGTATGCAGGTGACGTTTTCACATCCAACGGTTTTGAGACGCCGTCAAGACTCGCTTTGACCAGTTCAAACAAGATCGAGCCAAGTACGCCGAGTACCCGGAGCTCACGCGCATCCTCGACAACCAAGTCCCACACGGATGGCTCACCCTAGCGAGATTTCCACAGCTGTGGGAGTCCATATGCCGCGATCTGGTTAAGGCGGGATAGAGGTGATGACCACTACACAGCCTCAGAGAGAGAGAGAGAGAGAGTGAGAATGATCAGTCAGCTTAGGCAGCGTACAGCACAGCGTACTTAGATGCAGTGCCTCAGAGGCAGCCCCCCCAGCAGAGTGGCATTATATCCCCTCATAGCGACGAGTGGTCACCCGCTATTGACAGACGCCCTTATGCAGACCTCTGGAACGATATCGCCGTTATCTTTGTAACGATCTGGAATGGAATGGAATGGAATGGAATATGTGTGCGTGTGCGTGCATCAGAAGGGTGTGGAGTTGAGGGTGTTGCCCAGGTGTGCCCCCACGATGTGTGCACGCCCTGTCACCACGCACCAGGCTCACGAGGCCGTCTTGTAACACACAGCGCTGTTGCCGCGTGTTGGGTGTCAAAGCGCTCCTGCCTCGCACTAGACTGTCTTGCCCACCCGGTCCAGGGGAGTAGGCAAGCCTAGTGGGCACCCCACACTTGGTACCCAACCCCAGCAGAGGGCGCGTACAGTCCTTTCTAGCCACTGTAGAGCCTTGGCCCGGCTAAGCGGCACAGGCATAATGGGCTAGAAGGGTGTAAGTGACACGACTCCACGGTGCGGAGGCTGCCGTTGTTTCAACATCATTTTCAACACAGTGAACAATTGAGCAATTGATACCGTGCGCGCGGTTAGCCTTCGCGGGGGGGGGGGTAAAACAATAATGTTTAATCGTCCGCAGGGGTCGTTTTTGTCGTTTTCAGTCGATTTGACGTCAATTAATCGTTTTCAGCTTCACGGGATGGTAAAAAAATACATATTCGCGAAGGCTAGCCGCGTGTACGGTACATGATACACTGATTGGTTGGTTGATTGCTTGATTGATGGATGCAACATTGGATGATTGTCTCGATTGACTGCCTATAAATGATGTGTACACGCACCAGATTCACGACCATCTCCACAGTGCGGATGATGTCGTCCGTTCGGAACGTGCGCTCGGGCACGCCTGTGATGGGAGAAAACCATTGGGATACAGGTTAGGATGTTATAAACAAAATGTTGTGGGCATGCGTGCACACGTTATGGTTATGGGCATGAGTGCACACGTGCACGTGCACATGTGCGTCTTTGAGGCGCATGGGGTACGAAACGTGCGCTCGGGCACGCCTGTGGTGGGAAAAAACATTGGAACAAAGGTTAGGATGTCATGACAACCGTTATGGGCATGCGTGCACACGTGCACGTGCACATGTGCGTGCTTGTGGCGCATGGGGTGGGTTGGGACGGGGGGCAGTGATTTCCTTTTCATGATTTTCAGCTACTCATTCCACAGCCGGATTTTGCTTTGACCGCGTTGACCGTTGACCTCCCGTTGACCGTTTGTCCTCATACATAGGTCACTCGAGAGCTGTTGACGTGCTCTGTCTGGCGGGCTTATCAGACTAGCAATCAACTGCATGGGTTGAGCTGTGTGCAAGGTCAAAGTACAGCCGGAATACAGCCAAATGGCTGTGTAGCGCCGAAAAGGAGATCACTGACGGGGGTACGAAACGTGCGCTTGGGCACGCCTGTGTTGGGGGGAAACGTTGGCACACGCGGTGGGACCAAGCGTCGGGAAAGGGGTTGGGGCATTGGAACAAATGTTGGGACAAACATTGGGACAATGTTGGGACAGTGTTGGGACAAACGTTGGGACAAACGCTGGGACACAAATTGGGACGTTGTGGCCAGCGTGGGGACGTCGTGCGTATCGAGCAGCCCCCCTTTTTATATGCACACACACACACACACATAGCAGGGTCGTACACACACACACACACACACACACACACAAACACACACAATATACACACACAGACACACACACACACACACACACACCTGGCGAGTACTCCATAATGATGTTGCGCACGTTGTGCCTGTCGAGCAGCCCCTTTGCGCCCAACATCACGCTCCACTCCCACCCTTCTACATCCACCTGCGGCATTGGATTGGAAGGACAACATCAAATTTAGTGTGGGAAGGGCTAATTCGTGTGGCAAGGGCTAATTAGTGCACACATGGGAGGGGCGAATTGATATAGTATAGGATTTCTAAAGGGTTCAGGTTCCAGGATTCAAGGTTGAGGGTCCAGGGATCAGGGATCGGGGATCAGGGTCCAGGGATCAGGGATCAGGGTTCAGGGTTGATTCAAATCAGTGTTTGGGTGTTTGGCACTCAGCACGCCATGATCACGCTCCACTCCCACTCTCCTACATCCATGGGTGCTGGATTGGATGTTGGATTGGAAGGATGATATGGTCTAGGGTTAGTCCTGGGGGACGACTAAAAATAGTACACTGTACTAAAAATAGTACAGGACTTTGTGGGAGCCACTTTTGGCAGCTACAGTGTGCCCCTGGGTCCCCCCTCCCAAAGTATGTTGGTTTACACCTCCATCTCGACCTCCACAGAGGCTGGATTGGAAGGATGATATGGTCTAGGGTTTAAGAGTCCAGGTTACAGGATGCAAGGTTGAGGGTCCAGGGATTAGGGATCAGGGATCAGGGTCCAGGGTTGATTCAAATCAGTGTGTTTAAATAGCTAATTCAACCCTCCAGCGAAAGCTGGGGGGTTGCTGGCACATAGACTCACAGGGATGGCCATCCCCGGGATGGCGAAACGCCATCCCTGGGAGTCTCTGTGCTTCACTAGAAGCTGCTTCTTGCGTAGCAAAGCACCGAGCCAAGAGGGTGTTTGGCATTCAGCAGCCATAACCGCGCTCCACTCCCACCCCTCAAAACCCAGGTGTGCGATGTGTACATGCGCGCGCCAATCCATTCCGACTCGCGAACAACAGTGATGCTACCTTGAAGGGTGCCCGCAGCAGCGCCGAAGCACGGCTCCCAGCACCATTCAGTAAAAGCCATTACCGCGCTCCACTCCCACCCCTCAACGCCCAGGTGTGTGATGTGTACATGCGCGCGCCAATCCATTCCGACTCGCGAACAACAGTGATGCTACCTTGAAGGGTGCCCGCAGCAGCGCCGAAGCACGGCTCCCAGCACCATTCAGTAAAAGCCATTACCGCGCTCCACTCCCACCCCTCAACGCCCAGGTGTGCGATGTGTACATGCGCGCGCCAAAACATTCCAACTCGCGAACAACAGTGATGCTACCTTGAAGGGTGCCCGCAGCAGCGCCGAAGCACGGCTCCCAGCACCATTCAGCAAAAGCCATAACCGCGCTCCACTCCCACCCCTCAACGCCCAGGTGTGCGATGTGTACATGCGCGCGCCAATCCATTCTGACTCGCGAACAACAGTGATGCTACCTTGAAGGGTGCCCGCAGCAGCGCCGAAGCACGGCTCCCAGCACCATTCAGTAAAAGCCATTACCGCGCTCCACTCCCACCCCTCAACGCCCAGGTGTGCGATGTGTACATGCGCGCGCCAAAACATTCCAACTCGCGAACAACAGTGATGCTACCTTGAAGGGTGCCCGCAGCTGCGCCGAAGCACAGCTACCAGCTACCCCCAAATATTTGGTGGGCCTAGAACGGCCGTGTCTTTGGTAAGCCTAGAACGGCCGTTTTCCCAACCCCCAAATGGTTGTACCCCCAAATGAGCGTGTCACTACGGTACTTCGAGGGGTCCATGCAGCAGCGCCGAAGCACGGCTCCCAGCACCATTCAGCACCATTCAGCACCATTCAGCACAATTCAGCACATTTACTTTGAGAGGTGCACGCAACAGCGCTGAAGCACGGCTACCAGCACCATTCAGGCGTGCGCAGATTGCACACACCGTGCCCCCTCATCAGTGTTCTCTTTTCAGGACAAATTTTTCATAAATTTTCTACAGCCGGATTTTGCTTTGACCGAGGTGACCGTTGACCTCCTGTTGACCGCGTGTCCTCATATAAAGGTCAGGTGAAAGCTCTTGACGAGCTCTGTCTGGCGGGCTTGTCAGACTGCCAATCCACTGAATCGGCTGAGCTGTGTTCAGGGTCAAAGCACAGTCGGAATACAGCCAAATGGCTGTGGAGAGCCAAAAAGGAAATCACTGCCCCTCACACTCCCGCCCCTCACACACACGCACACACACACACACACACACACACACACCTCACACACGTCCACATGACTCAAAGTCCACACATTTCCCACACGTATCCCACACTTGGTCCATTCACGGGAAATTATGCAGATCTACATACACCGCGCCCCCTCGCACTCGTCGTCGTTGAATGCACAACATAACGTGAGCGCCTAAAGCCTGAGTACAAGCACAAAGCCCAAAGCTACAGCGCATCTACCCTCCAGCACAGTTCCCCCGTCGTGGCGCAGTCCTTGGTTGTGACGAGCCACCAAAAAATACTGCAAACGGTTCTGAGAGCAAAACAAACGTCACACGAGTCCACGTGCCTCAAAGTTCACACTTGTCCCACATTATATCCACACCTGCAGCATGAGCACGCACTCTTTGACCGAACCACGTCCATCAGGCGCACGCTATGAGTCACTTCAAACGCACGCTCGTCGCATTCATGCCCTCGGACGTGACTCACATAGTCCACACACTTTCACAAATGATCTCCCACACTATTGTCACACTTCCCGTCCCACACCTTGAGCATGAGCACGTCCTCTTTGACCACGTCGGCCAGGCGCACACTTGTCGCGTTTATGCTCTCAAACGTGGCTCATAGACCACACGTTTCCCACACGTTTCCCCACCCCTCCCACACTTTCCGCCCCACACCTTGAGCATGAGCACATCCTCTTTGACCACGTCGGCCAGGCGCACGCTCGTCGCGTTCATGCTCTCAAACGTGGCACCTGGGAGTGCGTGTTGTGTTGAGGGTTTAGGTTTTAGGGTTGAAGGTTTATGGTTTAGGGGGCGTCGCAAGTTTGGCACACTCGAACGCGATGTGAATGATTGCCGAATGGGCCGGATGTGGTCCGAATGCGGAGGCCGGCAAGGTGGAATGTTTAGGGCTTGTAGGCGCAAGCAAGGTGCAAGGGCTTGTTGGTGTTTTGGCTTGTAGGGGGTGTAGGGGGTGTAGGGGGTTTAGGGCTTCAAGGTGTTGTAGGGGTTGTAGGTGTTTTGGTTTGTAGGGGGTGCAGGGGTTGTCGGGCTTGTAGTGCTTGAAGGTGTTTTGGCTTGTCGGGCTTGAATGGCTTGTAGGGGTTGTAGGGGTTGTATGGCGTGTATGGGGGGGGTAGGTGTTTTGGCTTGTAGCGGTTGTAGGGCTAGTAGGGCTTGAAGGACTTGAAGGGCTTGAAGGACTTTTAGGTGCGTCACACACGAGTGTAAAATCCATCATCAGGGCATTGAGCGTGAATGTGAATGTGAGTGTGTATGGCGATGGATGGAACATCTGCGCTGCAAGCCTGTCCCCACGAGGTTGACACACACGTGCGCACGCATGCACGCACACGCACGCACGCACGCGTGCACACACGCACACACGCACACACGCACGCACGTAAGCACACACACACACACACACACATACACCACAGAGTAAGAGAGACGTGTCGTTGCAGATAAATCTGAGCGGCGGACCAAACAAGACTGTTTCTGGTCAACAATTCAAAGGATTCCGTTTGAAGGCGGGCGACCACCCTAATCCTGCAACCCCCTTCGTCAGGTATCCCTGGGATTGAGTTGTTGATATTCAGTCCGTCAATGCCTGCGGGGCCCCAGTAGCCCAAACCCTTATCCCTCGACCCAAATACCTTAGTCCCCCAATAGGCAGAAGATAGAAGATGGCTTTGTTGGACAGCCGATGTGACTGTGACTGTCACCTGGGATGGAGTTGTCGATATTGAGGCCGTCCCTGCAGGGTACAGGTACCCTAAGAACCTCGTGTATAACCCTGCCTGGTATCACAGTCTGCCTCCCAATGCCATCTAGGGGCCAATAGGGCCACACAAACCATTGTCAGACCTGGGATTGAGTTGTCGATATTGAGTCCGTCAATTCCTGCGGTCCCCCAGTAGCCTCTGCTGGGCACCACAAGGGTCAGGGTCTCGTTGGAGACATGGCTGACGACCTGCGGCAGTGTATGTGCGAGTGTGTGTGTGTGTGTGTGTGCGTGCGTGTGTGTGTGTCGCGACGGCGACGGCGACGGGCGGACGGGCGGGCGGGCGGGCGGGCGCGCGCGGGCGGGCGCAGCAGGCAGGCAGGCAGCAGGCAGGCAGGCAGGCAGGCAGGCAGGCAGGCAGGCAGGCAGGCAGGCGCGGCGGCGGGCGGGCGGCCCCCTCCCTCCCCCCCCAAATGCCGTTCAATGCGCCACTCATCTCATATCAAATCATAAAACAAACAAGCCCCTCTTCCACCCACCTGTGCTCGCACATCCACCAGGTGACCCAGGCCATTAAGTGCAAATCTACTCTCCAGAAATGCGTGGAAGTGGGGGACAGACAGACAGCTCAAAAGCTTGAACCCTAACCCAGCCCAAACCCTAAACCAAGGCCCACACCCTAAACCCTAAACCCACCTGTGCTCGCACATCCACCAGGTGTCCCAGGCCGCTACGTGCGACTCTGCTTACTCCACAGGAATGTGCAGAAGTGGGGGACAGACAGACAGCTCGAAAGCTCGAACCCTAAACCCAGTCCAAACCGCAACCCACCCAAACCCCCCAACCCAAGCCCAAACCCTAAACCCTACACCCACCTCAGATCGCACGTCCACCAGGTGTCCCAGGCCATTTAGAGCAACACTGTACTCCACAGGAATGCGCGGAAGTGGGTAACACACAGACAGCTCAAAAGCTGAACCCTAACCCAAGGCCCAAACCCCAAACATTTAGCAAGCCCAAACCCTAACCCAGGGACCAAACCCTACTCCCACCTCTGATCGCAATTCCACCACGTGACCCAATCCGTTCAGTGCAACCCTGCTGACTCCAGGAATACGGGGAAATGGGAGACAGACAGACAGCTCAAAAGCCCCCCCCCCCCACACACACACCACACCCTACAACATGCCTCCCCTACCCCCGTCCCTCAAACCCACCTCTGACCGCACGTCCACCAGGTGCCCCAGGCCATTTAGAGCAACGCTGTACTCCAGGAATGCGCGGAAGTGGGGGACGGGCTCGAAGGCAAGCACCCTGGGAGGGAGGGAGGGTGGTGGTGTGTGTGTGTGCGTTTGTGTGTGTGTGCGTGTGTGTGTGTGTGTGTGTTGTGGGGTTAGGTGGGGGGAGGGGGGGAATGTGCGGAAGTTGGGGACAGGCTCGAAGGCGAGCACCCTGGGAGGGAGTGTGTGTGTGTGTGTGTGTGTGTGATGTGGGGTTGGGTGGGGGAGGGAATGCGCGGAAGTGGGGGACGGGGCTCGAATACGAGCAGCCTGGGACGTGCGTGTGTGTTGGGGGCGGGGGGCAGGTCAAGTTGGAGGGGATGCACACACACACACACAGACACACACACACACACACACACACACACTGTGTGTGACACACACGCATGCGCGCACACACGCACGTGCACACACACACAACAGCACACACACACGCACGCACGCTCGCACACGCATGCACACACGCACGCACACACATGCACGCACGCGCAAACGCACGCTCGCACACACATGCGCGCACAAACACACACACACACACACACGTGCATGCACACACACACACGTGCACGCACACACACACACAGACACATACACGCACACACCTGCACCCCATCGACGCAGCAAGCACAGAATACCATCCAAAATTTGCCCCGACGTCGACAAACAGTGCTCGGCTGCCCGAAGGGCTAATACAGTACTTTTCAAACACCTGGAAGAAGATCT
>VFSX01000077.1:128364-163364 GCA_016618255.1 Chlamydomonas sp. UWO 241 | reverse complement strand
TGTGTGCGTGTGTGCGTGCGTGCGTGTGAGCGTGCGTTCATGTGTGTGTTTGAGAGAGAGTGTGCGTGTGCGTGTGTGTGCGTGCGTTTGTGCGTGTATGTTTGTGAGAGAGAGAGTGTGTATGTGTGTGTGTGTGTGTGCGTGTGTGCGTGCATGTGTGTGTGTGTGTGTGCATGTGTGTGTGTGGGGGGGGGTGTATGTGTGTTTGTGTGTGTGTGTGTTTTCATGTGTGTGTGTTTGTGAGAGAGTGTGTGTGCGTGTGTGTGCGTGCGTGTGCGCGTGCGTGCGCGTGTGCCGTGCGCGTACGTGCACGTGTGCCAGTGGTTCCGCCAAGGATGTTGGGGAAATTGTGGCTCAACCTGGGCCTCACGGCTCACTCCCCAATCTCAACCCGACGAAGGCAATTTTTTTGCGAAAAGGGTGTGAACATGTCGAATTTCACACTTTTCGGCTCGAAATTCGCGGAATCTCAACCCGACGCGCCAACCCTAATCAGACAATCTCAACCCGAAAGTGCACTTTGTCGGGTTCCGGGTGGCCTAGCGGAAACACTGGCGTGTACGCGTGCATCTGCATGCGTGCGTGCGTGCGTGCGTGGGTGCGTGCGTGCGTGCGTGCATGTCCGTGCGTGCGCGTGCATGTGCTTGTGTGCGTGCGTGCGTGCACGTGTGTGCGTGCGTGCGTCTCACCCCGCCCCTCGTCGCACACGCCGTCACGCGCGTGTGCACACGTGTCACCGCACACGGGCGGCGGGGGCGGGACGGGGAGACGCCCGCCGCGGATGCGCCCACCGAGGATGCCCTCGCCGCTACGGCCCACATCAGACCGCAGCCTGGGTCTGTGCCCCGCACCGCCACCCTGGGCGACAGACGGCACACTGCTGCTCGCTGCGGCGGCGGTGGTGCCTGCGCTGCTGCCGTCGAAGAACCCGCTGAGCAACAAGGCTGCGGCGGGGAGTGTGGCGAGCGGCGTGCATGCGTGCGTGCGTGCGTGTGTTGTGCGTGCGTGTGTGCGTGTGTGCGTGCGCGCGCGCGTGCGTGTATTTTATGTTGTGTGTGCTTGCACGTCCTCAGAGGAGGACGCGAGCGGCTGCAGGTGCTCTGTGAGGGAGGATCCCTGTAAGTGTCGCCGGCCTGGAGTTCCTGGCGCTCCAGCATGCAGGTCCCGTGCCGTCGCATGCATGCAGGTCCTCGCCATGCCATCCATGCGTGTGCCAGGCGGGGAGGTTGTGCCTCATCCATGCTATCCATCCATGCGTGTGCACTTGCATGCACCTCATGTGGAGGTGCAATGGCATCTCACCGGCAACAAACCCGGCCACGATGCACAACAGGGCTGTGAGCAGGAGACCATACACCCGCCGCCGGTCCATCGCGGTCCTGGCCTAGCTAATAGGTGGGTCTGCCGCCGATCGGTTTGATTTGCAACAGGTGGTGTGGGTGATTTTCAGCTGTCTCTATCAGGGGCCCCTGGCCTCTCTGTCTCTGCGCTACGCCTCATACGTGATATGCCGAGGCGTTCACTATAGTTTGCTCTGCACTGCGCTACTTGGGGCGCAGCGATCTGGAAGCAGCCCAGAAGCCCAGTTGTAGTTTTTAGACTACAATCCAACACATAAAACTGCTACTTTCAGTGCGGCCTGACCGTCGCGTGTTGCAGAGTTTTTTTTGTTCATTTGCGATTTCCGGTTCCGCAGCTGAGACACACCGGCCATTGACCCTCTCACTCCGGATGCAGCATCGGTGAAATCAGATCACTTGCTCCCGAGCGGTGATCTCTCGTCCGAGCCCGTCCCCGACTCGGCGAGATTGTGTGCGATTTTGTGTGTGGGCAAAAAATCGGCGACACGAGGCAAGCCAGTTCATTCCCGTTTATTCGTTCCCGTTCCCTGTCTCCATCCGAGCCCCAACACCAACGCCAGCCACCCCTCAGCAGCGGCGCAGCTATTGGGAGCTCCATTGGGACCACCCCTCGTTCCGCTCCGCCCAGCAGCACGCACGCCCGGGGCTATGGAGCGCCGCACACTGCCCAAGGTCGCCTCCCTGATCTTCGACCTGGAGGTGAGCGGGATGCATGCCCACTCGCGTGCACTGCACTGCGAGTCAGAGCCCATGCATGACGCGGCATGGCGACCCCCGGACCGCATGCACGCCCTCCTAGGCGTGCACTGCATCCCCATGTGGCGAGTGACCAGGGGCGCGCGACGAGGGGGCGCGGCTGTGGCCTGTAGGCTGTAGCCCAGCGCGTGACACGTCATGACATGGCATCACTCCCCCGTCACGTGCGCGTGCTTACCACGCAGATGGAGGACGGAGCCGCCGTGGTCCACAACACTGATGACATCGAGATTGACTTGGTGGAGAGCGAGCTGCGGACGTTCCTGCGGCCTGGTAGCTCGGAGCACGCCAAGGTGGGAGGACTTGCCTACCTGGCGGCGCCGACGCCGTTACAAAACAAACGACTGCGCACGTCTGCAGCCCTCTCTTCGACCTCTAATAGAACAGCAGCATCTGCAGCAGGTTGTGGGTGATGAGGGGGGCAGCGTCCCAAAAAAGCTGTGACTCACCGCATTCGTATGAGGTAGTAGGGGAGGTAGACAGACAGCCAGAGCACACGCACGCCCGTTCCCTGGCGGGCTTGTACGACTTGGCCTTCACCCTAGCGCGGGATGGTGGGGGCAGGGCCGCCAATCGCGCAGGGCAGGGAGACCTGGTGGGGGTGCCTGCGCTGACCGACTCCTTGTGCCCCCTGTCGACTTCGATCGCAGCTCATCGCCGACGTGGCCGACGCGGTCGCGGCGCAGACGCAAGCTTCGTCGTCATCCGCTGAACAGCAGGTGAGCAGGCACGCGCAGACGCAGCACGCACGGAAAGGCATTATTGCAGACTAGTGAGGATCAATTGATGACCACAGTGATCGAGAGTGTCTGTCCCTGTCATCGCGGTGGCCGACAAGCAAGTGGGTGAATAACTTCACGCGTGCACGCACACGCACCAGCGCGTGTACACACGCGCGCACACACGCACAAACACACGCAGGCGCTCCACCAGCCAGTCGACGCCGTCTCGCTCCTATCAGCCCTCACGAGTGAGGCGTGCGGCTACCGCGTGCGCCTCATCCGTGCAGTCGGAGGGGGCGAGGGATCCGCTTGCCTACACAACCTGCGGCACACGTTTCTCGTCGTCACACCACCAGGTCAGTGAGTGCAACAAGTCACACGGGGTTTCCAGCGACTCTTCTACTTGAGATCACCCGCCGATCTCCAGCCCACTTAAGTGGGCTAGAGAACCGCCGGCTCCCGGCCGAGTGAGTGGCCCTACCACAAACCCAGCGTCTGTGGCGCGCAGATCGTGGCGGTCGGAGGCGCGCCTCGGGCGATGGTGGGCGCTAAAGACGGTCCAGGGCGGCGCCTGAGGCTGTCGAGGGTGCGCCTCAGGCGGTGGTGGGCGCGAAAGGCGGTCCGGGGGGCGCCGCAGGCGATTGGGGGTGCGCCTCAGGCGGTGGTGGGCGCGAAAGGCGATGAGGGGTGCGCCGCAGGCGATCGGGGGTGCGCCGCAGGCGATCGGGGGTGCGCCGCAGGCGGTGGTGGGCGCGAAGGGCGGTCTGGGGTGGCGACTGGGGCTGTCGAGGGTGCGCCTCAGGCGGTGGTGGGCGCGAAGGGCGGTCCGGGGTGGCGCCTCAGGCGGTGGTGGGCGCGAAAGGCGGTTGGGGGTGCGCCTCAGGCGGTTGCCAAGCTTGCGACAGGCGCGCAGCTCGAGGCGGCGCCTCGGGCGTTGGGAGTGTGGTGGGAGTGGATTCGTGCCTTTGGAGAGAGGGGCTGGGGAGCAGGGAGGAGAGGGACCGGGAGGAGGAGCGTGAGGGAGAAAGGGAGAAGAGATGGGAACGAGAGGGGGGCAGAGGAGGAGCAGGAGGGAGGGGGAGAGAAGAGATGGCAACGGAGGGTGGGGGGGAGTAGGGCTGCATCCCTTGGGGGAGAGGGAGAGACGCGAGAAGGGGAGGGGGGCATTCGCCTGGGCGGCATTCGAACCGGCTGTCTGGATTGTGCCCTTCCCTCACCCTCCCCCGCCCTCCCTTGCCCCTCCACACACTCAGCACACACAGGCAGCTCCGCTGGCCACTTCATCGTTGTCGCCCACTTTGTCGCCTACTGCGCTCACCTCCCGCCTACCCACTTACTGCCTCCCACCTACCGCCCCCCTCCTGACACACACACACACGACCACCACCTCACCCCCTCCCTCCCCCCACACACAGAGCACGGCGCTGGCCATTTCATCGTGGACGCCCACTTCGTCGAGCAGTTTGAGATCGCAAAGCCGACGCCGCGATACACGCGCATCCTGTCATGCGTCCCGCGCGTGCTCGTGCTCCCTGAAGAGCGCGTGCCGCCGCTCGTCACGTTTCTGTGCGCGGAGCTCGCGGGCGCTTTCAAGGTGCGCGTGTGTCTCTCTGTATCTCTCCCTCTCTTTCTCTCTCTCTTTCTCTCTCTCTCTCTCTCTCTCTGTGAATGAGTATACGCGTGTGCTCCCTGAAGAGCGGGTGCCGCCGCTCGTCACATTTCTGTGCGCGAAGCTCGTGGGCGCGTTCAAGGTACGTGTCTCTGTCTCTCCCTCTCTGTCTCTGTCTCTATCTCTCTCTTTCTGTGTGTGTGTTTGTGCGTGTGTGTGCGTACTCCGAGAAGACAGGGCACCCTCACGCGTCAAGCCACGCGCAGCTCGCCCGCCAACACACCATGCACGCGCACATATGCCCCACCCCGCACACAGACATTGGGCACGGCGGCCCCCGGTGGCGCCATTGCTCACAAATTGGCCTCCCCCCCCCCCCCCCCCCCGATGACACCCGACACGCACACAACTCGCGCGCTAACACGCATGCACCCCGCGCCCACACACACAGACGCTGGGCACGGTGGTCCCCCCGTGGCGTCAGGCAGCGTCCATATGCTCACTAAGTGGCTGCCTTGCTGCCCACTCCCCCCCCCCCCCAACGACACACACACAACTCGCGCGCTAACACACATGCGCCCCGCGCCCCAAAACACAGACGTTGGGCACGGTGGTCCCCCCGTGGCGTCAGGCAGCGTCCATGCTCACAAAGTGGCTGCCCACTCACCCACCCACCCACCCCCCGACACACACACAACTCGCGCGCTAACACACATGCGCCCCGCGCCCCAAAACATAGACGCTGGGAACGGTGGTCCCCCCGTGGCGTCAGGCAGCGTCGATGCTCACAAAGTGGCTGCCCCGCCGCTCCCTTGACGTCGAGCTCTCTTCCGGGTCCGCCGCGCGCACGCTCAGGGGGACCGGTGAGTGGGGGTGGGGGGGGGGGGCACGCTCAGGGGACCGGTGATTGTGTTGGGGGGGGGGGGGGGGCTACACATTCCCACGTGTGTGTGTGGGACCGGTGAGTGTGTGTGGTGGGGGACCGGTGAGGGGGGGGGCACTACATTCCTACGTGGTGGGGGGGGGGGGCTCTCGTCTTCCTCTCTTCTGAGTTCCCCGCGTGCACGCTCAAGGGGACTGGTGAGTGTGTTTGTGTGTGTGAGGGGGGGGGGGCACCACATTCCCGTGTGTGTGTGTAGGGGGGGGGGTACCACAGTCCCAAGTGTGTTTGTGTGGTCTGGGGTACCACATTCCCGTGGGGGGGGGGGGGGGGGCTACCACATTCCCAAGTGTGTTTGTGGGGGGGGGGAGGGGGGGGGGCTACTACATTCCCAAGTGTGCACCCACACACCACACCACACACACCACCCACTCGCAACCACCACACACACTACTACCCAGACGGACCACGCGCCAACGGGGTTTCGAGCATCGCCACCCACCCACACCCCGCCACCGCCCCCCAACCCACCCACAGCCACCACACTCACAACCACCACACACTCAGTGGACTAGTGCGGGTGGATTGAGTGCGCAAGCACAGGTCTAATACGCCATCAAATGCGTCCAACAAGGCTTTAAAATCGACCACACCACCACCCAGGCGGACCACACGCGAACGGGGTCCCGAGCATCGCCGCTGTCGGCCGGGCAGCCACCCGCTCGACACCACTCGACGACGCGGCGAGCGGCGCGCCAGGTAAGTGTGCTTGCGGTTGTTTGCTTGCCTTGCCTTGTTGGGTTGGTTGCTTGCCTTGTTGGGTTGCTTGGTTGCTTGGTTGCTTGCCTTTTGGGGTTGCTTGGTTGCCTTGGTGGGTTGATTGGTTGCTTGATTGTCTTGTTGGGTTGGTTGCTTGATTGTTTGATTGATTGCCTTGTTGGCTGGCTTGCTTGCCTTGTTGCATTGGTTGGGTTGATCGGTCGATTGGTTGATAAAGGTGTAGTGGTGGATGGTTGGTTGGTTGATTGGTTAATAAGGGTTTAGTGGTTGGTTGGTCGGTTGATGTGATGGATGGTTGATAAGGGTGTTGTGGTGGTAGCGTGGCCCAACGCAGCCAGCTGGTGGCTACCGCCCCTCACAAGTAATTGTGAGGGCCAGAGCTGGACTCGGGTCTCGGCGGTGGTACTAGGGCTAGAAGGCAGTCTTCGCTGGAAAGCCGACGCTTCTGTGACTGTCACTGTCCAACGCGAAGCCTGCTGCCCGCCCTGGCTTGCGCTCTCTCGCTGACGACTTCCATCAACCCGCGTGCGCGCAGATGGCAGCGGTGGCGACGCCGCGCCGGGTCAGCACCGCACGCGCCGCGCATCAATCGACATGCTCGGCGCGCAGCTCGCACAGCTCGACGAGAAGGTGTGTGTGTGTTGTGAGTGCGTGTGTGTGTCATCATGTGTGTCATGTGCGTGTGTCATCATGCACGCAAGTATTGTTCGGCATCTTAATTTTTAATTGAGTAAACTGCAACTACTGGGCAGCTCCGGCGGCGCCGATCGTTTCGGGCGGGGCGCTGGAGGGGGGCTAAAACCGGTGCGCGCAGCCTCCATACCCCCCCGGATGGCGGAGCGGAGCGTGCGCGGCGGGCGGAAGGTGGGAAGGGCCAGTGACGAGGTGTGGACCTGGAGCCGCGCCGCGTAGCCGCCCCCGGCCCGGGCGCCAGGCAAAAGTGGCTTGGCTGGGCCTGGAGGTGGTCACGAGCTGCGACCCCGGAGCGGGGGTGCTCGCTAGAGAGTGGGACGCTTAAAACAAAATCGCCTCACCTCTCTCCTCGCCCTCGCTCCCACACGCACCTCTGTTAAGCGTTGCGTGAGCGCTACACGATGCGAACGTGCGGCTAGCGCGAGAACGCTGTGGGGCCACACTTTTGCAGTACAAGGTTCAACCTTGCTTCCTCCGCGAGGCTTCGAACTGCAGCGACCAGTTGCGCACCAACGCAGCATACACATGCGGCACTGTTGAGCTAGCAGCGCGAAATAGTAGCCAGTTTTCACAGCGACCCTAGCGTTCGAAATCGAAACGGGTGCGGCTCAGGTACGAGGTTAGCCTTTGTGAGCCCCACAGTGACCTACGACGCACGGCGAGAACGCCACCTGCTAGAGCTTACATGCCTGCTTCAGTAGTCAGAAGGAAAGCTGAGATTGGGCCATGCATGGCGCCGCATGGCGCCAAACACGCCATGCGTGGTCAGGAGCGTGTGCGTGGGCGCCGCGTGCCTTCCCATCATAAGAGGACAGGCTCTCCGATTTCAGGAGAGATATAGCGAGCCACATAACGAAACCGCGTTTCTGATATCCGCAAGACAGGTACGAGGTTAGCCTTTGTGAGCCCCACGGAAACCCGCGTCGTGCAGCGCACACGCCCACCCGCCATGCGATGCCATTGCGTAGCTATCTAGCAGGCCTGCGTGGTTGAAAGGATAGCAACCTGGGCAAACACACGCCCTGCATGGCGTCGCGCAAGCCAGGCGTTCACTGACTTCAGCCAACAGCTTATCTACAGCTGCTTCAAAGAGCACACCGTAGTAACTCCTGGTGCGTGTTGAAAGACGGACACACAGATGCGCGCCTGATACAACTCTCAGGGGTGTAAAAAGCTCTCAAGGGGGGTGAGTGATTATGAATATCAGGAAGCCTTGCCTCAATCTTGATTGTCCTCTTTATCAAAAGCTCAGCTTGTGCGAGGTCCAAAGCGTGGAAGCGTGGGGCTTCCATACTTGACACTTACTTGGAGCCTCCTTAGTAGAGACTTGGCCCAGGGTAAAGTTTGTGACAGCGCCCACCCGCAACGCAACGTACGGACGCGCCTCTACCAGGGCTGCGTGCGCCCCTTGTGGTCGCCATGATTGTCGGCGCGAGGGGTGCTGTGGCTGCGGGTGGGGTGGGGTCCAAGGGGGGGGACCAGCTACATTCACACCGATTCTCGCCCTCCATGATGAGGTGTTTTCGGTCCGCCCACAGTGCCTCCCCCGCCCCCCGTCCACTCCCATCGCATATCTAATAATACACCCGAGCCTGTCGGTGTCGGAGGGGTAGCGGGAAAGACCCAGAGCGCGGGGCGAGGACCTGTCCTTCAGCGCGACTCCCGCCGTGGGGGTGGGGTCGCGTCGGCATGCTGCGGACTTACGTACTAGTGCGCTAGTGCCGTCCCCCCCACCCCACCCTCCCTACACAAACGCAGGGTGAGCTCGGCCTCCCGGTGGTGGCACGAAACGGGCGCGGTGTGGGGTCCGCCGCTGGTGCCTCTCGCGACTCGGTCTCCTCCCTCCCTAAACGAATATTATGTGCACGCATGAGTACACTGGTGTCGACCCTCCCCCCCCCCCTCCCCTCCCTACACCAACGCAGGGTGAGCTCGACCTCTCGGTGGTGTCACGAAACGGGCGCAACGTGGGCGCCGGCGGCCGCGGCAGCGGGGCCGGCAAGCCTCAGGTGCGCATGGGGTGATGTGCATGGGGTGTGCATGCGCGTGGGGTGTGCATGTGTGTCGTCAGTCGCGTGTGTGCCGCGCGCGTGCCGTGATGCCACTCTCCCTCCCTAACTTCCCTCCCCACACACACACCACCTCTGTCCTCCCTCCACCCCCCTCCTACCTCCCTACTCACCCATCTCTCACCGCCCCCCTAAACCCTAAAACAGAAAACCTTACATAACCGCACACAGGCCGTCGTGCCACTTGCGCTCGAGCCGAACAAGGTCATGGGCGGCTTCCACGGCGGGTACCTCCACGTGGACTCGCACATGCCGGTCACGATTGATGCGCCCGACAGGCGTGTGTCGACGTGAGCGCGCGCGCCCGGCGTGGAGGGGCGCGGCTGGCCACCACCACGCGCTCAAACCAAAGCCGCGCGCGCTGGAGACCGCGCCGCCCTGGCTTGCGTCACGGACGGGCGGCTTCCTCGGCGACTGCCCCCACGCGACGCAACGGGGGTGCGGCGAAGTGAGAGCGCCCGGCGCGATGGGGCACGGCTGGCCACCCCTGCGGCAGCGTGCGCGTGCACCGCTGCCGCCGCGCGCGCGCTCGAACGAGGTTGTGGGCCTCCACGACAGGTGCGCACGCATCAAGCGCGCCCGCGATGCGCGTGTCGACGTGAGCGCGCGCGCCCGCCGCGGTGGGGCGCGGTGGGCCACCTCCAGGGCAGCGTGTGCGCGCACCGCTGGCGTCGCGCGCGCACCCTTACCAGCCAAGGTCATGGGTAGCCTCTACGGAGGGCACCTCCACGCAGCATGCGCGCGCACCGCTGTCGTGCGCCGCGCGCGCTCGGACCGATGGGCAGGGCGTCCTCCACGCACACGGCGACTGCTTCCGCGCCACGCGAAAGAGAGGGGGGGCGTGGGCGCGGGTGGCGCGCCCCCGGCGTAGGGCTGGGGCTGGCCATCTGGTCTCCCTCCCCCCCCCCCGCGCTCTCCCCACGATTGATGTCGTGGTAGTTTGTGCCAACCCCCGTGCCACCCCACACACACCCAGACCAAAACACTGCTCACTGCTGAAGGATCCACACATTTTTGGGGCTTAACCTACCCTCAGAGCAGGCCGGACCTATACTCGAACCAGACTGCACACCACTTATGATAACACATCAGAGGCCGAATCGTCAGTCAGGTAGGGGGCGGGGGGCTCTACTACGCCCCCCTCCCCCTCGGACCGCATCCCAAGCAGCGAAGCTGGCTCCTTTGCTTCCGTTAGGACACGGCCCCGGGGTGCGGGAGGATGGGAGGATGGGTGTCGATCTGATAAGCACAGCCGCTCTCTCTCTCCGTGCTTCCGCAGCATACTCACATGCATGCGAGTGTGAGGAGGGGCGCGCTTGCCCTGTTTTGCCGCATATCGCGGCCGATTCTTTTTGTTTTTGGTGCAATGTCACTAGCAACTTGGTTCCCGAGAACCAAGACCCAAAGCTCCCCTTCCCCTTGCCAACACCTTCCCTAAAACAAACGGCACCGGACGCCACGCTGGCAGCACGTACCTTGACAGTGTGCACCACGCGGAGGCGCCCATGCCGTCCAAAATGCAGCCTGCTCCTTGAGAGCTCGCGACAAACAATTTTGACGGACTCTCGACTTTTTTACGTTACTGCCAGGTTCCCCTACCGAGGGCCACATCCTTGTGGTCTACTCAATTCGGATTGATGGCTGCAGGCACACTAGGACACTATGCACCATAAATGAAACAGGGGGCACAGGCCTCAAGCCTCCGGCTACTCTCGACACGCAGACCAATTGTAATCAACGGTTGACGCACTCAAGTGAGAAACGACGCAAGTGAGCCAGCCAATGCCAGCGGTGACCCGGCCTGTCACAGAGGACCGATTACCGCGTATACCCCGCGCGCAGCGAATACCAGTGGCTGGCCAGCGGCACTGGGCATCGCTGCAACAGGCCGAGTCAGGAGTCTGGACGAGCCCGCTGAAGTGCTGCTCATCCTTCGGTACCGCCAGCCTGCCTTTACAGGTGTTCCTGACTGTACCATCTATGACCAACATCATGAGCTGCTGGACGTGGCGCGATGCACAGGGTGGGACGACACGGAGAGAGGCAAGCGGGCCGTTACAAAGAGCTTGCTCCCTTTTTCCTGCCTGACATTTGCCGCCTACCAGCAGACTCGTACCGTCTACTGTGCCCTCAAGCGGGGGGGCCCATCCGTCTCCAGTCAATCCAACTGAACTGAACTGCAACTGAGTGCAACTGAATGGTGAGGTGGCCGTGACTATGAAACGGTGAGGCACCGAGGGACCTCGTGCGAAAAGCACCCCTCCCTTCCCGCCTCGTCCTGCTCCTCCCGCCTGCGCCTGCTGCTGCTGCTGCTGCTGCTGCTGCTACTACCCATAACCTCTAGCAACAAAGCACTACTACCACCCGCCCGTCGGCGCCCGCTACCACGCCTCCCCCCCCTCTGCCGCCCCGACCCCCCGCCCCACGCCGCTGCTCGACCCCCAAACGGCATCGCCATGCGCAGCGCCGTCGTCCCATGGGCCCATCGACCCCTGCCGCGTACACGCCTCCACCGCGTGGACAGGCAAGCTCAGGCGTGGAGTACGCTCCACATGGAGGCCCAGCGGGGCATCGTGCAGCCCGGCAGGCGCACCGCGACCGTTTCCACCAATATCGCACGCTGCGTCCCCCGCACGCTGCTCGCCACCCCCGCAGCCAAAGCTGAAGCCACCCTGCGACGCAGCGTCATCGTCGTCGCCCAGATCGGCCGGCGCGGCCGCAGCGTCGTCGAGCGTGCCGCGGAACGTGACTGCGCTGTACAAGCTCAGCTCGCCGCGTGCGCCCAGCTCGCCGCCCGATGGTGGGGCCGCGCCGGTGCTGTCCTCCTCCCGCACAGAACCGGTGGTGTCCTCCTCATCGCCGCCGCCGTCCGAGCTGCCACCATCGCGCGCCTGCTGCTGCCCCGAAGGCTCGCCGTCGGGTGCGGCGCCTGGTGCGCTGCTCGGCGTGGTTGCGAAGAGCGCGCCAGACTCGCCGTCGCCGCCGTCGCCGCCGTTCTCGTCAGACGCTGACGCACCGTGGCGCCCCGCCGACGCCGACGCGGGCGCGGCACGCGCCGCCTCGTCCGCCCCGCCGCTGCCGCTGCCCGCAGCCCCTGTGTCAACGCCATCGCCATCGCCATACATGGCGTCGGCGTTGAGCCTTCCAGCACCCTCCGCGTGCCGCAGCTGCGTACCGCCGCCGCGCTCGGCTTCCTCACCCGCCGCACTGCCCTCGCCACCTGCACCCACGGCGACCTCCTCCCCCTCCGCTTCACCGCCTGCAGCAGAAGCGGACTCCCCACACTCCTCCCCAGCCTCCTCATCGCCGGACAGCTCGCCGCCCTCCCGCGGCAGACCCGATTCCCCCTCTCGCAGCGACGCCAGCTGGGACCGGCCACCAGCACCCCCATGGTGCGTGTCCCCTGGGTACGCATCCTCTTCGTACGCATTCCCTTGGTACGCATCCCCTGCATCGTCTCCACCACCGCCGCCCTCCTCTGGCAGCGACGCCAAGACACCGGCACCACCATGGTACGTATCCGCGGCACCCCCAGCAGTGGGCACGCGCAGGGGCGTGTGCAGCGCGGCCGCGCCGTCCATGTCTCCGTTGCCGCTGCCGTCCCCCTCCTCAGGCAGCGACGCCAAGAGTGTCGACTCGCCAGCGCCACCGTGGTAGACGTGGTAATCCCCGCCGCCGCCGCGCCCCTCCGCATCGCCCCCGTCCGCCTCGGCGTCCGCGACCCATGCCTCATCAGCGTCTGCATCCTCGTACGCGTCTGCTTCATTCACATGCTCGCTGACGCTCCCCCCCGGCTGCGCATACACCTGCACATGTGTGCGTGCACGAGTGCGTGTGTGTGTGCGTGTGTGTGAGTGCGTGTGTGTGTGTGTGTGTGTGTGCGTTCACCATCTCACAGCATCAGGGGCAGCGCGGCAACCTGTGCTCACATGAGGGGTTGAGGTTGAGCGTGTGTGTGTTTGTGTGTGTGAGGCGGTGTGCGGCGGTGTGTGTGTATGTGTGTGTGCGCGTGAGTACATGTGTGCGTGCACATTTGTGCGCGCATGCATGCGTGCGCGTGTGTACACGTGTGCCTGAAAATTTGTGTGTGCGGTTGTGCGCGTGTGTACATGTGAACGCCCACCTGTCCTAGCACAATGTGGTGGTACCCGTCGATACTCCGGCCCACCGGGCTCTGGTACCCCGTCGGCGGCGGGGTCGGCATTGACGGTGAGAGGGAGCGTGGTGGCCGGAGCGTAGCGCCACGCGCCACGCGCTCCGCGAGCGGCGCCGCTGTCGACGGCCGGCTCCCCATACTGCCCATGCTGCTCATCGACATCGTGGGCGTCACTGCGTCTGCTGCGTGTTGGCCGTGGTGGTGCAGCCGCACGCCACCCGCGAGGCGAGCGACGCTCGAGGGGCTGAGACGGGAGAAGCGGAGAGACGCGCCGCCCAGGACTGGGGACGCGAGCTCAGCCTGTTGCGCAGTGGGGAGGGGCGGGGTGGGGTGGGGAGGAGGGGGTGGTCAACGCAAATCAAATTGGCTACATGATCGACGGAAAACTGTACACCCCTGAGTCCCGCAAGGACTTTTTGACCACCATCCTCCCCCTCCTTCTCTACGCCGACAACATCGCCCTGCTCGCCCCGTCCGAGGAAGACCTCCGCACCATGCTCACCCTCCTCGACCGCATCTGTTCAGACCTGGCCCTTGCGATCAACTACGACAAAACCGTGGCACAATCCCTCGGCCACCCTTCTGCCCACACCGTCCCCTCCGCCCCTATCACCATCCCCTCCAACTCCTCATCTACCCCCCACCTGGTCCACTCTACCTCCAAGTTCAAATACCTGGGAAGTATTCTGTCCTCCCCCGCCGCCCCTTCTGATGACGCTCCCAACACGTCTGATTCCGAAATCCTCGACTCAGAGATCTCACGCCGGATCGGAAGTGCCTGGTACGCCTTCAACCGTCTCACTCCCCGGTTCTGGAACTCCAACTCAATCTCTCCCACTACCAAGATCCACCTCTACAACGCCTTTGTGATCTCTGCCCTACTGTATGGCTGCCAGACATGGACGTTGAACAAGGCCCACATCCACCGACTTGAAGTAACCCACAACCGCTTCCTCCGCCTCATCAAGGGCATCCCTCCTCACACCACAGAGCACACCTCCACCGCCACGATGCATGCCTCCCCCCCCTTGTACGTTCCCCATCATCGACACGATCAACAAGCACCGTGCTACGTTCATCGGCTCCCTCATCCGCCGCCTCCCACCTCCCCCGTCCCCCCGCCCCTCCATCTCCACACACCCGCCCGTCCCTTCTCCCCCCCCACTCCCTCCCGACATCATATACCCCCCCACTGCCGCCCTTTTCGCGTACCGCCGACCGGACATGACTTCGCTCTATGCCGGCGGCGCCATCACATCCTACCGGCTCAGCGCCGGCGACTTTTTTGCCCACTCCGTCAAGTTCCGTTCCTCCGCAAACACCCACTTTTCCAACTTCAAACGCGACATCTCCAAGCACCCCGAGTTCATGGACCTCTTGTCCAAGCGAGTCACACCCGAGTGGATCCTCTTAGCGAGATTTCCACAACTGTGGAGGTCAATCTGCCGAGACCTAGTTTAAACTCAGTCGAAGCGGAGTGACGAACACAGCCGTCAGTGACCCGCATTTGCCCCTTTCCCCCACTGCTTTTTGAATGAGGTTATTCACCCTCTTGTTGGCGCACGGTTGGTCACCCGCCTCCAAATGGAATCTCCTCAATGATGACCAGAAACAGCCTATCTAGGTCTGCCGTGCAGAGTTCTCTGTAACGATATCTCTCTCTCTGTGTGCACATGTGTGTGTTTATGTGTGTGTGTGTGCCTGCCCTCTCCTAGGTGTGCAACCTTGTAGCTGCGGTCAACCTGTGTGTGTGTGTGTGTGTGTGTACGTGTGTGTGTGTGTGTGTGTGTTTGCCCTCTCCTAGGTGTGTACAGTTTCCTGTTAAATCGTAGATCTTTAGATCGTAAGTGAGCAGGAAAGTAGAGTTTTTGCTTATAGCCCCTGTTCACACTAAGGTGAAACTGAGTAGGAGTCAGGTATAACCTGGCTCCCTTCCGTAGTAACTCATCCTGTTATTCGTTACTAAGGAAGCTTACCTTGTGTTTGTCTGTAAGATCCATCATCATCAGTCACAGCTTCAAGCACGCTACATTCCCATCTCCCCCCACCCACCCTCGCCTTCGGCGCCGAGACACTACGTCCGTGTGCCACAAGACAGTTGCTAGCACCAAGGACTACGTCGAGGCGCCACGAGACAGCTGCTGGCGCCCAGAGACTACGTCAACGCGCCACAAGACAGCTGCTAGCGCCAGGAGGCTGCTCCGAGGCGCCTCGAGGCAGCTGTGGCGGTTTTGTGCGGACGAGCTCAGCTAGCACTGAGGGGCCCTGCGTAGAAGGCGCGGTCATGCGCACGCATGGCCGCGGCGGACTGGAGTGCCTGTGCGCGATAGCTTGTGTAGGGGAGGTCTTTCGACTGGCTTTGACCAGTCATTGACCGTCCCAGCTAGCTTCCTGGTCCTGTCGGGCGAGAGACCAATTAACAGAGAAGTCCTGTCGGGCGAGAGACCAATTAATAGAGAAGTCAAAATCGGTGTCATTTTGCCTCTCGTCTTGTCTCTTCGCCTCGTCCTACTCCGAATCAGTGAGCCTAAGTAGAACGGCTAAAGCAGAAATGCCACCTTGTAGCTGCGGTCAACCTGTGTGTGTGTGCGTGTGTGTGTGTGTGTGTGTGTGTGTGTCTGCCCTCTCCTAGGTGCGCAACCTTGAAGCTTCGGGCAACCTTCGCGTGTGTGTGTGTGTGTGCCCTCCTAAGTGTGCCACCGTGTAGCTGCTGTCAACCTGTGTGTGTGTGTGTGTGTGTGTGTGTGTGTGTGTGTGTGTGTGTGTGTGTGTGCGCGTGTGCGTCCACGCGTGTGCGTCCACGCCGGAGAAGCCATCACGTCGTACCGGCAGTATGCAGGTGACGTTTTCACATCCAACGGTTTTGAGACGCCGTCAAGACTCGCTTTGACCAGTTCAAACAAGATCGAGCCAAGTACGCCGAGTACCCGGAGCTCACGCGCATCCTCGACAACCAAGTCCCACACGGATGGCTCACCCTAGCGAGATTTCCACAGCTGTGGGAGTCCATATGCCGCGATCTGGTTAAGGCGGGATAGAGGTGATGACCACTACACAGCCTCAGAGAGAGAGAGAGAGAGAGTGAGAATGATCAGTCAGCTTAGGCAGCGTACAGCACAGCGTACTTAGATGCAGTGCCTCAGAGGCAGCCCCCCCAGCAGAGTGGCATTATATCCCCTCATAGCGACGAGTGGTCACCCGCTATTGACAGACGCCCTTATGCAGACCTCTGGAACGATATCGCCGTTATCTTTGTAACGATCTGGAATGGAATGGAATGGAATGGAATATGTGTGCGTGTGCGTGCATCAGAAGGGTGTGGAGTTGAGGGTGTTGCCCAGGTGTGCCCCCACGATGTGTGCACGCCCTGTCACCACGCACCAGGCTCACGAGGCCGTCTTGTAACACACAGCGCTGTTGCCGCGTGTTGGGTGTCAAAGCGCTCCTGCCTCGCACTAGACTGTCTTGCCCACCCGGTCCAGGGGAGTAGGCAAGCCTAGTGGGCACCCCACACTTGGTACCCAACCCCAGCAGAGGGCGCGTACAGTCCTTTCTAGCCACTGTAGAGCCTTGGCCCGGCTAAGCGGCACAGGCATAATGGGCTAGAAGGGTGTAAGTGACACGACTCCACGGTGCGGAGGCTGCCGTTGTTTCAACATCATTTTCAACACAGTGAACAATTGAGCAATTGATACCGTGCGCGCGGTTAGCCTTCGCGGGGGGGGGGGTAAAACAATAATGTTTAATCGTCCGCAGGGGTCGTTTTTGTCGTTTTCAGTCGATTTGACGTCAATTAATCGTTTTCAGCTTCACGGGATGGTAAAAAAATACATATTCGCGAAGGCTAGCCGCGTGTACGGTACATGATACACTGATTGGTTGGTTGATTGCTTGATTGATGGATGCAACATTGGATGATTGTCTCGATTGACTGCCTATAAATGATGTGTACACGCACCAGATTCACGACCATCTCCACAGTGCGGATGATGTCGTCCGTTCGGAACGTGCGCTCGGGCACGCCTGTGATGGGAGAAAACCATTGGGATACAGGTTAGGATGTTATAAACAAAATGTTGTGGGCATGCGTGCACACGTTATGGTTATGGGCATGAGTGCACACGTGCACGTGCACATGTGCGTCTTTGAGGCGCATGGGGTACGAAACGTGCGCTCGGGCACGCCTGTGGTGGGAAAAAACATTGGAACAAAGGTTAGGATGTCATGACAACCGTTATGGGCATGCGTGCACACGTGCACGTGCACATGTGCGTGCTTGTGGCGCATGGGGTGGGTTGGGACGGGGGGCAGTGATTTCCTTTTCATGATTTTCAGTTACTCATTCCACAGCCGGATTTTGCTTTGACCGCGTTGACCGTTGACCTCCCGTTGACCGTTTGTCCTCATACATAGGTCACTCGAGAGCTGTTGACGTGCTCTGTCTGGCGGGCTTATCAGACTAGCAATCAACTGCATGGGTTGAGCTGTGTGCAAGGTCAAAGTACAGCCGGAATACAGCCAAATGGCTGTGTAGCGCCGAAAAGGAGATCACTGACGGGGGTACGAAACGTGCGCTTGGGCACGCCTGTGTTGGGGGGAAACGTTGGCACACGCGGTGGGACCAAGCGTCGGGAAAGGGGTTGGGGCATTGGAACAAATGTTGGGACAAACATTGGGACAATGTTGGGACAGTGTTGGGACAAACGTTGGGACAAACGCTGGGACACAAATTGGGACGTTGTGGCCAGCGTGGGGACGTCGTGCGTATCGAGCAGCCCCCCTTTTTATATGCACACACACACACACACATAGCAGGGTCGTACACACACACACACACACACACACACAAACACACACAATATACACACACAGACACACACACACACACACACACACCTGGCGAGTACTCCATAATGATGTTGCGCACGTTGTGCCTGTCGAGCAGCCCCTTTGCGCCCAACATCACGCTCCACTCCCACCCTTCTACATCCACCTGCGGCATTGGATTGGAAGGACAACATCAAATTTAGTGTGGGAAGGGCTAATTCGTGTGGCAAGGGCTAATTAGTGCACACATGGGAGGGGCGAATTGATATAGTATAGGATTTCTAAAGGGTTCAGGTTCCAGGATTCAAGGTTGAGGGTCCAGGGATCAGGGATCGGGGATCAGGGTCCAGGGATCAGGGATCAGGGTTCAGGGTTGATTCAAATCAGTGTTTGGGTGTTTGGCACTCAGCACGCCATGATCACGCTCCACTCCCACTCTCCTACATCCATGGGTGCTGGATTGGATGTTGGATTGGAAGGATGATATGGTCTAGGGTAAGTCCTGGGGGACGACTAAAAATAGTACACTGTACTAAAAATAGTACAGGACTTTGTGGGAGCCACTTTTGGCAGCTACAGTGTGCCCCTGGGTCCCCCCTCCCAAAGTATGTTGGTTTACACCTCCATCTCAGCTATCTAGCAGGCCTGCGTGGTTGAAAGGATAGCAACCTGGGCAAACACACGCCCTGCATGGCGTCGCGCAAGCCAGGCGTTCACTGACTTCAGCCAACAGCTTATCTACAGCTGCTTCAAAGAGCACACCGTAGTAACTCCTGGTGCGTGTTGAAAGACGGACACACAGATGCGCGCCTGATACAACTCTCAGGGGTGTAAAAAGCTCTCAAGGGGGGTGAGTGATTATGAATATCAGGAAGCCTTGCCTCAATCTTGATTGTCCTCTTTATCAAAAGCTCAGCTTGTGCGAGGTCCAAAGCGTGGAAGCGTGGGGCTTCCATACTTGACACTTACTTGGAGCCTCCTTAGTAGAGACTTGGCCCAGGGTAAAGTTTGTGACAGCGCCCACCCGCAACGCAACGTACGGACGCGCCTCTACCAGGGCTGCGTGCGCCCCTTGTGGTCGCCATGATTGTCGGCGCGAGGGGTGCTGTGGCTGCGGGTGGGGTGGGGTCCAAGGGGGGGGACCAGCTACATTCACACCGATTCTCGCCCTCCATGATGAGGTGTTTTCGGTCCGCCCACAGTGCCTCCCCCGCCCCCCGTCCACTCCCATCGCATATCTAATAATACACCCGAGCCTGTCGGTGTCGGAGGGGTAGCGGGAAAGACCCAGAGCGCGGGGCGAGGACCTGTCCTTCAGCGCGACTCCCGCCGTGGGGGTGGGGTCGCGTCGGCATGCTGCGGACTTACGTACTAGTGCGCTAGTGCCGTCCCCCCCACCCCACCCTCCCTACACAAACGCAGGGTGAGCTCGGCCTCCCGGTGGTGGCACGAAACGGGCGCGGTGTGGGGTCCGCCGCTGGTGCCTCTCGCGACTCGGTCTCCTCCCTCCCTAAACGAATATTATGTGCACGCATGAGTACACTGGTGTCGACCCTCCCCCCCCCCCTCCCCTCCCTACACCAACGCAGGGTGAGCTCGACCTCTCGGTGGTGTCACGAAACGGGCGCAACGTGGGCGCCGGCGGCCGCGGCAGCGGGGCCGGCAAGCCTCAGGTGCGCATGGGGTGATGTGCATGGGGTGTGCATGCGCGTGGGGTGTGCATGTGTGTCGTCAGTCGCGTGTGTGCCGCGCGCGTGCCGTGATGCCACTCTCCCTCCCTAACTTCCCTCCCCACACACACACCACCTCTGTCCTCCCTCCACCCCCCTCCTACCTCCCTACTCACCCATCTCTCACCGCCCCCCTAAACCCTAAAACAGAAAACCTTACACAACCGCACACAGGCCGTCGTGCCACTTGCGCTCGAGCCGAACAAGGTCATGGGCGGCTTCCACGGCGGGTACCTCCACGTGGACTCGCACATGCCGGTCACGATTGATGCGCCCGACAGGCGTGTGTCGACGTGAGCGCGCGCGCCCGGCGTGGAGGGGCGCGGCTGGCCACCACCACGCGCTCAAACCAAAGCCGCGCGCGCTGGAGACCGCGCCGCCCTGGCTTGCGTCACGGACGGGCGGCTTCCTCGGCGACTGCCCCCACGCGACGCAACGGGGGTGCGGCGAAGTGAGAGCGCCCGGCGCGATGGGGCACGGCTGGCCACCCCTGCGGCAGCGTGCGCGTGCACCGCTGCCGCCGCGCGCGCGCTCGAACGAGGTTGTGGGCCTCCACGACAGGTGCGCACGCATCAAGCGCGCCCGCGATGCGCGTGTCGACGTGAGCGCGCGCGCCCGCCGCGGTGGGGCGCGGTGGGCCACCTCCAGGGCAGCGTGTGCGCGCACCGCTGGCGTCGCGCGCGCACCCTTACCAGCCAAGGTCATGGGTAGCCTCTACGGAGGGCACCTCCACGCAGCATGCGCGCGCACCGCTGTCGTGCGCCGCGCGCGCTCGGACCGATGGGCAGGGCGTCCTCCACGCACACGGCGACTGCTTCCGCGCCACGCGAAAGAGAGGGGGGGCGTGGGCGCGGGTGGCGCGCCCCCGGCGTAGGGCTGGGGCTGGCCATCTGGTCTCCCTCCCCCCCCCCCGCGCTCTCCCCACGATTGATGTCGTGGTAGTTTGTGCCAACCCCCGTGCCACCCCACACACACCCAGACCAAAACACTGCTCACTGCTGAAGGATCCACACATTTTTGGGGCTTAACCTACCCTCAGAGCAGGCCGGACCTATACTCGAACCAGACTGCACACCACTTATGATAACACATCAGAGGCCGAATCGTCAGTCAGGTAGGGGGCGGGGGGCTCTACTACGCCCCCCTCCCCCTCGGACCGCATCCCAAGCAGCGAAGCTGGCTCCTTTGCTTCCGTTAGGACACGGCCCCGGGGTGCGGGAGGATGGGAGGATGGGTGTCGATCTGATAAGCACAGCCGCTCTCTCTCTCCGTGCTTCCGCAGCATACTCACATGCATGCGAGTGTGAGGAGGGGCGCGCTTGCCCTGTTTTGCCGCATATCGCGGCCGATTCTTTTTGTTTTTGGTGCAATGTCACTAGCAACTTGGTTCCCGAGAACCAAGACCCAAAGCTCCCCTTCCCCTTGCCAACACCTTCCCTAAAACAAACGGCACCGGACGCCACGCTGGCAGCACGTACCTTGACAGTGTGCACCACGCGGAGGCGCCCATGCCGTCCAAAATGCAGCCTGCTCCTTGAGAGCTCGCGACAAACAATTTTGACGGACTCTCGACTTTTTTACGTTACTGCCAGGTTCCCCTACCGAGGGCCACATCCTTGTGGTCTACTCAATTCGGATTGATGGCTGCAGGCACACTAGGACACTATGCACCATAAATGAAACAGGGGGCACAGGCCTCAAGCCTCCGGCTACTCTCGACACGCAGACCAATTGTAATCAATGGTTGACGCACTCAAGTGAGAAACGACGCAAGTGAGCCAGCCAATGCCAGCGGTGACCCGGCCTGTCACAGAGGACCGATTACCGCGTATACCCCGCGCGCAGCGAATACCAGTGGCTGGCCAGCGGCACTGGGCATCGCTGCAACAGGCCGAGTCAGGAGTCTGGACGAGCCCGCTGAAGTGCTGCTCATCCTTCGGTACCGCCAGCCTGCCTTTACAGGTGTTCCTGACTGTACCATCTATGACCAACATCATGAGCTGCTGGACGTGGCGCGATGCACAGGGTGGGACGACACGGAGAGAGGCAAGCGGGCCGTTACAAAGAGCTTGCTCCCTTTTTCCTGCCTGACATTTGCCGCCTACCAGCAGACTCGTACCGTCTACTGTGCCCTCAAGCGGGGGGGCCCATCCGTCTCCAGTCAATCCAACTGAACTGAACTGCAACTGAGTGCAACTGAATGGTGAGGTGGCCGTGACTATGAAACGGTGAGGCACCGAGGGACCTCGTGCGAAAAGCACCCCTCCCTTCCCGCCTCGTCCTGCTCCTCCCGCCTGCGCCTGCTGCTGCTGCTGCTGCTGCTGCTGCTACTACCCATAACCTCTAGCAACAAAGCACTACTACCACCCGCCCGTCGGCGCCCGCTACCACGCCTCCCCCCCCTCTGCCGCCCCGACCCCCCGCCCCACGCCGCTGCTCGACCCCCAAACGGCATCGCCATGCGCAGCGCCGTCGTCCCATGGGCCCATCGACCCCTGCCGCGTACACGCCTCCACCGCGTGGACAGGCAAGCTCAGGCGTGGAGTACGCTCCACATGGAGGCCCAGCGGGGCATCGTGCAGCCCGGCAGGCGCACCGCGACCGTTTCCACCAATATCGCACGCTGCGTCCCCCGCACGCTGCTCGCCACCCCCGCAGCCAAAGCTGAAGCCACCCTGCGACGCAGCGTCATCGTCGTCGCCCAGATCGGCCGGCGCGGCCGCAGCGTCGTCGAGCGTGCCGCGGAACGTGACTGCGCTGTACAAGCTCAGCTCGCCGCGTGCGCCCAGCTCGCCGCCCGATGGTGGGGCCGCGCCGGTGCTGTCCTCCTCCCGCACAGAACCGGTGGTGTCCTCCTCATCGCCGCCGCCGTCCGAGCTGCCACCATCGCGCGCCTGCTGCTGCCCCGAAGGCTCGCCGTCGGGTGCGGCGCCTGGTGCGCTGCTCGGCGTGGTTGCGAAGAGCGCGCCAGACTCGCCGTCGCCGCCGTCGCCGCCGTTCTCGTCAGACGCTGACGCACCGTGGCGCCCCGCCGACGCCGACGCGGGCGCGGCACGCGCCGCCTCGTCCGCCCCGCCGCTGCCGCTGCCCGCAGCCCCTGTGTCAACGCCATCGCCATCGCCATACATGGCGTCGGCGTTGAGCCTTCCAGCACCCTCCGCGTGCCGCAGCTGCGTACCGCCGCCGCGCTCGGCTTCCTCACCCGCCGCACTGCCCTCGCCACCTGCACCCACGGCGACCTCCTCCCCCTCCGCTTCACCGCCTGCAGCAGAAGCGGACTCCCCACACTCCTCCCCAGCCTCCTCATCGCCGGACAGCTCGCCGCCCTCCCGCGGCAGACCCGATTCCCCCTCTCGCAGCGACGCCAGCTGGGACCGGCCACCAGCACCCCCATGGTGCGTGTCCCCTGGGTACGCATCCTCTTCGTACGCATTCCCTTGGTACGCATCCCCTGCATCGTCTCCACCACCGCCGCCCTCCTCTGGCAGCGACGCCAAGACACCGGCACCACCATGGTACGTATCCGCGGCACCCCCAGCAGTGGGCACGCGCAGGGGCGTGTGCAGCGCGGCCGCGCCGTCCATGTCTCCGTTGCCGCTGCCGTCCCCCTCCTCAGGCAGCGACGCCAAGAGTGTCGACTCGCCAGCGCCACCGTGGTAGACGTGGTAATCCCCGCCGCCGCCGCGCCCCTCCGCATCGCCCCCGTCCGCCTCGGCGTCCGCGACCCATGCCTCATCAGCGTCTGCATCCTCGTACGCGTCTGCTTCATTCACATGCTCGCTGACGCTCCCCCCCGGCTGCGCATACACCTGCACATGTGTGCGTGCACGAGTGCGTGTGTGTGTGCGTGTGTGTGAGTGCGTGTGTGTGTGTGTGTGTGTGTGCGTTCACCATCTCACAGCATCAGGGGCAGCGCGGCAACCTGTGCTCACATGAGGGGTTGAGGTTGAGCGTGTGTGTGTTTGTGTGTGTGAGGCGGTGTGCGGCGGTGTGTGTGTATGTGTGTGTGCGCGTGAGTACATGTGTGCGTGCACATTTGTGCGCGCATGCATGCGTGCGCGTGTGTACACGTGTGCCTGAAAATTTGTGTGTGCGGTTGTGCGCGTGTGTACATGTGGACGCCCACCTGTCCTAGCACAATGTGGTGGTACCCGTCGATACTCCGGCCCACCGGGCTCTGGTACCCCGTCGGCGGCGGGGTCGGCATTGACGGTGAGAGGGAGCGTGGTGGCCGGAGCGTAGCGCCACGCGCCACGCGCTCCGCGAGCGGCGCCGCTGTCGACGGCCGGCTCCCCATACTGCCCATGCTGCTCATCGACATCGTGGGCGTCACTGCGTCTGCTGCGTGTTGGCCGTGGTGGTGCAGCCGCACGCCACCCGCGAGGCGAGCGACGCTCGAGGGGCTGAGACGGGAGAAGCGGAGAGACGCGCCGCCCAGGACTGGGGACGCGAACTCAGCCTGTTGCGCAGTGGGGAGGGGCGGGGTGGGGTGGGGAGGAGGGGGTGGTCAACGCAGGCAGGCACACAGCGTGGACAGGCTCTCCTCCACAGCTCACAACACGCCCACAAAACAAGGGCACCCCCACCCCCCCACGCACCTCTCTGCAAAACCTCACTAGAAGGCACTCTCTCTCTCTCTCTCTCTACCTCTCCATCTCTCTGCAACCCCCCCCTCTCTCACTCCCCAGACCAACGCACCTCGGGTTGGGTGTACCCCGCGACCACGACCGGCCCGTGCCCCCTGCCAGGAATCGACGCATGCGCCGAAGCCGGGCGCGCAGCAGACGACGACGACGCGGCAGAAGACATGGGCACTGAGGAGAACCGGCCGGAGCCGGAGCTGGGAAGCTTACTGCTGCGGCCGAAGCCGCTGCCGCCGTGCGTGTGCCCGCCTCCTGCCGCCGCCCCGCGGCCAGACCCGGACCTCTCCCCCGCCGCCAGCTTGCGCTGAATGTCCTGCCAGCTTGAGAGTGCCCTGCGGGGGAGGTGGGAGGGGTCGGTGGGTTTGTTTCAAACCGAACCAAGGTGCACCCGCCACAAAAGTGGATTGTCAACTCATTGGCTTGAGGGCTCGTGGGCCGCGCACCTGAAGCCAGTGATTTCCTTGTCGGCTGTTCACCCCTGCCCTGCCCTGCCCTGTCATGCGCGTCACTGCGCACCTGGGGTCGGACGGCAGCGTCGGGTGGAGCCGGTGCTCGCTGCTGCTGGTGTACGCACCACCGTGTCCGTTTCCACCGTCCCGCCCGCTGCTGCTGCCGCTGCTGCTGCCCACTCCGAGGTAGCCCGACGTTGATAGCGGTATGTGACTGTCGTGCGCACCACCGCCACCGCCACCGTTGCCGTTGCCATACGCACCGTGTGGCATATGCCCCGTGGGGCTGGCGCACTGCTGCTGCCGCTGTCCCCTGCTTGCGCCAGTCGGCGACATCTGGGCGGGCGGTTCGGGTACGCGCGCACCCGCCATGCTGACCGCAGGCGCTGTCCCAGGCCGTCCGCCGAATGCCGGGCCCGCCGCCGACCCCGCCTTCCCCGTGTCCATCGTGTAGCCCCCGCCCCGCACCATCGCGGACGCCGGCCGCCCCGGGAGCGAGTCGATCACCGAGGTCTTGGGGTTGGGGTGCATGAGGTCGGGGACGACCGGCTTGCGGGGTGCGCCGCGCAGTCGCGGGCTGCCGTATGCCTTCCATGCCGCCGCGTTGATGGACGCGCTGCGCGGGCGGGCCTGCGTTTGCGAGAGAGGGGTGCGTGTTGGTGCGCACGTGCGTGTGTGTGTGTGTGTGTGTGTGTGTGTGTGTGTGTGTGTGTGTGTGTGTGTGTGCGTGTGTGCGTGCAAGCGCTTCAGTGCATGGGCATGGGGAGCATGGGGAACACACACCTTTGATCGCGCGCCATTCGCTGCCTCCAGGTGCTCGGTACCAAACAACGCGGACGCCATCTGCGGAGGAGGTGCATCGTGCATGCAACGCATGATGCGGCAGTGAATCGGTGTTGCATGCCAAACACCAACAAATGCGTGAGATTGGCGCCTTGGCCTACGCGCATGCATGCCTGCCCATTCATGTTAGGGAGCCGTGTTGCATGCCGTGTTGTATGTCGTGTTGAATGTTGCATGTCGGATGTTGCATGCTCAAGAGGCCATCCTTAGCAGTGCTCACCAGCAACCCCCGGCGCTGCGTGGGCATCGGCATGTTGGGGTCTAAGCTCTCTTCCTCTCCGTAGTGAGCGCCAATGCGGCTCCCCTCTCGGTGCTCCGACGCGGCCGATTTATATTGTGTTCTCTCTCTCTGCGACACAGCCACAAATGCACGCCAGGTATGTTAGGCATGTATCCCTCTATATAATGCAGTTCTTGCCGTGCGACGGCCTCTCTGCCTACCAGAGTAGTAGAAGCGAACATTGTTCCTTCGGACGCCATTGGCGACCCCGAACACGGCTCGTGCTTCTAAAACGAGTTCTTGGATCGTGAGATGTACCTGCAGGCCTCCTGGCCTCAATTGCAATTGCAAAGAGTGGTACACAGTCCACACCCCCTGCACAACATCTCATCAGGGCCCCTGCATCTCATCGCCTCGTCACAGGCGCTGAGCATTAATCTGAAATGCCGACTCAAAAGCAGGCACGTGACGCCCTGCACTGTATGCGGATGCACACAGAACACACAGCCCAAGTGCATGTGCAAGTGATCGCGCTTGCCTTGATGTCGCCTGGGGCACATGCCGTGCTATGCAAGTGCATGCTGTCCTCCATGCGCTATGCACTCCCACATGGGTGAGCACTGGATGCCTGCCATGCGCCCATGTGGTGCCCATGCATGCGCCCCATGCAGGCTTTCGTGACGGGCGCTGCTGCCGGCATCGGTCGCGGGCTGGCCCTGGCTCTCGCCGAGAGAGGCTACTCGCTGACGCTCACAGATACCTGCGCTGCAGGCCTGCATGAGACCCAGTCTCTCATCAAAGCCAAGGGAGGGGTGGACGTGCAGACGCTAGTTGTGGACGTGACTGACGCTGCAGCGCAGGAGGCGGCGATGACGCAGCATTGCACTTACTTTGGTGCCCCACCTGATGTGTGCTGCCTCAACGCGGGCATTGCTGAGCAAGGGTCCTTCTTGGATCCAAGCAATACGAAGTGGCACCGCACGATCGACGTGAACCTGAGTGCCATCCTCACGGGCACCAGGGCGGCCGCACAGGTCATGAAGGTGCGACCAGCACATGGCTGTGCATGGCGTGCATGGCTGTGCATGGCGTGCATGGCGTGCTGCAACGCTGCCTATCCAAAACCTCCCACCTGTCTGGAACCGCAGCCAGCAGCCTCAGCGCTCTGCACCTGAGTGTTGATTGCACACATGTACATCAGCTGTCTCTGGCCGTGGTGATGCGCACCTCGGAGCTCGTTTGGAGGGCGTCTCGCCCCCCCGCGTCCCCCCACCAACTCACACGCCCCCTCCCCACACGCGTAGGGCCGCGGAGGCACCATTCTCGCCGTCGCATCCGCCGGGGCGACGTTCCCGATGCCAGCTGCCCCCGTGTACGCGGCGTCCAAGGCGGGCGCGCTGCACTTTGTGCGCTCAATCGCGCCGGGCCTCGCACGTCATTACAAGGTGATTGTACAGTCGTGTGTGATGCGCGCAACAGGCAGCGTGTTCGACTTTGTTCGGCGTGTAGCGCCGGCCTCCAAGGCGAGCGCGCTACACTTTGTGCGCTCAATCGCGCCGGGCCTCGCCGCCATTACAAGGTGATTGTGCAGTCGTGTGTGATGCGCGGAACAGGCAGCGTATTCGACTTTGCTCGGCGTATAGCGCCGGCCTCCAAGGCGGGCGCGCTGCACTTTCTGCGCTAAATCGTGCCGGGCCTCGCACGCCATTACAAGGTGATTGTACAACCGAGTGTGATGCACGCAACAGGCAGCGCATTCGACTTAAGGCCTCCAAGGCCGGCGCGCTGCACTTTGTGCGCTCAATCGCGCCAGGCCTCGCACGCCATTACAAGGTGATAGTACAGCCGAGTGTGATGCACGCGACAGGCAGCGCATTCGACTCAAGGCCTCTAAGGCCGGCGCGCTGCTGCTTTGTGCGCTCAATCGCGCCGGGCCTGGCACGCCATTACAAGGTGATTGTGCAGTCGTGTGTGATGCACGCAACAGGCAGCGCATTCGACTTAAGGCCTCCAAGGCGGACGCGCTGCACTTTGTGCGCTCTATCGCGTTGGGCCTCGCACGCCACTACAAGGTGATTTTACAGTCGTGTGTGATGCATGCAACAGGCAGCGTGTTCGACTTTGCTTGGCGTATATAGCGCTGGCCTTCAAGGCGGGCGCGCTGTACTTTGTGCGCTCAATCGCGCCGGGCCTCGCACGCCACTAGAAGGTGATTTTAGAGTCGTGTGTGATGCACGCAACACGCAGCGCATTCGACTTTGCTCGGAGTATAGCACCGGCCTCCAAGGCAGGCGTGCTGCACTTTGTGCGCTCAATCGTGCCGGGCCTCGCACGCCACCACAAAGTGATTTAACAATCGTGCGTGATGCACCCAGCAGGCAGCGTGTTGGACTTTGCTCGGCGTATAGCGCCCGAGCACACAGCACAGCACAGCACCCACCTCAACTCCCCAATCCCTTCATCCTAGCTCCAAGGATGGCTGGAACTTCATCCACAGAGGTGGCTCTTGTGCCCTGGGTTTTTGGACGCCATGCCCGTACGCCCTCGTGCCTTGACCCCCGTCAAAAACGACAGGTCCAGATTCACTGTGTTTGCCCCGAGTTTGTCGAAACCGCGCTTGTGAGCCCTCGCGCCTTGACACCACCATCCTCGTCCTCACCCAAACCCCACCCGCACCCCCACCCCCTGTCAAAAACAACAGGTCTAGATACAATGCGTGTGCCCCGAGTTTGTCGAGACCGCGCTCGTGTATGTGCCCCCGTGCTTTGCCCCCCCCCCCCCCCCCCCCCGCCCCCTTACAAAAACAGCAGGTCAAGATCCACTGCTGGGATCCACTGCGTGTACCCCGAGTTTGTCGAGTTCGCGCTCGTGTGTGCCCTCGCGCTTTGACTCCCCCTACCCCGTCCCCCCCCACCCCCACCCCCACCCCGTGTCAAAAACAACTGGTCAAGTTCCACTGTGTGTTCCGCAAGTTTGACGAGACCGCGCTCGTGTGTGTGTGCCCCTGCGCTTTGACTTCCCCCCCCACCCCCGTCCCCACCCCAAACCCCACCCCTTCTTCCTGTCAAAAACAACAGGTCAAGATCCACTGTGTGTACCCCGAGTTTGTCGAGACCGCATTCGTGTGTGTGCCCCCGCGCTTTGACTCCCCCCTTCCGTTTTACCGCTTTGCCTTGCCGCCACTTTTATCAAGGGGGTAATTGTTTAAATTTTGGTACATTGCTTCGTTATTTTTTTCCCCCCCGTTTTGACGTCACTTTTGGCATTTTTTTTTACTTTTTCGGCATTATTTTCTAGAAATCGACATTGCTGCGACATTTTCCGAATTATTTAATCGGCAAGGCAAAGCGGTACCACGGTTACCCCGTCCCCACCCCACCCGCACCCCCACCCCCTGTCAAAAACAACAGGTCAAGATGCACTGCGTGTACCCCGAGTTTGTCGAGACCGCGTTCGTGTGTGTGCCCCCGCGCTTTGACTCCCCCCTTCCGTATTACCGCTTTGCCTTGCCGCCACTTTTATCAAGGGGGTAATTGTTTAAATTTTGGTACCTTGCCGCGTTATTTCCCCCCCCCCGTTTTGACGTCACTTTTGGCATTTTTTTACTTTTTCGGCATTATTTTCTAGAAATCGACATTGCTGCGACATTTTCCGATTATTTAATCGGCATGGCAAAGCGGTACTACGGTTACCCCGTCCCCACCCCACCCGCACCCCCACCCCCTGTCAAAAACAACAGGTCAAGATCCACTGCGTGTACCCCGAGTTTGTCGAGACCGCGCTTGTGCGCCCTCGTGCCTTGGCGCCACCCTCACCCCCATCCCCCATAAAAAGGGCAAGATCAAGATCCACTGTTTGTGCCCTGAGTTTGTCGAGACCGTGTACCCCCGTGCTTAGACACCACCACCACCCGTCCCACCCCCACCCCCACCCCCACCCTGTGTCAAAAACAACAGGTCCAGATCCAATGTGTGTGCCCCGAGTTTGTCGAGACCGCGCTCGTGCGTGTGCCTCCGCGCTTTTGACACCCCCACCACCAGGACCACCCCGCCCCACCCCCACCAGTGGTTCCGGTAAGGATCTTGAGGAAACGATGGCTCAACCCGGGCCTCAAAGGGGTTGGCTAACGGAAACACTGTCCCCCCCTGTCAAAACCAGCAGGTCCAGATCCACTGCGTGTGCCCCGAGTTTGTCGAGACCGCGCTCGTGTGTGTGCCCCCGCGCTTCGACTCCCCCCCCCGTCCCCCCCTCACCCCCCCCCCCTGTCAAATCACAACAGGTCAAGATCCACTGCGTGAACCCCGAGTTTGTCAAGACCGCGCTCGTGTGTGTGCCCCCGCGCTTCGACTCCCCCCCCCCGTCCCCCCCCCCCCCCCTCCCCAACCCCTGTCAAAATACAACAGGTCAAGATCCACTGTGTGAATCCCGAGTTTGTCGAGACCGGCGCTCGTGTGTGTGCCCCCGCGCTTCGACTCCCCCCCCCCGTCCCCCCCCCAACCCCCCCCCTCCCCACCCCCTGTCAAAACACAACAGGTCAAGATTCACTGCGTGTACCCCGAGTTTGTCGAGACCGCGCTTGTGTGTGTGCGCCTGCGCTTTCACTCCCCCCCACCCCCGTCCCCACCCCAAACCCCACTCCGTGTCAAAAAAGCAGGTAAAGATCCACTGCTGGGATCCTCTGTGTGGACCCCGAGTTTGTCGAGACCGCGCTCGTGTGTGCGCCCCCGCGCTTCGACTCCCCCCCACCCCCGTCCCCACCCCAAACCCACCCCACCCCACCCCGTATCAAAACACAACAGGTCAAGATCCACTGTGTGTGCCCTGATTGTCGAGACCGTGCTCGTGCGCCCTCGCGACTCCCCCCACCCCCATCCCCACCCCACTCACCCCCAACCCCTCACCCGTACAAAAACAACAGGTCAAGATCCACTGCGTGTGTCCCGAGTTTGTCGAGACCGCGCTCGTGCGCACGGTCATGGACGCTGACCCCGTGGCAGCTCGCAAGGTGCGTGCACTCCCTCTCCCTCTCTCACGACCTGTTATCACCACCTGGGTGGTATAGGGTGAAAATGGGGGCCTAGTGCCCTGATTAGGTCCAGGGCGTGCGCGCACATGGGGTTTTACTCTCACCCCTACCAAGTATGCAGCCAGTTTCAGCCTGAAACTGAGTTGAGGTGTCGGGCGCAAGCGCCGACACAGGTCTAATATATCGTTACTAGTGTCACACAGACTGTAAAATCCATCATCATCTCCCACCCTTTCTCCTTCTTTCTCCACCTCTCTCTCTCTCCACATTTCTCTCTCCCTTCGTGCGCACGGTCATGGATGCTGACCCCGTGGCAGCTCGCAAGGTGCGTCAGTGATTTCCTTTTCGGCTCTACACAGCCATTTGGCTGTTTTCCGGCTGCAATTTGACCTTGAACACAGCTCATCCCATTCAGTGGACTGTACGTCTGACAAGCCCGCCAGATAGCGGACGTCAAGAGCTTTCAAATCACCTATATATTACGACGAACAGTCAACGGGAGGTCAACGGTCAACGAGGTCAAAGTAACATCCGGCTGGGAAGAATAAATTTAAACTCACGAAAAGAAAACCACTGAGGTGCGTACACTCCCTCTCCCTCTCTCACCCTCTCTCCTTCTTTCTCCGCCTCTCTCTCTCTCTCTTTCTCTCTCTCTCCCTCTGAACACACGGTCATGGAAAACATGCCCCATGGCAGCTCGCAAGGTGTGACCAACAGCGCGCACACGCCTGCACATACATGCGACTCCCTCCCCCTCTCTGTCTTTCTCTCCCTCTGTCTGTCTGTCTGTCTGCCCCTATCTCTCCCTCGCGCTGTCTCAGTCACAGACACAGAGCCCGTGGCAGCTGGCAAGGTGCGTGCACTCCCGCTCCCTCTCTCACCCTCTCCCCTTCTCTCTCCACCTCTCTCTCTCTCTCTCCCCACATTTATATCTTTCTCTCCCTCTGTGCGCACCGTCATGGACGCAGACCCTGTGGCAACTCGCTAGGTGCGTGCCCGCACACGCATGCCGCTCCTCACTTTCTACCACCTCCTCCCTCTCTTCTCTCTCTCTCTCTCTCTCTCCACATTTCTGTCTCTCTCCCTCTGTGCGCACGGTCATGGAAAACAGACCCCGCGGCAGCTCGCAAGGTGCGTGCAATACCGCTCCCTCTCTCACTCTCTCCCCTTCTTTTCCACCTCTCTCTCTCTCTCTCTCCCTCCCTCTGAACACACGGTCATGGAACACAGACCCCGTGGCAGCTCGCAAGGTGTGACCCACGGCGCGCGCACATGCCCGCACATGCATGCCACTCCCTCCCTCTCTCCCACTCTCCGTCTCCCTGCCTCTCCCTCTACCTCTCTCCCTCTGCTACTCTCTGTCTCTCTCTCTCCCATGCTCCCTCGCTTCCATTCTCTCACTCTTCCTTGCTCTCTCTCCCGCCCTCCCTCTCTCCCGTTATTTCTCTCTTTCTTTCTCCGCCTCACTTTCTCCTTCTCTCTCTGGCGCGCCCTCCTCTCGCGCGCCCCCGCTCCCCTACCATAAAGTGCACGCGGCTGCAAGAGAGATGCTAACGTGTGTGCACACGCCTAATGCGCCGGGTGTAATGCCAGGTCTAATGCCGGGTCTAATGCCGGGTCTGATACGCCATCGAAGGCGTCAGACGCAGTGGTCCCTGGGAAGGATTTTAGTAATTAGTTTTTTGCCGGCTCCAGCAACTTTGACAGCTCATACCAGGCACAATACACAGCGGGTATTCATGCAACGCATGACGTTGTGCTGCTCTTGGCACGAGCTTTCCAACGCATCGCCCTACGCCCTCACCCACTAAGTGTGGGGTGGTTTTCTGGGAAATGGGAAATCCGGCTCGGAGCGGTATACGGCTCGCAGGGGAATCACTGGTCGGACGGACTGTAAAATCGCCCCCCCCCCTCACCGTGGTGCAGCTCATGGGCCGCTCCATGGACTCAAAACTGCTTACCCCGGAGGCCGTTGCAGTTGCAGCGCTCTCGCTGCTCGACCCTTCCACGCCAGCAGGCACGGCGCTGCTCATCCGGCAGGTGTGTCTGTGCGTGTGTGTGCGTGCGTGCGTGCCTGCGTGCGTGTGTGTGTGTGTGCGCATGTGTGAGGGGTCGGTGGGAGTGTGTGCACGTGCGTGGGTGTGTCTTGCTGGAGGCGCCATACGCACCCATTGATGGCGATGGCAGCCACTCGCCACACGGCTGCTGCTGATCAAGCCCCCCCCCCTCCCCCCCCCCCCACACATCCCACACACAGGATGGATCGCTGGAGAGGCCATACGCACCCATTGATGGCGGTGGCAGCCACCCACCACACGGCTGCTGCTGAACAAGCTCCCCCCCACCCCAGCCACCCCACCCACCCCCCACACACACCCCGCACACAGGATGGCTCCCTGGAGAGGCCATACGCATCGATTGCTGGCGATGGCAGCCACCCGCCACACGGCTGCTGCTGATCAAGCCCCCCCCATCCCCCACCCCACACACATCCCACACACAGGATGGATCGCTGGAGAGGCCATACGCACCGATCGATGGCGGTGGCAGCCACCCCCCGCACGGCTGCTGCTGATCAAGCCCCCCCCCCCCACACACACACACCACACAAACCCCCCACCACACACACACAGATGCTGATCAAGCCGCCCCCACACACTAAACTCAAAACCCTAAACCCTAAACACACACCACACACGGGATGGCTCGCTGGAGAAGCCATGCGCATCAATCGATGGCAGCGGGAGGGGCGGGCAGCAGGACGGGGTCTCAGTTACCGTGGCCAATCCCAATGTTACCGTGGCCAATCCCTGCCCACCACCCACGCAGCTGCAGCTGATCAAGCTCTCCCCCACCCCACACACACCCCACACACAGGATGGCTCGCTGGAGAGGCCATATGCATCAATCGATGGCGGCGAGAGGGGCGGGCAGAAGAGCGCGTCGTCGGTGTCGTCGGGGGACAGCGGTCGGTCGCGCGCGGCGGCGGCAGAGTGGGCAGCAAAGGACTGGCCGGCCACGTACCGCAAGGTGTGTGTGTGTGTGTGTGTGTGTGTGTGTGTGTCTGTGTGTGTGTGTGTGTGCGTGTGTGTGCGAGGCGGCGGCAGAGTGGGCAGCAAAGGACTGGCCGGCCACGTGCCGCAAGGGGTGTGTGTGTGTGTGTGTGTATGTGTTTTGTGTGCGTGTGTGTGTGTGTGTGTGTGTGTGTGTGAGTGTGTGCAATGTGTGGCCACGTAATCGCCACTGCTTGCCCCCCCAACCCCCGACAAACACCCATGCACAACACGTGCACACACACATACGCACACACACACACACACACAACACACACACACACACACACACTCACACACACACACACACACACACACGCCCACACGCTACACACACGCACACACACGCACACACACGCATCTACACACACACACACACGCAGCACACACACATTCCCTCCTCCCCAACACACACACACACACACACAGGTGACCGTGACTCGGCTGTCGAACTCATTCCGCGAGGCGACAGCGATCGTGCCCGTGCCGCTCCCGCCGCACGGCGCAGCACTCCCACCAGGCAAGACTCGGTGCTTCTTCAATTGATTCTGGACTTCCGGACTAACCGATTGAAGGACCCCTAGATGGGGATATAAGGTCCTCGATTCCAGAGGGGTGGGGTGTGAATCGATTTCTGCACTGAGAAAAATAACGCTGAAACATTGTCCCGAATCCGGGACGCTGTCCCGAATACGGGACGATCCTCATTCTGACACTAGGAGGACATGGGGCAAATTTGCTCCCTTTCACTTTGGCCCCCACCCCCGCCCCCCCAAGATCCCACTCAATATCGGGCTGCTGATAATTATGGGGACATTCACGGACAGCTGGTGATGAGGCATTTCAGATGCTATATTTGGTTTGACCTCCTAATTATTTGGTTTGACCTCCTAATGATTTTTTACCACCTGCATCGGCGGCCGGGGACTTAAACCACCACATCTGCCTCTAAAATCAACGAAATTTGATTCAAGGAGGCTCTTTGGAAAGCCCTTGAAGACAGGAGCAGGCGGTAAGCCGCCTGTGGGCGTCTACTACATACCGCCCGTTTACCGCCGTCGGCGACATATCGCCTAGTTGAAGAAGCACAGGCTTTGCTTTTCAGAATCTCTCCCTCTCTCGTCCTCTCTCTCTCTCTCTCTCTCTCTCTCTCTCTCTCTCTCTCTCCTTCTCTCTCTCTCTC
>VFSX01000077.1:125000-128302 GCA_016618255.1 Chlamydomonas sp. UWO 241 | reverse complement strand
CAGTGGTCCCTGGGAAGGATTTTAGTAATTAGTTTTTTGCCGGCTCCAGCAACTTTGACCGCTCACACCAGGCACAATACACAGCGGGTGTCCACGCAACGCATGACGTTGTGCTGCTGTCGGCAACAGCTTTCCAACGCACCCATCAGCCTACGCCCGTCACGGGGCCACTGTAAGGTGTTGGGTGGTGTGTTCTGGGAATGGGAAATCCGGCTCGGAGCGGGTATACCGGCTCGGAGCGGTATACGGCTCGCAGGGGAATCACTGGTCGGACGGACTGTAAAATCGCCCCCCCCCCCTCACCGTGGTGCAGCTCATGGGCCGCTCCATGGACTCAAAACTGCTTACCCCGGAGGCCGTTGCAGTTGCAGCGCTCTCGCTGCTCGACCCTTCCACGCCAGCAGGCACGGCGCTGCTCATCCGGCAGGTGTGTCTGTGCGTGTGTGTGCGTGCGTGCGTGCCTGCGTGCGTGTGTGTGTGTGTGCGCATGTGTGAGGGGTCGGTGGGAGTGTGTGCACGTGCGTGGGTGTGTCTTGCTGGAGGCGCCATACGCACCCATTGATGGCGATGGCAGCCACTCGCCACACGGCTGCTGCTGATCAAGCCCCCCTACTCCCCCCCCCCACACATCCCACCACAGGATGATCGCTGGAGAGGCATAACGCACCCATTGATGGCGGTGGCAGCACCCACCCAATACGGCTGCTGCTAGAACAAGCTCCCCCCAACCCCAGCCCACCCACCCCCCACACACACCCCGCACACAGGATGGCTCCCTGGAGAGGCCATACGCATCGATTGCTGGCGATGGCAGCCACCCGCCACACGGCTGCTGCTGATCAAGCCCCCCCCATCCCCCACCCCACACACATCCCACACACAGGATGGATCGCTGGAGAGGCCATACGCACCGATCGATGGCGGTGGCAGCCACCCCCCGCACGGCTGCTGCTGATCAAGCCCCCCCCCCCCACACACACACACCACACAAACCCCCCACCACACACACACAGATGCTGATCAAGCCGCCCCCACACACTAAACTCAAAACCCTAAACCCTAAACACACACCACACACGGGATGGCTCGCTGGAGAAGCCATGCGCATCAATCGATGGCAGCGGGAGGGGCGGGCAGCAGGACGGGGTCTCAGTTACCGTGGCCAATCCCAATGTTACCGTGGCCAATCCCTGCCCACCACCCACGCAGCTGCAGCTGATCAAGCTCTCCCCCACCCCACACACACCCCACACACAGGATGGCTCGCTGGAGAGGCCATATGCATCAATCGATGGCGGCGAGAGGGGCGGGCAGAAGAGCGCGTCGTCGGTGTCGTCGGGGGACAGCGGTCGGTCGCGCGCGGCGGCGGCAGAGTGGGCAGCAAAGGACTGGCCGGCCACGTACCGCAAGGTGTGTGTGTGTGTGTGTGTGTGTGTGTGTGTGTCTGTGTGTGTGTGTGTGTGCGTGTGTGTGCGAGGCGGCGGCAGAGTGGGCAGCAAAGGACTGGCCGGCCACGTGCCGCAAGGGGTGTGTGTGTGTGTGTGTGTATGTGTTTTGTGTGCGTGTGTGTGTGTGTGTGTGTGTGTGTGTGAGTGTGTGCAATGTGTGGCCACGTAATCGCCACTGCTTGCCCCCCCAACCCCCGACAAACACCCATGCACAACACGTGCACACACACATACGCACACACACACACACACACAACACACACACACACACACACACCACACACACACACACACACACACACACACACACACGCACACACACGCACACACACGCACACACACGCACACACACGCATACACACACACACACACGCACACACACACATTCCCCCTCCCCAACACACACACACACACACACAGGTGACCGTGACTCGGCTGTCGAACTCATTCCGCGAGGCGACAGCGATCGTGCCCGTGCCGCTCCCGCCGCACGGCGCAGCACTCCCACCAGGCAAGACTCGGTGCTTCTTCAATTGATTCTGGACTTCCGGACTAACCGATTGAAGGACCCCTAGATGGGGATATAAGGTCCTCGATTCCAGAGGGGTGGGGTGTGAATCGATTTCTGCACTGAGAAAAATAACGCTGAAACATTGTCCCGAATCCGGGACGCTGTCCCGAATACGGGACGATCCTCATTCTGACACTAGGAGGACATGGGGCAAATTTGCTCCCTTTCACTTTGGCCCCCACCCCCGCCCCCCCAAGATCCCACTCAATATCGGGCTGCTGATAATTATGGGGACATTCACGGACAGCTGGTGATGAGGCATTTCAGATGCTATATTTGGTTTGACCTCCTAATTATTTGGTTTGACCTCCTAATGATTTTTTACCACCTGCATCGGCGGCCGGGGACTTAAACCACCACATCTGCCTCTAAAATCAACGAAATTTGATTCAAGGAGGCTCTTTGGAAAGCCCTTGAAGACAGGAGCAGGCGGTAAGCCGCCTGTGGGCGTCTACTACATACCGCCCGTTTACCGCCGTCGGCGACATATCGCCTAGTTGAAGAAGCACAGGCAAGACTCCCCTCTATGGTTTCGGTGTATGTCCGGGCGGGCTCGTTGGAAAGCTGAAAGTATCTTTGCTTTTCAGAATCTCTCCCTCTCTCGTCCTCTCTCTCTCTCTCTCTCTCTCTCTCTCTCTCTCTCTCTCTCCTCTCTCTCTCTCTCCCTCCCTCCCTCCCTCCTGCCTGCCATCTAAATCTCTCTCTTCCGCCTTCCCTCTCTCTCTCCCCCCACCAGGTACGCTGCTGCTGCGCCGCGTGTTTGTCACACTCTACACACACCACACGTACACACACACGTGGACACACACATGCACGCACACGCACTCGCGTTGTCTTCCCCCCCTCCCTCCCCAGGCACGCTCCTGCTGCGCCGCATGTTTCACACCCTACACACACACGCGCGCACACACATGCACGTACACATGCTCTCATTGTCCCCCCCCCCTCCTCAGACACGATCCTACTGCGCCGCGTGTTTGTCACTCCATACACAGAGAGAGAGAGAGAAATACGTTACAGTTCCCACCGACTCCATACACACTCCATACACTCCATACACACACACACACACACACACACACGTGTGCACACACATGCACGCACACACACTCTCGTTGTCTCCCCCCCTCCCCAGGTACGCTCCTACTGCGCCGCGTGTTTGTCACTCCATACACACACGCACACACACTCTCATTGTTCCCCCCCCCCCTCCCCAGGCACGCTCCTACTGCGCCGTGTGTTTGTCACACCTTGCACACACATACACACACACGCACACATGC
>VFSX01000077.1:87500-120000 GCA_016618255.1 Chlamydomonas sp. UWO 241 | reverse complement strand
CAGACCGTGCTCCACAGGGAGTACCCAAAGGGCATCGACGTGGTGTGCGAGGGAGTGGGCATCTACACACAGACGCACACACACACACACACACACACACACACACCACAGACAGTGCTCCGCAAGGAGTATCCCAAAGGGGGGCAACGTGGTGAGGGAGTCGGCATCCACTCTCACACACACACACACGCACACACTTGCCCCACTCAGACGGTGCTCCGCAAGGAGAACCCAAAGGGCGTCGACGTGGTGTACGAGGGCGACACACACACACACACACACACACACACACAAATGCCCCCCCCCCCACCCACCCACACTCCCCATTCAGACCGTGCTACGCAAGGAGTACCCAAAGGGCGTCAACGTAGTGTACGAGGGAGTTGGCGGAGCGATGTTCGATGCTGCTCTCGCCACACACACACACGCACACACAGACACACACACACACGTATACACACAATTTTCCCACACAGTTCCCTCGCACTCCTGTGTGCATGGTGCAGACCGTGCTCCGCAAGGAGTATCCGAAGGGCGTCGACGTGGTGTACGAGGGAGTGGGCATCCACACACGCACACACACTCACACGCACACACGCACATACACGCCCCCCCCCCACACACACACACACGCAGACCGTTCTCCGCAAGGAGTTCCCAAAAGGCGTCGACGTGGTGTACGAGGGAGTGGGCATCCACACACACGCACACACACTCACACGCACACACGCACACACACACACGCAGACCGTTCTCCGCAAGGAGTACCCAAAGGGCGTCGACGTGGTGTACGAGGGAGTGGGCGGCGCGATGTTTGATGCTGCTCTCGCCAACCTTGCGGACCGCGGGCGCCTCGTCGTGATCGGCATGATGGACTCGTGAGTTCTGTTTTGGGGGCTTTAGGGTTTAGGGTTTAGGGTTAAGGTTGTAAAGGGTTCAGAGTTTGTTATTTAGGGCGCGGGCGGAGCGAATTGTTGACGCTGCTCTTCAGTGATGTCCTTAGCGCCCTCGCAGCCCCCGCTGCGGGGGCAAACAAGGAAATTTGGGGGGAAACTGCGGGGGCGAATCGCGGAAATTTCGCTCCGATAAGTGTGAAAATCGGCAATTTTCACACTTTTCCGCGACAATATCGCCGCCTGCGGGGGCAATTCGGCATGTTCACTCCAATGTTGCTGGGGCAAACAGGGCATTTTCGGTTTCCTTAGGGACACCACTGCTGCTCTTGCCAACTTTGCTGAGCGCGGGCACCTCGTCGTAATCGGCATGATGGACGCGTGAGTTCGGGTTTTAGGGTTTTAGGGTTTAAGGTTCAGGGTTTGTTATTTAGGGAGTGGGCGGAGCGAATTTTTTTACGCTGCTCTTACAAACCTAGCGGGCGCCTCATTGTGATTGGCATGATTGGACTCGTGAGTTTGGTTTTGCCGGGTTTGAGGGGGTTCAGGGTTTTGATGATGGATCTTACAGTCTGTGTGACACCAGTAATGATGTATAAGACCGGTGTCGGCGCTAGCGCCCGACACCTTAAACTCAGTTTCAGTGGGAAACTGGCTGGCTACCTGGTAGGGGTGAGGGTAAACCCCCACACGCGCGCACGCACTGGACCTAGACAGGACACTGGGCCCCCAGATCCACCCTATACCACCCAGGTAGTGACAGCAACGCATTGTTGGTGTGCGCCTGTGTTCTACTACTAGTCCCGCCGCCGCCATTGGCTCCAGCAATCTCCTCCATGCCCGCCAGCAATCTCCTCCACGCCCGCCAGCAATCTCCTGTATGCCCGCCAGCAATCTCCTCCATGCCCGCCAGCAATCTCCTGTATGCCCGCCAGCAATCTCGTCCATGCATGGGCGCCGCCATGCGATCTCCATGCGCCGCGCCGCGCTCCATGCGCGCCAGCACCCGTACCACCCGCCTCATTCCCGTTCTTTAGCCATTCCACTGGCTGATCCTTGTTCCGCCGTCCCCTTTGGCATCTGTAACCCGTATCCTCTCCCTGTAGCCTCATTCCCCGTTCTTAACCGCCATCTCCATTATGGTGCCCGCCCGCTGGTGGGGCCTCGCCTCGCCCCATGCCGCACGGCTAGTGTATTGATTGCTGCGCCATCTATAATCTGCGCCTTGGGGCAGGGAACCCCTGCGCCACAACCTCCTCACAAAGCCTAGCCGCATGTGCCTCGCTTCCCATGTTTCTCAATTTCTCGCCATCCGTCTCTCTCTTCCATCCAGGCACAGTAAACCATTAGGAGCCGCAATCTGCTTGAGTTCCGATCGTTGTGAGAGGGGGTGCATGCTCGCCGCAATTCTCGCCATCGTGCATCGTGCTCTCCATCGTACCGCTGCCCCATCTGCCACGTAGCCTCGCCCCATCAGGACCAGTTCATCAGTAGCGCTGTGCGTCACAGCCGCTCAGGGTAAATTTCCAGATTTTCAGCCGCCCAGTACCAAGCGCAGTTGTCCCGGTTGTCCGCCATCGAGCGGCGCCAGGGCGGGAGCCCCTGGCGAAGAGCTTATGAACTCCGCGGTGGGGTACTCCTTTAGTCGACTGTTGAAGCCGCTGTTGAATTCTGTTGAATGCTGTTGATATCCGGTCGAATCAACCAAGGGTTTTAGGGTTTTAGGGGGTTCAGGGTTTAGGGGATACGGGTTCTGGGCTTAGTGCTCAGGGTTTAGGGTAAGCAGAGGCGCGATGTTAGACGCTGCTCTTGCGGACGTAGCTGACCGCGGGCGCCTCGTCGTGATCGGAATGATGGACTCGTGAGTTCAGCTTCTTACGCACACTCTCACACACACACGCACACACAGCTGCGCCCGTCAGCAGCCCTCTCACACACACACACGCACACACACACACACACACGCACACACACACGCACTCACACACACAGCTGCGCCCGTCAGGAGCCCTCTCTTCACACACACACACACACGCACGCACGCACGCACGCACGCGCACACACACACACACACGCGCGCACACACACAATTGCACACACTCACACACACATACACTTACAGCGTCACACACGGATGGACTCGTGAGTTCAGTTTCTTTCGCACGCACACACACACACACAGCTACGCCTGCCAGCAGCCCCCTCTCTCTCACACACGCACACGCACACACGCGCACACACACACACACACACACGCAAGCGCGCACACACACACTTACACTCACACACACACACACACACACACATGCACACACCGTCACACACATGCACACACCATCTCTCTATATATATATCTCACACACATGCACGTGCGCAAACACACGCACGCGGGCATGCTGGCGGGTGGCCCAGCAGCAGCCACCCCCTACCCCCTCTCTGACACACACACACACACGCACACACACACATATACGATACATATATGATATACGCACACACGCACACACGCACACACACGCACACACAAGATATGCCGGCGGCTGGCCAGTGAGCAGCCACCCCGGCACCCTCACACACACACACACATACACGCAGCTATGCCGGCGGCTGGCCTGTCGGCAGCCACCCCTCTCTCTCTCTCTCCCTCTGTATCACTGACACACACACACACACACACAAACGCAGCTACTCTGGCGGCTGGCCCGTGAGCAGCCACCCCGGCACCAACGAGCGCCTACTGTGGAAGTCAGCAAGTGTGACCGGGTTCTTCCTGCTGCGCTTTGCTTCACACTTCCGTTCACACCTGACGCGCCTGCTCGAGCTTGTGGACAGCGGGAAGCTCAAGGTGCGTGCGTTTGTGTGTGTGTGTGTGTGTGTGTGTGTGTGTGTGTGTGTGTGTGTGTGTGTGCTTCGTGCTACACTTATATTCGCACCTGACATGCCTGCTTGTAGACAGCGGCAGGCCCAAGCCCCTGTGTCAAACGTCCCCCCGCATACACATGCACACACGCGCCCCCGCACACACACACACACACACACACACACACACACACACACGTAAGCACATACATGCTCACACGCGCCCGCAGGTGTCTATCGACCCGAGCGCATTTGTGGGCATCGACGCTGTGCCCAACGCGGTCGCACACCTCTACAGCGGTCGGTCGGTCGGAAAGGTGGTGGTGCAGCTGTCAGGCAGCCTGCCGCCGCCATCTGCGGGCGGTGCCGTCAGCCGGCTGTGAGTGAGCGCCGATCGGGACATCTGGATGTGCGTCCCATCTGACACCTGTACAGCTGGCGGTCGGTCGGAGAGTTTGTGGTGTAGCTGTCGGGCAGCCTGCCGCCGCCATTTATGGGCGATGCCGTCAGCCGTCTGTGAGTGAGCGTCGTGTATTGGACATCTGTATGTGCGTAATTGTTAGGGCCAGAATTGGACTTGGGTCAAGGCGGTGGTACTATGACTAGAAGGTAGTCTTCGCTGGAAAGCCGGCGGAACTGTTACTGTGTGTGCGTCACATTACACGCCTTTACAGCCGGCGGGCGGGCGGAGTGGTCGGTCGGAAAGGTGGTGGTGCAGCTGTCGGGCAGCCTGCCGCCGCCATCTGCGGGCGGTGCTGTCAGCCGGCTGTGAGTGCCACAGGATGTGAGGTGGTCGCGGGGTTCTCAGAACCCCGCAGGGCTTGTTCCCATGGTGGACAAAAGCAGCACCCCATGGGCCAGTGTGCAGGCGGTTTACAGTTTACAGTTTACAGTTCGCACCCTGTGATTGAGGGAGAGAGAGTAGTGTTACACATCCACTGCTGGCGGTCACAATCAGTTCCAAAGTGCCAGCGGGACTATCAGGCACAGTAACAGTAACAGTAACACGGGGTTTCCAGCTAAGCAGGCTACTCTTCTACTAGAGACACCCGCCGATACTTCAGCACACTTAACTACTAGAGTACCGCCGGCCCCCGGCCGATAGACTACCGCTCCCGCCGGCTAGACGGAAAAAATTTAGGGTTTTCCACAGTGTGCAGGCTCCATACCCGACCCCTCCTGTGGCAGTTGGGCGGGCGGCCAAGAGAGGAGCCAGGAGAGAGCAGCCATTCCCAACCCAAGCGTGTGCGTGGAACCGCGTTGCCACTCAGCACTAAGCCAGGGGCGGGTCGCAGCCACCCCAAGCAGCGCGCGCTTGCAACCAACTGCCACCCACAGCCAGCTCAGTCCCGCCGGCGAGCAATTTCCCACGGCTTCCTCGCTCGCTGACTTGGACGCCCCCCCCCCCCCCGATTGCCAGGGACGCTCCGTGCAACGCTCCGTGCAACTCAGGGATTTCCTTTTCATGTTTTTAAATTCAAATTTCCACAGCCGGATTTAGCTTTGACCTCGTTGAAAATGGACCTCCCATTGACAGTTCGTCGTAATATATAGGTAATTCGAAAGCTCTTGACGACCGCTATCTGGCGGGCTCGTCAGACGTACAGTCCACTGAATGGGTCGAGCTGTGCTCAATGTCAAAGTGCAGCCGGAATACAGCCAAATGGCTGTGGACAGCCGAAAAGGAAATCACTGGTGCAACACCACTCGGATCACGATGGAGCAGCGCACCAGGGGGCGTCCATGGGTGACCAGGATCATCAACATGCGGGCGGTCGACCTGAAAACAGGGAAGGAGAGCCAACAAAACAACACCAGGTTGGCGCACAACTCGAGACAGAAGAGCCTCGACTCAGAGCACGAGGGACAACCAGACACCAACTGCCTAGGATCCTCGCAGCTGTGAGGCGGAGCAGGGGCAGGGGCATGCATGCAAACAGTTCGAGGAAACACGGCAAAAATCGACTCAACTGTAGAGAGAGAGAACCAGCCCACCCACCTAAGCTGAAGGTAAAACAAACAGAAGAAGCTAGAGGTAGCTGGCGACGCTTGGCCATGGCCAAGCACCCCCCTGGCCACCGCATGGCCGAACACTTGGTTGCAACCAACTGCCACCCACAGCCAGCAGCATTTCCAGGCTGCCTCGCTTTTGCTGACTTTTGCTTGATGTCCGCCACTGCCAGCTCAGGATCCACACCACGATCCACACAAATCCTGGGATAAAGTTCCAAATACTGCCCCCGTACACAAACGCCAACACACCCGACCGAGCCCATCCTGCACGCCCCTGCGCCCATCCCTCGCGACTGAGTCCGCGCGTCCCTCTCTGTGTGCTCCTACCCAAAAGCCACAGCACACAATGCTCCACATGACGGCTGCCACCCACTACGTCCTGTACTGGGTGGCCCTGGGCATGTGCTCCGCCGGATGGTGAGTCGTGGGAGGCGGCAGGCGTGCGAGCGTGCTGAAGTTTGCACTTGATAATTGATATTGTCCATTACGACCATGCTGACTCCTCCGCGCCCACCGACCCCAAGCGCCCCACCACTGCGGCGTGAAGATACTTTGTCAGCATGCGTAGGCACTCGCACTCCCCTCCTCCCACCGCGGCGCAAGAGTCAACCCCCCCTTCGACCTCACCTCACTGAATCCCCCCCTATGCCCCCTGGTCCTCCCTCCAGGTGCGTGCAGATCGCTGGCCTGTCTGCCCTGCAGTACCGCTGCGAGGAGCATATCCACCCCGAGAACAACGAAGTGCGGCCGGTGATCGCGCTGCTCGAGGCCAGTAAGGTCGCGCTCGGCCAGATCCTCACGATGGCACCAGGGAGCGCCCAGTCCGCTGCCATGATGGGCTTCATCGCCAAGTCCTACCCCGGCGTGCTGTCTGCCATCAAGACCCTCACGTCACGCTCTTCGACCACGGCCTTCACCCTCACGCCCGACACCGACTGCGGCCACTACTACAGGTGCGCGGCCGTCTGCGACCGCACAACCCCACCCGCTCGTCTCCTAGCTGCTTTGCTAGCTTCGGTGCCACAATTGTAACATGCGTACGTGCGTGCGTGCACCCAAGCGCCAATGCTAACACGCCGCCGCCCTCCATCCCACCTCCCTCCGCAGGTACCTGTGGGTCAACACCTCCCTGCAGTTTGCCATCTGCGTCATCGTCGCCGTCACGCTCGCTCGCCGCATGCAGCAGCGCACCAAGGCCGCGGTCTGCTCGCTGCTCGCCCTGGTCACCCTCCTGGGGATTAACAACATCCACATGTCATTCTACATCCGCTTCTTCCTGCCCGAGCACGTGCCGACAGAGGCGTACTGCTTCCTGGTCGGCTGCGTCTTCACTGTCGTGTTCAACATCGTCATGATCATCCAGCACGGAACGCAGGAGCTCGACTTTTCCATCTTTCTCGATGACAGCACCACTTACCCAGTCCAGGGGTCCAGCTTCAAGGTCCCCGCGCGCCCATCCACTGGCGCAAAGACCTCGGAGGACTCGATTGACTGTGCTGTTTGAGCGCACACGGGTGGGCGTGGCATCCCCCCATGTGCATAACTGCATGGTGCGGTTTGTGCACGTTTTGTGAATACCCTTGTGTACAGTCTCACCGCTGCACATCTGACATGCGCACGTTATCTACTTACTTATATGCATATATATATTCAGTGCGACCCTGGTTATTATTGACTTACCGAAGTCCTGTTTCGGATTTTATTTGCTGGACTCCTGTATTATTTTTGTTGACGAGATGTGCGGCCAGCAAATCAACAGCGGCCAATACGGGCACGATCTCGGGGCATCCTATGTGCACAATCCTTTTGCCTTTCTCATGTTTGCTTCATGCCAGTCAATGTTCGACTCGAGGGTGTAAACATCGGAACGAGGAGACGTGCACTCACACCAGCTGCTGATGTCAGCCTTGGCGTGCGGCGCTGCCTGCCCGCGGGGCGCTGCCTGCCTGAAGGGTGCTGCAGCTGCCAGACTCTGAGAGCAACACGGCAGCACACGACAGGACGCGCAGAACGCGCTTGCTTGCGCATGCACGCCTCTCCCCTTACTGGCAGCACCCAGCACACACTGCGGTCCTCATCCTCATCATGATGAGTGTGTGTGCACGTCCCCTGTCTGCTTGAGCCCCCCACTCGCCGGTTTAGAACCAGATCTTGAAACGGGGCCGGCAGACTCTAGATGTGAGTGCTGGTCTGCGCTCTCGCTGGACTCATCATCATCTTGAGCACGCTCACCCCCTCCACCCCTCTTGGGCATCATGCCCGTGCTGAAGAGCACACGCCCAGCCACATCACCAGGGGGCTTACGCCACTCAACCGTCAGCTGCGCAGCCGGAAGTTGCAGCTCGTGCACAGCTGGCACCCACTCACACCCCCCGCACCTACACACTGCCTGATAATGCGCGCGCAAGCCACGCATTCCCAAATGCTGCGGGAGCACTACACACGCACAGCTTGAGCTCATGCACAGCCGCCACACGCGCGCACCCCCTCGATACACCCCCTCTATAAAAATCTAGCTAGCTACGCGCGCAACGCCGCCCCACATGCACAGCACCTGCACAGCCCGTGTACAGCCCGCACAGGGCCGGGAAGAGGGGGCCTGGCGGCCGCCGGCAGCACGCCGGCTCGACGGTGACCTGTGGCATTCTGGCAAGGGCGTGGTGTCCAAGTTCGAGGTACAAAGAGCGCACTGTAGTGGAGTTGGGTTGGATGGGAGGCCAAGAGAGGAAGGAGCCTGGTGAGAGAGGGTCGCACCACCCGCCTTGGCGGCCTTAAGGCGGCCTGAAGCCCCGCGTGCTACCACCTGCACATCACCTCTCCTGACCCTCCCCGACCATGTGGCCTCCACCACCTCGGGACATCTTCCTTCCTTGGATTGTTGCTGACTCGAAGGGTCTGTGCAATCCAGGGATGCAATCTGTGCTATCCCCACACAAATCCCAACGGGGCAGGACCACAACGCAGCGCCTCATTCAACGCACCGTCCAGCCTGTTTGACTCAAGCTTTTCACCTGTACGCACCTGCTACCACTCGCTCGCTCGGTCGCCACCGTCCACCGCGTCCCTCTGCCCCTACCTCGAAACCACAGCACACAATGCTCCACATGACGGCTGCCACCCACTACGTCCTGTACTGGGTGGCCCTGGGCATGTGCTCCGCCGGATGGTGAGTCGTGGGCGGCGGCAGGCGTGGCAGCGTGCTGAAGTTTGCATTCATAATTGATAGAGTCAATTACGACCATGCTGACTCGCCTCACCGTCCCTTCTGCACAAGCGCCCCAACACTGCAGCGTGAAGATACTTGGGGGTAAGCATGCGCATGTACTCGCACTCCCCTCCTCCCACCGCGCACCGGCGCAAGAGTCATTCCCCACCGACCACCAACTGAATCCCCCAACTCCCCCCTGAATCTACTCCCTGAATCCCCCCTGACTCCTCCCTGATCCTCCCTCCCAGGTGCGTGCAGATTGCAGGCCTGACTGCTCTGCAGTACCGCTGCGAGGAGCATATCCACCCCGAGAACAACGAAGTGCGGCCGGTGATCGCGCTGCTCGAGGCCAGTAAGGTCGCGCTCGGCCAGATCCTCACGATGGCGCCAGGGAGCGCCCAGTCCGCTGCCATGATGGGCTTCATCGCCAAGTCGTACCCCGGCGTGCTGTCGGCCATCAAGACCCTCACCTCACGCTCATCGACCACGGCCTTCACCCTCACACCCGACACCGACTGCGGCCACTACTACAGGTGAGCGACCGTTCTGCGACTGCACCCCACCCGCCCGTCTCCTGCCTGCCTGAGACTCGTGTGCTGCTTTGTTGAGCAGCTGTGCTTGCTTCGGTGCCACAATTGTGACATGTGTGCGTGCGTGCACCCAAATGCCAACGCTAACACGCCGCCCTCCGTCCACCTCCGTCCCCCACGGCAGGTACCTCTGGGTCAACACCTCCCTGCAGTTTGCCATCTGCGTCATCGTCGCCGTCACGCTCGCTCGCCGCATGCAGCAGCGCACCAAGGCCGCGGTCTGCTCGCTGCTCGCCCTGGTCACCCTCCTGGGGATTAACAACATCCACATGTCATTCTACATCCGCTTCTTCCTGCCCGAGCACGTGCCGACAGAGGCGTACTGCTTCCTGGTCGGCTGCGTCTTCACCGTCGTGTTTAACATCGTCATGATCGTCCAGCACGGAACGCAGGAGATCGACTCTTCCACAATGCTCAATGACAGCAGCACTTACCCAGTCCAGGGGTCCAGCTTCAAGGTCCCCCCGCGCCCCTCCACTGGCGCAAAGACCTCGGAGGACTCAATTGACGGCGGTGTTTGAGAGAACACAGGTCGTGGCATGCGCCCCGTGCGTACTTCAAAAAAAACCTTAGTTAATACGGCGTAATTCAAAAACCTTAGTTTATACGGCGTATTTAAAAAAAAAAACTTAGTAAATACGGCTTCTTGACCAGTACTGTTTGTGAATCCACGTAACAATAACAGTAACACGGGGTGAATCCACTTAATGTAAAATATATTTTAATCTGCTGCAGATGTAAAATGTGCAGTACTTATCTCGCTTGTGTGCGGTGGCTGGTGTAGTGTGTGTTTACTTGTGTGTGTGTGTGTCTTATGTTTGTGCGGCCATCAGATAAAGATGGGGCAACATTGCGATTGAGCAAGCTGTATTTTACTTTGCAACAACATTCGAACAACATTGGTAATTAAAATTATATGTCTCTTCGAATTTTTTTTCCGCAGCGTTCGTCACCGCGCTCATCCTCAGGGTCGCTCGTCTGCCGGTGACTGGCGTTGGAAGGTCTTCAGGCAGCCTCCATGACAACTCTGTCGTCCATGCACCCCTGGAGGATGGGACCTGGCCATGCATGAGGCATGGGGCGCCGGCTGAGCCCCATGCAAACGAGAGCTGGACAGCCATGCACTGCCAGGCGGGGACCGTTCCAGTCAGCGCCAGTCGGCTCTGCCGGCTTGACTGGCCACAAGGCCACTACTGTGACCCTGAGGAAGGTCCTCTCCTATATGCTCCTTGCCAGACATGTCTCTCAGAGACCGCTGTTTGGGGTAGTCTAGCCAGCGGGAGCGGTAGTCTATCGGCCGGGAGCCGGCGGTACTCTAGTACTTCAGTGTGCTGGAGTATCGGCGGGTGTCTCTAGTAGAAGAGTAGCCTGCTTAGCTGGAAACCCCGTGTTACTGTTACTGTTACTGTCTCTTTGATTTGGTCTCCTGTAACTTCAACGACAGCTGCTGCGCAGTACACGCCCTCCATCCCACGCTCTCTCGCGAGACTGCAGCCGCTGCCCGGTCTCTTGTCATTATCCCCACTCACGGATAATCGTGGGCGGCTGAGTTCTGAGACCCAGTGTTGGCCTTTATCAGTGTTGGCCAAGGTTCCAGCGTCGCAAAGGAAGACACGTGGGGTGCGGTGGGGAGAGGAGAACGAGAGAGGCGTTGGCGGCCACTGCCACAGCGGCCCGCAGGCTGCAGCCCACACTGAGTGTGCTTGTCTGTGGGGTGGGGGGTGGGCGGCAGGTGGGGGGCGCAAGCACCCTGGCATCACCCGAGTAGGCTGGCAGCCCACACGTGAGGAGGTGGGGATACTATTTAATGTCATTATGCAATTATTATCTTTCAAGCGCCTGCTTGAGGTGCAGGGGCAACTGCAAGCCCCGTGTTTTTTAGTGTGGAATTTGTGTGGATGTGTATCTTCGCGCCTGCTCGAGTCTGCACTTCCAAAGCATCCCTATCCATCAAGTTATAACAGTAATGCAGCCCACGCATCTGGGGAGAGCTGCTGGGCTGCCGGCGAGCTCGCGCTCCGCTGTATCGGCCCCAGCTGGAAGATGTGTCGTGCACCAGCGCGTCGCCATGCTTGCGCCTCACTTGGTGTCGCGCACCATCCGCACATGCGCCGTGCCCGGGGGTGCAGCCAGCCCATGGTCGCAACCTGTCCAGACAGACTTGCCACGCTCAATGCCCGCGGGCGATGCTGAGATGGGCTGCCGCCCAGACTTTGGAGAAGTCTACACGGCGGGGGCTGTGCTGGGGGCGGGCGCCTTTGGTCAGGTGAGATCGTCATGCAGGCGCCATGCAAAAAAACGTCGTGCATGGCGAGAGTTAGTGGTCACGCGCGCACGCCTCGCCCTGCCCCCTCACCTTTCGCTGCCTACAGGTTCGCATCGGCACCGACAAGGCGACGTGAGTGGGGGGGGGGGGCGGAGGAGGGGACGCATCCCACCGCATGGGCGCATGGGTGCACGGGAGCGGGCGTGCACGCTGTGTGTCCATGTTGCACAGCCTGCCGTGTGCCATGTGGCCATGGTGCAACAACACGCGATGTCACCGAGTGTGAATCTGAATGCTGCATGTGTGCACATCACAGCACAGACACACACACACTCACACATACGCACACACACTCACACACACATACGCACACACACACACACACACACACACACACACACTTGGCGCTCCTGTTGTCACTTTCGACGACGATGACACACTACACACACCACACGCACACACTACACACACGCACACACACACACACACCACGCGCGTGGCCGCGCTCGATGCAATGCGGACCCGCAGTGAGCAGCATGTCACAATCAAGTCGATGCTCAAAGTGTGCAGCCAGATGACACACACACACACACACACACACACACGCACAAAGACACACACACACGCACCACGCGCGTGGCTGCACTCGATGCAACGCGGACACGCAGTGAGCAGCATGTCGCGATCAAGTCGATGCTCAAAGTACGCGGCCAGCTGACGCGCGAAAAGACGCTGGCGAAGATTGCTCGCGAGATGGGTTTCATGCAGCGGATGCAGGTGCGGCCCGTTGTTCCCGTTTTTACATAATTCTTGGCGTCTTTTCGACTTTTTCGGCAATCTTTTCAAGAAATCGACCTTGCCGTAACGTTTTCCGGATCATTTGATTGCAAGGCAAAGCGGTACTACGGTACCGTCCGTGCAGTTTGCCTTTGCGAACAATTGTCGGTTTTTACCCCCCCCCGCAAACCTGAGAAACCAATATAAACCGTCGAAAATCGCGATTTTGGGCGTCAAAACGACGAAAAGTGACGGAAAACGACTCCCGCAAACGCATGAAACAACTATGGTTTCGCCCCTCCCCCCTGCGAAGGCAAACAATATGGACGGTATGGTTGTTTGATAGAGTATTCCTATGACCAGAATAGCGCAATGATTGCGCACGAGATGGGTTTCATGCGGCGGATGCAGGTGTGCCCAAGGGGTATAAAAAGGAGGGTAAACAACAGGGATGTAGTCGCAGTCAAAGGGCGTCAACCCAAGCCCTAAAAGCGGTTCTTTTTTGGGGGGGGGGATATATCTGGGTCGTATGCTCTAGTCTCTGAACCTTCCACCCCTTCCTGGTAAAGCTTGGCTGCTGACTGGCGTAGACAATTTTTTTTTTCAAACTTCACCCCACCACATTGCCAACGCCTGAGGCGCCGCCTGAGGCGCCGCCTGAGGCGCACCCCGACCGCTTCAGGCGCCGCCTTAGGCGTCACCCCCGCCGCCTCGGGCGCCACCCCGCCCGCCTTGGGCGCCCACCACCACCTGAGGCGCACCCTCGACCGCCTCAGGCGTTATGACTGCCTTCACTTGCGCGCTTCAGGGGTTGGGATTGTGGTAGGGCGGGTGGACTATTACGCCGCCCGCCACCCGCCCTGAGCGCGCTCACGTATCCCCACATGTGCTCACATGCGCTTGAAAGGACAGCCATGCATCATGTGCATGGTCGGGTGCACATGCACACACACACACACGCACACACACACACGCACACACACGCACACGCACACACGCTGCAGGGGCAGCCGTGCTTCGTGTGCATGGTCGGATGCTCAAGGAACAGGACATGCGTGCACATGCAAACACGCACACACACACACACACACGCACACATACACGCACACACACACGCACACACACGCTGCAGGGTCAGCCGTGCGTTGTGTGCATGGTCGGATGCTTTGAGGACCAGGACTCGGTACACATGGTCACAGAGCTGTGCACCGGCGGCGACCTACGCAAGTGCGTGGGGACACCCACATTTATGCGCGCGTGTGTGTGTGGGGGGGTGGGGGGGTGGGGGGGCAAAAAACAGGGGGGAGCTGTGCACCGGCGGCGACCTACGCAAGTGCGTGGGGACGCCCACATTTATGCGCGCGTGTGTGTGTGGGGGGGGGGGGCAAAAAACAGGGGAGCTGTGTATCGGTGGCGACCTACGCAAGTGCGTGGGAACACGCACCTTTTGGGAACACGGGGGGGGGGGGGGGGTTGCACGAAAACAACGCAGCGTGTGTACGAAAACAACGCAGCGTGTGTATCGGTGGCGACCTGCGCAAGTGCGTGGGAACATGCACATTTGTGTGTGTGCGCACGTGTGTGTGTGTGTGTGTGTGTGTGTGTGTTTGGCAAAAAACAGGGGGGGCTGTGCACCGGCGGCGACCTACGCAAGTGCGTGGGAACGCGCACATTTTTGCGTGCGTGCGTGTGGGTGTGGGGTCGCAGAAACAGCGCAGCACGTGATATGAATGTGAGCTTCGCAAGTGCGTGGGAACAGTGATTCTCCTGCGAGCCGTAAACCGCTCCGAGCCGGATTTCCCATTTCCCAGAAAACCACCACACACTCGGTGGGAGAGGGCGTGGAGCGGTGCGTTGGAAAGCTCTTGCCGAGAGCAGCCCAACGGCATGCGTTGCATGCATACCCGCTGTGTATTGTGCCTGGTGTGCGTTGTCAAAGTTGCTGGAGCCGGCAAAAAACTAATTACTAAAATCCTTCCCAGAGACCACTGCGTGGGAATCCACATTTGGGGGGGGGGGCCATAACAGGGTGTGTGGGGTGAGTCACGTAAACAGCGCAGTGTGTGAGGTGGATGTGACTTACGCAAGTGCGTGGGAACACGCACATTGGGGGGGGGGGTGAGCATTGCACGGTAGCAGCGCAGCGCGTGAGCTGGATGCAACCTGCGCACGTGCGTGGAGACACGCACATTCGTGCATGTGTGCGTGTGCGCGTGTGTGTGTGTGTGTGTGTGTGTGTGGCAAAAAACAGGGGGGGGGGCTGTGTACCGGTGGCGACCTACGCAAGTGCGTGGGAACACGCACCTTTTGGGAACACGGGGGGGGGGGGGGCGTTGCACGAAAACAACGCTGCGCGTGTATCGGTGGCGACCTGCGCAAGTGCGTGGGAACATGCACATTTGTGTGTGTGTGTGTGTGTGAGTGGGCGCACGTGCGCGCGTGTGTGTGTGTGTGTGTGTGGCAATCAGGGGGGGGGGGCTGTGTACCGGCGGCGACCTACGCAAGTGCGTGGGAACACGCACATTTATGCGTGTATGTGGGCTGGGGTGGGGGGTGGGGGGGCACAGAAACAGCGCAACACGTGAGCTTCGCAAGTGCGTGGGAACACACATTGGGGGGGGGGGTGGGGCCGAGCGTTGCACGCAAGCAGCGCAGCGCGTGAACTGCATGCGACCTGTGCACGTGCGTGGAGACACGCACATTGGGGGGGAGGGTGCATGAAAACAGCGCAACGCTTGATCCACACTTCACACTTAGGTCCCACACTCAATCCACACTCCTTCAGGTATGTGGAGACGCACGGCGTGCTTGAGGAGGACACCCTGGCCGTGGTTGCACTACAGACTCAATCCAAACTCAATCCACACTCAACCCACACTCAGTCCACACTGAATTCACACTCCTTCAGGTATGTGGAGACGCACGGCGTGCTGGAGGAGGACACCCTGGCCGTGGCGTAGTCCACACTCAATCCACACATTCTCCAAACTCAAAACAATGCTGTTTTTCCAATTGTTCACACTCAATCCACACTTCAGGTATGTGGAGACGCACGGCGTGCTCGAGGAGGACACCCTGGCTGTGGTTGCGCTGCAGACGCTTCGCTTCATCCGGGCGTGCCACAAAAACGGCATCGTGTACGGTGAGCTTGTCTTTTGTAGGGCACCGGGGGGGCGGGGGGGGGGGGGGCGTAGGGTCCCCCGGCCGGGCACACACACTCACACACACACGTGCGCACACACACACAACACAGCCACACACACGCCAGTGCTGCCGTCTCAGATGCATCTTGGCGTGGGTGTTGTGTTGCTCGTGCGACCGAGGTGGATTTCACTCTCTCCACACTCTCCGCATTGACACTTTCTGCCCTGGCGACGTGGAGCCCGCCAACCTAGTGCTGCCGGTGCCGGCGCCCCCGGCCGGGCGCACACACACACACAACCACACAATCAATCACACACACATCACACATCACACAATTTATCACATCACACACATCACACACACATCACACACACACAACCACACAATCAATCACATCACAAGACCACCATCACCATTTCACACCTTCCACACTGTTTCCACACTTTACAGGCGACGTCAAGCCCGCCATTCTAGTGCTCCCGGTGCCGGCGCCGCCGGCCGGGCGCACACACACACACACACACAATCACAGCCACACAACCAATCACCTTTTTGGAAGTGTGAACACACTTTCCACACCGTTTCCACACTTTATTCGCAGGCGACGTCAAGCCCGCCAACCTAGTGTTGCCGGTGCCGGCGCCACCGGCCGGGGAGCCGTTCCGCATTCGCGCGATCGACTTTGGAACGAGCCAGCCTCTGGCAGACCCAACCAAGGCACGTGTGTGTGTGCGTGCGTGTGCGTGTGTGTGTGTGTGTGTGTGTGGTTGACTTTGGAACGAGCCAGCCCCTGGCAGACCCAACCAAGGTGCGCGTGTGTGTGTGCGTGTGCGCGTGTGTGTGTGTGTGTGTGTGTGCGATGGACTTTGGAACGAGCCAGCCTCTGGCAGACCCAACCAAGGTGTGTGTGTGTGTGTGTGTGTGTGTGTGTGCGGTGGACTTTGGAACGAGCCAGCCTCTGGCAGACCCAACCAAGGTGCGCGTGTGTGCGTGTGTGTGTGCGCGTGTGTGTGTGTGTGTGTGTGCGGTGGACTTTGGAACGAGCCAGCCTCTGGCAGACCCAACCAAGGTGTGTGTGTGTGTGTGTGTGTGTGTGTGTGCGGTGGACTTTGGAACGAGCCAGCCTCTGGCAGACCCAACCAAGGTGCGCGTGTGTGCGTGTGTGTGTGCGCGTGTGTGTGTGTGTGTGTGTGTGTGTGTGTGTGCGGTGGACTTTGGAACGAGCCAGCCTCTGGCAGACCCAACCAAGGTGTGTGTGCGTGTGCATGTGTGTGTGTGTGTGTGCGGTGGACTTTGGAACGAGCCAGCTTCTGGCAGACCCAACCAAGGTGTGTGTGCGTGTGTGTGTGTGCATGTGTGTGTGTGTGTGTGTGTGTGTTTGACTTTGGAACGAGCCAGCCTCTGGTAGATCCAACCAAGGTGCGTTTGTGTGTGTGTGCGTGTGTGTGTGTGTGTGTGTGTGTTTGCAATTGACTTTGGAACAAACCAGCATCTGGCTCGTTCCAACCAAGGTGTGTGAGTGAGTGTGTGTGTGTGTGTGTGTGTGTGTGTGTTGTGCGTGCGTGAGTGTGTGCGTGCGCGTGCGTGCGCGTGCGTGCGCGTGCGTGCGCGCACGTGTGTTTGTGTGTATGTGTGTGCGTGCTCCAGCTTGCACTCTTACGGATGTGTCTATGGTCGAGCCAGACGCTGCTAGGCCCAACCAAGGCGCGCGTGTGTGTGTGTGTGTGTGTCACGTTGGCATGCCGGTAGTACGGTGGCATGGACACTCTGTCTCTCTCTCCCTCTTCCACTCCCTCTCCCCCCTCCCCTCCCCTCCCGGGAGGCCTCCCCCCTCTCTCCTCTCCCTCTCTTTCTCCCCCCTTCTCTCCCTCACCCCTCTCCCTCTCCCCCCCTCTCCCCTTCTCTCCCCCCCCCCTCTCTTCCCGCTGCTCCCCCCCCGCTCTCCTCCCCCCTCTCCTCCGCCCCCTCTCCCGCTCCCCCTCTCCCGCTCCCCTCGCCCCTCGCCCCTCTTCCCTCTCCCCTCTCCCCTCTCCCCTCTCCCCCCCCCCCCTCTCCCCCGTCTCCCCCCTCTTTTCTCTCTCCTGTCTCTCCCCAGCTCCTCCCAACACATTCTCACACACACTCACTCTGACACACACACACACACACACACACACACGTGCAGAGGCTCAAGCGCCGCGCGGGCACGTTTTCGTTCATGGCGCCCGAGGTGTTTGAGCGCAACTACGGGCCCCCGGCCGACATGTGGAGCCTGGGTGTGATGCTGTACTGGTGAGAGCGCGTGCGTGCGTGTGTGTGTGTGTGTGTGTGTGTGTGTGTGTGTGCGTGCGTGCGTGTGCGTGTGTGTGAGAAGAGGGAGAGATAGAGAGGGACAGGCCCCGGCCGACATGTGGAGCCTGGGTGTGATGCTGTACTGGTGAGAGCGCCCCCACACACGACCACGGCCCTGTTGGATTCATTATTTTGGCTCTCGAGTCTGTCGGGCAAAGTCTTCCAAGCTCTTTAGCCCTCCGTGTGGCACATCCGCGTGGGAGGTCTCCACGCTCTCTCTCTCTCTCTCACCATCGATGGGGTTTAGGGTTTAAGCTTTAGGGTTTTACTGTTTAGGGTTTAGGGGTCTCCACGCTCTCTCTCGCGCGCGCGCGTGCGTGCGCCTTTGATATCGCTCATGCGCTCTTACAACTAGGCATGCCCCCCCCCCCCAACACACGCGCACGCCCATGCAGACGACACACACACACACACGCGTGCACACACACGTGTGCACACACACACACACGCGTGCACACACACACGCGTGCACACACACACACATGCACACACACACACGCGTGCACACACACACACACACACTCACATACACCGCAGGCTCTTCTGCTACCGCCTTGCCTTCTGGCAGACCGGCACACACATGAACACACACACACGCATGCACACACACACACAGGCTCTTCTCCTACCGCTTCCTTTTCTGGCAGACCGGCACACACATGCACACACACACACACACAGGCTCTTCTCCTACCGCTTCCCCTTCTGGAAGACGGGCAGCGTGCCGTCGTCCTCTGGCGTGGAGGACATTGCAAACGCCGTGTCCACGTTCCCAGTGCGATTCGACTACGGTGGGTGGTTGGGGGGTTTAGGGCTGGCTGGTTGGCTGGGGGGTGCGTCTGGGTGGGTGGCTGGCTGAGTTCAAGAGTTCAAGGGTGGTTAGTTGGCTGGCTAGCTGGCTGGAATGTGATCCTCTGGCGTTGAGGACATTGCACATGCGGTGTCCACGTTCCCAGTGCGGTTCAACTACGGCGGGTGGTTGGGGAGTTATCACTGGCTGGCTGGCTGGCTGGCTGGCTGGCTGGCTGGGTTCAAGGGTGGGTGGTTGGGTGGTTGGCTGGCTGGGCTGTGGTCCTCTGGCGTTTTGAGTACATTGCACATGCGGTGTCCACGTTCCCAGTGCGGTTCAACTACGGTGGCTGGTTGGGGGGTTATGACTGGCTGGCTGGGTTGAAGGGTGGGTGGTTGGCTGGGTTCAAGGGTGGGTGGTTGGGTGGGTTCAAGGGTGGGTGGTTGAGTGGTTGGCTGGTTGGGCTGTGGTCCTCTGGCGTTTTGAGTACATTGCACATGCAGTGTCCACGTTCCCATTGCGGTTCAACTACGGTGGGTGGTTGGGGGGCTGGCTGGCTGGCTGGGTTGAAGGGTGGGTGGTTGGCTGGTTGGCTGGCTGGGCTGTGGTCCTCTGGCGTTGTGAGGACATTGCAAATGCTGTGCCAATGTCCCAGTGCGATTCGACTAGGGTGGCTGGTTGGGGGGTTAGGACTGGCTGGCTGCTGGCTGGCTGGGGCTTTTGACTGTGTGGGTGGTGGCGAGGGCCTAGACTGCACCAGCCGCTGCCATGCAGCGCACAATAGCGCTGCGGCTTGTCTCAACCTGCCCCCTCTCTCTCTCTCTCTCACACACACGCGCATGCACACGCACACAGTCTGAGCATGCACACACGCACACGGACACACCCACAGTCTGAGCATGCCCCTCCCCTCCCCCCTCCACACGCACAGGCCCCTGGCTGAGCATATCCCCCGAGGGCCTCGACTTTATCAGCCGATGCATGCAGCGCAACGAGGGGAGCCGTCTGACGACGCGCCAGGTTTGTCTCTCTCTCCCTCTCTCTGTCCCTCTCTCTCTCTCTCCCCCTCTGCGTGTGTCTGTGTGTGCGCTCTCTGTCCCTCTCTCTCTCTCTCCCCCTCTGCATGTGTGTGTGTGCGCAACGAGGCATGTCGCTTGACAGCTCGCCAGGTCTTTCTCCGTCTCTCTCTCTCTGTGCGTTAGTGCGTGTGTGTGTGTGTGCGTGCATGCAGCGCAACGAGGGCAGCCGCTTGACGACGCGCCATGTGTGGGGCATGCCTGCCGTGTGTGTGTGTGTCTCTCTCTCTCTGTGCGTGTGTATGTGTGTGCAATGAGGCACGCCGCGTGATGACGCTCCAGGTCTTTCTCTCTTTTTCTCTCTTCCTCTCTCTTGCTTTCTGTGTGTGTGTGTGTGTGTGTGTGTGTGCGTGCGCGCGCAACGAAAGAAGCCGTCTGACGATACGCGAGGTGTGCAGCTTGCCTGAAGTGTGTGTGTGTTTCTCTTTTTTTATCTCTTTCTCTCTCTCTCTCTCTTTCTCTCTCTCTCTCTCTCTTTCTCTCTCTCTCTCTGTGTGTGCGCAACGAGGCAAAAAGACGCCAGGTTTGCGTCATGCCTGCCTGGGTGTGCGCAGACTCTGCGAGGGGCCGGCCTGACTGAAACACAAACGACACAGGCCGCTCACACCCCTGCCCGCATCCACACTCCACAGGGGCTCGAGCACCCGTGGCTCGTCAAGGCGGCGGCGACGCTCGAGGCGATCGGGGGCGATGGATCGGCGACGCTAGGAGACAGCGAAGGTGCGTGTCTTTGGTCCCTACCCTTGATTTTTTTGCCATGATTTAGCAAAGCAACAAAGCCAGCCAATCCCAATCGTGCCTCATGCCTTGTGGTGACACAGCAAAGCGCGGCGATCGGAGGCGAGTGGGTCGGTGCCCCTCGGAGACAGCAAAGGTTCGTGTGTGGGGTTTCGCTCACCCTCGATTTGGCAAAAATATCAACACTAGGCAGGTGCGTGGTTCTCAGCACAGTGCGACGCTCGAGGCGATCAGAGGCGACGGGGCGGTGACACGCTCGGAGGCAGCGAAAGGTGCGTGCGTGGCGGTGGTGGTGGGTTTTGTGCACCCTCGACTTGGCTCAACAACACAACTAGCGAGGCAAAACACAGCGTGGGGTCAGCCACACAAAGCAGCGAAAGCAGCGGCTGTCGAGGCGATGAGAGGCGAACGGTTCGGCGCCGCTCGGAGACGGCGAAGGCGCGTGTGTTTGGTCCCCTACCCTTGAGTTTTGGTCATGATTCGGCAACGCAACACAGCTAGACAGGCGCGTGGGTCTCAGCACAGCGTGGTGCTCAAGGTGATCAGAGGCGACTGGGCGGTGACGCGCCCGGAGACTCGGGAGGTGTGTTTGGGGAGGCGGCGGTGTTTTTTGCACCCTCGATTTGGCTCAACAACACCACAACTAGCGAGGCAAAACACAGCGTGGGGTCAGTCACACAAGGCATCGAAAGCCGCGGCTGTCGAGGCGATCGGAGGCGACGGGGCGGTGACGCTCGGAGACAGCGAAGGTGCGTGCGCTAGACAGGCGTGGGTGTCAGCACGGCGCGACGCTCGAGGCAATCGGAGGCGACAAGTCGGTGCCGCTTGGAGACTCGGAAGGTGCGTGTGTGGGGGCGGCATTTTTGTGCACCCTCGATTTGGCAAAACAACAACACTAGCGAGGCAAAACACAGCGTGGGGTCGCACAGAGCAGCGAAAGCCGCGGCTGTGGAGGCAATCGGAGGCGACGGGGGCGGTGGCGCTTGGAGGCAGTGAAGGTGCGTGCGCGGGGGGGGGGGGGGGCGGGGGTGGTTTCGTGCACCCTCGATTGGGCAAAACAACAACACTAGGAGGACTCCTGGCGAGGCGTCGTGGGTCAGTCACACGACACAGCGCGGCGATCGGAGGCGATGGGGCAATGCCCCTTGGAGACTCCGAAGCTGTGTGGCTGGTGATTTTTTACCCTTCATAGAGCTGCGATTGGGCGCAACAACAAAACTAGCCAAACATTTGGGCCGGCCACCGCCACGTCATTGGCCACGTTCAACCCCAAGTCGGTGGGCGCAACTGGCGTTCCTAACATCCCTTTTGTTGCATGCTGTTTTCGCAGACGACCTCGAGTGCGAGCCGTGCGGCGACGTGACGTGGGACGCGCCCGCCAACCCCCCCTGACTACCCCCCCCCCCCCCCCCCGCACACACATACGCACACACACACTAACGGCTGCATGGTGCTGCTTGCGCAGACGACCTCGAGTGCGAGCCGTGCGGCGACTTGTCGTGGGACGCGCCCGCCAACGCCCCCAAACCTGACTCCCCCCCCCCACACACACGCACACACATACGCACACACACACTAACGGCTGCATGGTGCTGCTTGCGCAGACGACCTCGAGTGCGAGCCGTGCGGCGACTTGTCGTGGGACGCGCCCGCCAACGCCCCCAAACCTGACTCCCCCCCCCCCCACACACGCATTTGCACACACACTCACGGCTGCATGGTGCTGTGCGCGCAGACGACCTCGAGTGCGAGCCATGCGGCGACGTGTCGTGGGACTCGCCCACCGCGCTGCCGCTGCCGGTCAACACGCTCCTGAAGGACGCGCCCGAGGAGGAGGCCAACTGACGCACCGTTGACCAGCCGTTGTCGTTGACCAGCTGTCATCGTCGTTGACCAGCTGTCGTGCAGTTAACCGGTCAACGGTGCTGTGTGGGGAGCGCCGGGGCCGCTGCCGCTTCCGGTCAACACACTTCTGAAGGACACGCCCGAGGAGGAGGCCAACTGACGCACCGTTGACCAGCCGTTGTCGTTGACCAGCTTTCGTCTTCGTTGACCAGCTGTCATGCAGTTGACCGGTCAACGGTGCCGTGTGGGGAGCGCCGGGGCCGCTGCCGTTTCCGGTCAACACGCTCCTGAAGGACGCACCCGAGGAGGAGGCCAACTGACGCACCGTTGACCAGCCGTTGTCGTTGACCAGCTGTCGTCATCGTCGACCAGCTGTCGTGTAGTTGACCAGTCAACGGTGCTGTGTGGGGAGCGCCGGGGCCGCTGCCGGCCGGTCAACACGCTCCTGAAGGACACGCCCGAGGAGGAGACCAACTGACGCACCGTTGACCAGCCGTTGTTGTTGACCAGCTGTAGTTGCCGGTTTTACTTGGGGGGCGTTGGGGCCGCTCAGACGCGCCAGAAGAGGAGGCCAACTGACGGCGCTGCCCCTCCGTAGTTGGCCCGAGAAGAACTGCCGGTTTCAACTGCCGGTTTCATCTTGTCGCTGCCAGTCAACATGCTGCTGAAGGACAGCGCCTGGAGGAGTGAGGAGGCGGCGCGGCTCGTCCATAGAGTTGACCCGTGTCCAACTGCCGGTTCAACCGCCGTCTATCGCTGCCGGTGAACGCGATCCTTGAAGCCGACGCGCTGAAGGAGGGGGCCAACTGACGAGGGCCTTCGGCCGTAGTTGACCAGTCATAGTTGACTCGGTGAGGAGTGGCGAGTGTTGAGCGGGGCGGGGGCGCGTGTTTTCATTCGCAGCTCGGGGGACGGTCCCGTGGCTGCGATCATCGAGTGTTGAACGCGTGGGGGGGGCATCTGAGGAATTTACCGAGCATGTGTGATGGTATTACTGAGCATTTGTAACATATGCACCAGTGGTTCCGCTAAGGATCTTGGGGAAATGTCGTCTCAACCCGGGCCTCACGCTCATTCCGCCAATCATAACCCTAGGGAGGCGTCTTTTTGCGGTGAAGTGTGAAAATGACGATTTCCACACTTTTCAGGTCGGAATTCGCGCAATCTCAAACCCGAAGCGCCAGCCCGAATCAGGCAATCTCAACCCGAAAGTGCAATTTGTCGGGTTGCGGGTTGGCTAAAGGAAACACTGATATGCACTAGTCGGCTGCGTGTGCGCGTGTGCGGCACCCACAGCTGTGGCCACAGCGTGCATGGGACTTGACAGGGGTCGGTGAGCTCGCATATTAATATGGTAAGATGGTAAGCTTACCAGGCCGCGTCTAGAATCGGACGTGAGGACTCGGGAGGGCAGGCGAGTCGAGAGGGCGGTGTGCCCGCACATGGAAAGGGGCATATGCCCCATGGAACAGATCAGGCTGCATGTACTTGCTGCTGTTCTCTGCATGGGTGTTGCAAACGCGTAAGTGGAGTCGAGTGAGATTTACGCAATGCCCGAAGCACGGCTGTGATACTGCAGGACAGGGAGACGGAGAGGCAGAGAGAGGGAGGGTTACAGAGACTTGTGGCCTGATCATGGGATCACTGCTTCAGGGCGTGTGATCGTGGCGCCTGAGTTGTCCTAGCCTAGGGACACAAATACCGTTAAGTCGTTTAACGAGACTCTCCAGAGAGTCCCGCTGCTTGCCCGCTGCTATATAATATAATATATACAGTTCAGGGGCATGGCAACGGCGACAGTACCACCCTCGGCGTGTGGCCAATAGGGCGGTTATCAGCGCTCGGCCCTTCCGTGCGCGTGTGAATGTGTGCTTCTGGGTGATTTCGGATGCGCCCAGACCTAGCTCGCGCGCATTGCTGCAGGAAAAAACACAGCATCGAATGCCAAGCCAAGCCGAACAGGAAAGGAGCTGATTATTGCTGTGCTCATAAACACAAGATGAGCTGCTAGTGCCGATGTGGGCGCAAAATGGGCGCATTATGACAAACGCACATGCGGAAAAAGCGCCACGCGCAGCGCATGTGCCACCAACTAGGTGGCGAAAGGGGAGGTCAGGGGAGAGGGCCACAGGGTGACGCCGCACAGACAGGGCACATGGTGGGTGCCCCACAGTCGTCGTGCCCCCCGGCCCCCCTCCCCCCCCCTCCCGCTCCTTCACTCCTTTACTCCTCTCTACACGGCGCCAAACAGCGTGCCCGACGCCTCGTACGCCGCCTCCGCCCGCTGCACGTCCTCCATGCCCACGACCTGGATCGGCGCACTTGCCTGCCACCCAGCCGTGCTGTCGTCCTGGCCCATCGCCGTGCCACCAGAGTCGGCGCCATGCACGCCAGCATACATGAGCAGCGCGCGCAGGCGGCGCACGTGCTGCTGCAGCCCAGAGTCAAACGCGGCGATGTCGATGGCCTCGACCGTGAGGAGGGTGCGTGACCGCTGCTGCTGCTGCTGCTGCTGCTGACCCCCGCGTTGACTTTGACTTTGACTGCTCCCGTGCTGTTGCTGCTGCTGCTGACCATGCGTGGTGCGCGCGACCGCCGGGTGCGCGTGCGCAGCCTCAAACTCCCTCCCCGCCTCCTCCGCCCTCTGAGCACCAAACTCGGGCTGCGCGGCGGCAGACTCCTCGGGCGAGGCCGCGAGCTTGCGCCCGAAGAACGTGCCTGGCGCCTGTGGGATGGACGGCCACGGTGGCGGTGGCGGCGGCAGCGACGCCGGCTGCGGCGGCCCTTGGACCCCGTACGCGCACTCCCACCCGGACGAGTTGGAGATGAGGCACAGGTAGCACGTTGTCCGCACCGTCACATCTATGATGGCGGAGCAGCGCACGCAGCCGTAGTAGTCGAGCTTGGACTGAGGGTGCGGACGGGATGGGGGGAGAGGCAGGGGAAGAGGGCGTGTGAGAGAGTGTGCGTGTGTGTGTGTGTGTGTGTGTGCACGTGTGTGTGTGCGTCTCCGATGAGAGGAGGTGCTGGGTTCCAGGGCAGCGTGTCGATGCACATGCTCATGCACACGTGCGCACGCGGCACCAAGCCCTGCAAGCGGTGGTGCATGCATGCGTAAGATACAAGGACACTCCGCTGCACACTCACATTGACGCACGCGTAGCACATTTGGCGCCCGAGCTTGTCGTACGCGTTGGTCATGCATGCCTGGCACGTTGACACGTCAAGCGGGTTGCTGAGCAGGCAGTTGGTGCACTCGGTTGCCTCATCGACTGCGTTGGGGGTGGGGGGGGTGAAGAAAGTGTGTGTGCGTGCCGGGAGGGAGGGGGGATTGCATGATTGCACCACCTTCCGTGGTGCAGGGGGGGGGGGGGGGGCAGCGGGGCAAAGCACCCCCCCTACCCCCTCCCCTTCTTCTCATCGCATGCCCAGCTGGTGCCCCCCCCCCTTGCACGACTCACGTGTTGAGATGTAGTCTGGGTCGTTGCAGTACTGCGTGCACGCCCATCCCAGCCCGCCGACTTGCGCGATCGTGGTGCACGAGAGGCAGATGCTCAGCAGCTGGATCTTGAAGTAGGGGTCGGCCACCGTGCGCGCCTTCTGGTAGAAGCACTGGTGGCACGACGTCGGGTTGTTGTTCGAGTTGGGGATGTACGTCACGAGCGTCGAGCACGTCTTGCACTGCCCGCGCATCGTCGCGTCCGGCCACAGCGCCGTGAGGTAATCGCACTGGTTGCACCACCACCACATGGGGTTGCACGCAATCGCGTTTGGGGGCGGCGGGGGCGGGCGGGGCGGCGCGGGAGGGGTCGGCGGCGGGCTGGGGGATGGCGGGTGCGGTGGTGGCGGGTGCGGCGGAGCGGGCGGGTTGTGAGGGGGCGCGTACGGGGGCCACGGCGGGTAGGGCGCCCAGGGCGTGTCAGGGGCAAAGACCGTCTGCTGCTGGGACAAGGGCGGGCGTGGTGGGGAGGGGGGAGGGGGAGGGAGGGGGGCGGAGGGGAGGGCGGCGGGGCGGCGACGGCGGAGGAGGGGGGGAGGGAGGGGAGGGCGGGAGTGGCGGAGGGGGGGAGCTGGAGGAGGGATGGCTGGGGGGCGGGGTCGGGGGCACAGGGAGGGGCGGGCGCGGCGCGGCGTGCGGCGCGCGCGGCGTGATTGGCGGGAACGGCGGGCGCGGGGGTGGGAGCGGAGGTGGCGGTGACGGTGACGGCGGAAGCGGCGGAGGCGTCGGTGGCGGCGGCGGGGGGGGCGCGGCGGGCGGGGGCGCGGAAAGGGGAACGGCGGGCGGGGGCGGGGGCTGGGGTTGGTGGAATGGGGGGGGCTTGGCGGGCGCGGGGGCGGCGGCGGCGGGGGAGGGAAGACGAGGTTGAGGAACGGGGGCGGCGGCGGCGGCGGCGGGGACGGCGGCGGGCGCGGCGGGGCCTTGAATGGCGGGGGAGGAGGGTAGAACAGCGGGGCGGGGGGGGGACGGACGGCAGCGGGGCCACGGCGGTGTTGGGCGGGGGGGCGACGGCGGCGGGGCGACGGCGGGTGCGGCACGTTGGGCGGCCGGGGGTTGGGGGGGTTGTGGGCCACGCCGGGGGCGGGGGGCGGCGGCGGCGGTTGGTGGGTCGTGGCGTAGGGCGCCATGGCGCGTATGGGGGCATTGGCGACGGAGGCTCGACGACCCCGGGCGAGAGTGGGATCCGTGGGGGGCGGGCGGGCGCGAGGTGGCGGGACTGGCGGAGGTGGGGGGCGGGAGGGCGGGGAGGAGGGGGAGGGGGGGGACGGTGGCAAGGACGGGGGGGGGGACGGGGGCGGGGGGGCCGCCGACGTGGGGTAGCACTTGCCGGCGCAGTAGTCTGTCATGGGGCAGTAGACCGGGAGGGAGGCCTTGAGCTGCACGAGCGCCGCGGCCGCGCCTGTGTGTGTGTGTGTGTGTTTGGGAGGGGAGGTGGGGAGTGTGTGTGCGTGTGCGTGTGCGTGCACCTGCACGTGTGCACGTGCGTGCACCTGTGCGTGTGCGTGCGTGTGCGTGTCCACTGCGCCCCCCCCCCTCCCCGCCCCCCCCGCCCAATCCTCACCCATGAGCCCCGGTACGTCAGCGATGCCCGGCTCGTTACCACCGATGTTGCTCCGCACGTCAGACCACGTGAACTCGTTCGATCCGATCGCATATCCCCCCACGAGCGCACCGCGGAGCTCATTCACGTTTGGGCGCGTGCTGTTGGGGCCCTGGTGTGTGTGCGTGTGCGTGTGTGTGTGTGTGCGTGTGTGTGTATGTGCCGCGGAGCTCATTCACGTTCGGTCGCGTGCTGTTGGGGCCCTGTTGTGTGCGTGCGCGTGTGTGTGTGTGTGTGTGTGCGCGTGTGTGTGTATGCCACATACAGTATGTGCGTGTGTGTATGTCACATGCAGTATGTGCGTGTGTGTGTGCGCGTGCGTGTGTATGGGGGGAGGGGGGGGGGGCGGTGAGAGAGCGCCCCTTTGTGATGGCGCCGGTGCGTGCGTGTACGTGCGCACACGTGGGCATGTGTGCGTGTGTGTATGCGTGCGCGCACGTGTGCAAGTGTGTGTGTGTGTGTGTGTGTGCTCCCTCCCCGCACGGTAGGGACTCGTCCACAAATCACGCGACGCCCTGGTTTCGAGGTTGATGTCGGGAACCAGGATGCCTCGCGGTTGGATCTGTAAAAATTCTCTCTCTACTGCGTGGCCTTGCGGGCTCTACTAGTAGAGCTCCCCTAGACGTATAGACTAGGCCTTAACTCACGCCCCGGGGTCCCTCTGGGCGCGTTCATGTAAAAATGTAAAAACTCTCTCTGTGTTTGTGTGCGTGCGTGCGTGTTGTCACCTCGCACGGGAGCGACTCGTCCACGGAGCACGCGGCGCCCTGGTTTCGAGGCGACGTCGGGAACTGTGACGAGTAGCCGACGAGGAAGGACACGCCCATCGAGTTGGCGCCGAGCAGGTGGCGCAGCTGGCCGAGCGCCCAGCAGCGGTTAGCGCGCAAGGCGGGCAGCTCTGCGGCCGGGTCGGTCAGATAGGCAGTCGTCTGCTGGACCTGTGTGTGTGTGTGTGTGTGTGTGTGCGTGTGTGTGTGCAGCTCTGCGGCCGGGTTGGTCAGGTACGCAGTCGTCTGCTGCACCTGTGTGTGTGTGCGTGTGTGTTTGAGAGTGTTGTGCGTGCGTGTGCGTGTGTGTATGTGTGTGTGCAGCTCTGCGGCCGGGTCGGTCAGGTATGCAGTCGTCTGCTGCACCTGTGTGTGTGTGTGTGTGTGTTTGTGTGTGAGAGTGTTGTGCGTGCGTGTGCGTGCGTGTGTGTGTGTGTGTTTGTGCGAGTGTGTGTGTATGTGCGCAGCTGTGCGTCCGGGTCGGTCAGGTATGCAGTCGTTTGCTGCACCTGCGTGTGTGTGTGTGTGTGTGTGTGTGTGCGTGTGTGTGTGTGTGTGTGTGTAGCTGTGCGGCCGGGTTGGTCAGGTATGCAGTCGTCTGCTGCACCTGTGCATGTGTGCGTGTGTGTGTGTGTGCGTGTGTGTGTGTGTGTGTGTGTCTGTGTGTGTGAGTGTGTGTGTGCGTGTGTGTGTGTCTGTCTGTGTGTGTGAGTGTGTGTGTGTGTGTGAGTGAGTGTGTGTGTATTGTGTGTGTGTGAGTGTGTGTGCACGCATGTGCGTGTGTGTGTGTGTGTGTGTTCCCCTCCTTCTGCCATCCATTCTCACAGCTGCTCCACGCACACGCACACGTGCACACACGCCAAACGCACGCACGCACCCCCACCCCCCCACCCACCCTCCCACACTCGCACACGCACACACACACCTGAGCCCACGCAAGCGCCAACATCTGCGCGGCCGCGTTTTTCGCGTTGGGCTGATTGTTGGCCGCCGCGTCGATGTTAAAGTACGCGAAGCCGCCCGGGGTGTAGCACGGTGGAACAGACTTGTCCGAGCACGGGTCCTGTGGGAGGGGTCAGGGAGAGGCGTTGGGGGGTAAGAGCACCTGTCTAAGAAGCACCGGGTTGGGACGTACGGGTTTGGGAAGTGAGGGTGTGGGAAGTACGGGTGTGGGAAGTACAGGTGTGGGAAGTACGGGTTAGGGAAGTATGGGTGTCGGAAGTATGGGTGTGGGAAGTCCGGGTGTGGGAAGTCCGGGTGTGAGAAGTCCGGGTGTGGGAAGTACGGGTTTGGGAAGTGAGGGTTTAGGAAGTACGGGTGTGGGAAGAAGTCTGGTTTGGGAAGCACCCCGAGCAACAAGAGGGAGAGGGGGGGGAGAGACTCAGGGGAGAGACCTGGGGGAGAGACCCAGAGGCCCCTCCCTCTCACAACACACCCAAATGACAATAACAAACACCCCGAAACACGCGCCCAAAGCACACTCATGTTGGTGTCCTTCCACGCGTCGACCACCGCCTGGATGTGCGCCTTGGACTGCCAGCCATCGCCCCGTCGCACCACGCGCGTGCGCCCGCAGCACCACGAGCGACGCCCCCCTCGCTCTCAAAACACGGCCAAAAGCACCTCAAAGCATCCCCAAACACGCTCAAAGCACGCTGAAAGCACACCCACGTTAGTATCCTTCCACGCGTCGACCACCGCCTGGATGTGCGCGTTGTACTGCCAGTCGGAGTCGGGCGCCACTCGTGCCCACAGCATGACGAGCGACGCCCACGGCAGCACGTTGGACTCGTCCACGTCGTACTGTAGTCGCACAATGTTTTGAGGCGCGGGCGTGCGACCGTACTCGAGGTTGCCGACCTGGGCGGAGGGGTTTGGGTTTGGGGATAAGGGATGACGGTTCAGGGGTTAGGGATGATAGGGGTTTAGAGAGAGAGAAGAGAGAGAGTACAGAGAGACAAAGACAGAGGCAGAGAGACAGAGAGAAAGAGAGAGGGAGAGAGCTTTCAAGCACGTGCGTGTGTGCACGTGCACGCGCCCGTGCCCGTGTGTGTGTGTGTGTGCACGCATGCGTGCGCATGCTGCACTGCACTGCGCATCCCCTTCCCATCCACCCGCCCACCCGCCCACCCACCCGTCCACCCACCCACCCTTTCACCCACCCACCCACCCACCCACCCACCTGCCACCACGACATTGCGCCGGTGCAAATCCCTCCAAGCCGGAAGTCCGCAGCGCACACGAGCGCGGACGCGAGCGCGATGTCGTCGCCGACGCTCGTAGTGTTGTATGAAGCCTGCGTGCAGCGGTGTTTGAGGGTGATGGGTGTGAGGAGGGGGGAGGTGCGTCACTCCAAGGGAGGGAGCGAGCTGGGGGGCACACCGCGCAGTGCGCACACAAACAAACACACACAAACACATCCACACATGCACAAACACACACACACTCGCCCCCCCCCCACCTTTCCGGTCGGCGGCCTCCACACCGTAGGGTGCGCGATCGCGTAGTTCAGCAGCTGCAGCGCATGTCCCATGCACACGGTCGCGAACTCTGGGTCGTAGTGGAGGCCCGGGCGGCGGGACACCTGGTCAGAGGAGCGCACAGGGGACGAATGCAGGTGTCAGACGTATCAGTTGGAGAATGCAGCGCGTGCCCCCGGCAAACCGTCGCAAACTCTGGGTCGTAGTGGGTGCCCGGGCGGCGGGACACCTGGTCAGAGGAGAGCACAGGAGACGAATGCAGGTGTCAGACGTGTCAGTTGGAGAATGCAGCGCGTGCCCCCTGCAAACGGTCGCAAACTCTGGGTCGTAGTAGATGCCCGGGCGGCGGGACACCTGGTCGGGGGAGCGCACACAAGACGAATGAATGAATGGGTAATAATATGTAGAGCATGCAGGGTCAAGGGTCCATGCACACACGCTTGCGGACTCGGGGTGGTAGTGGATGCAAGGGCGGCAGGACATTTGGTCGGGGGAGAGCACATGTAACAAATGCAGGTGTCAGTAGTGGCAGTTGGAGAATGCAGTGCATGTCCCATGCAAACGCTCACAAGCTCTGGGTCATAGTGGAGGCCGGGGCGGCGGGACACCTAGTCGGGGGAGAGCACAGGTGCGCAGTCAGCAGTGCGTAGTTGTACCGTAGTCAGAGTCCCCATCCACCCAACTCTGCCTCTCTCTGTACCTTTCTCTCTCTCAGTCTCTCTCTCTCTGCCTCTCTCCCCAACTCAAACCCACCATCGCAGCGTTGGCAAGGCCCGCAGCAGCTGCTGCCAGTGCCCACCCAACCCACTCAACTCTCTCTTTCTCTCTCTCTCTTTCTCTCTTTCTCTCTATCTCTCTCTCTTTCTGTCTCTCTGTCCCTCCCTTTCTCTCCCTCAAACCCACCATCGCAGCTTCGGCGAGGCCCGCAGCAGCTGCCAGTGCTCACGCAACCCAACCAATTCTCCCTTTCTCTCTTTCTCTCTTTCTTTCTCTGTCGCTCTGTCTCTCTGCCTCTCTCTCTCTCTCTCTATCTCTGTCCCTCTGTCCCTCTCTTTCTCTCTCCAACCCACCATCGCAGCCGCGGCAAGGCCCGCAGCAGCAGCCGCCGCAACGTCGCCTCCGCGCGTGAACTTGTCTGCACGCCATGTTGGACGGTAGCCTAGATCGCCGATGGCTGAGCGCTCGGGCTGGTCCTGGGGCCGGCCCCAGTACCTGGGAATGGGGGAGGGGGGGGGAGGTTGTGTGCATGCGTGTGCGTGCATTTTCTTGTGTGTGTGTGCGCGTTGGGGCTCGATTAACGGAGGCGCGTTCTCGTCGCCGGGCCCTGGACCCAGCAATGCGGCGCTGCTGGTGACTAGGATCTCCGTGCCGCTGACGAGCGGGATAAAATACGACTGGCCTGGCTCCTGCTAGACTGCCCCTCGGTGGAACACTTCAGGAGCGGCTTGCCCGGCGCTGCCATGGCTTGGCGAGTAGCCGCGGCGCTGCCGCGGCCCGTGCTGGGAGACGGCCCTTATCCTCCCCCCATGCAGGACGCCATGCGGCACCGATCTCGACGAGTTGATCGACGAGCGGAGGAGCTGGCGCCCGTCAATGCATGCTGGACATCGGTCAAGATGGCTGC
>VFSX01000077.1:10000-82500 GCA_016618255.1 Chlamydomonas sp. UWO 241 | reverse complement strand
TCAGTTTGGTGCAGTGCGTGTGTGGGGCAAACACGTGGGGTGGCAAACAAAAAAACTGCCGTAGACCCTTAGACACTAGCTGGACTCATGACCCCAGACCCTAGACCCCCCCCCCCCCCGCCCCCTGCCCCCTGTCCAACATGCGGCACCAGCCTGGAAGTTGCGAGTGCGGTGAAGAAAAAAACCGTGACCCTGAGTACGCTAGAAGAGCCTGTGGCAGCAAGGCGGTCATGCATACTTCATGAAGTATGTCGGCACACAACTTCGACACCTAGATAGATACCCTAAGCCTTACGAGAACCCAACCTCGCACCTGCGGCACCAGCTTGGACGTCGCGAGTGCGATCAGCTGCGCGTTTGCGTTGTATCGCGAGCTGCCCCACTCGCCCCACCACGCAAATCCGCCGGGGGAGTAGCACGGGCGCTTGGCCGTGCCCGACGTGCACGTCACGCTGGACTCCATCCATGAGCGCTGCATGGCACAGGTGGTGTGACGTGTTTGTTTGCATGTCTTTTCAAGTTACTCAATTGGTAAGTAAGCACGGGCGTGTGGGCGTGCCCAACATGCACGTCACGCTGGAGTCTATCCATGAGCGCTGCATGGCAGTGGTGTTGTGACGTGTTTGTTTGCATGGTGTGGTTCTTGTGTGTTTTGTGTGTTGTACGTGTGCGCGTGAGAACACACGTGAGTGTCTGCGTGCATGCGCGTGTGCGTGTGCATGCGCGCGTGTGCGTGCACCCCCCCCTTCTTCACACGCGGCGACGCACCATTTGGTCGATGAGGTACTTTTGGATCGAAGGCACGAGCAATGGCGCGCGCCCGCTCCACTGCGGCAGAACGTGGACGTGGAGAGGGGTGTTACCATAGGCAAACGGGTTCTAAATAGTTTCACTCAGGTGTCGGGTCGAGCGCCACTAGTGGCGTCACACCAGTGATTTCCATTTCAGGATTTTAAATTTGTTCTTCAACAGCCGGATTTTTCGTTGACCCCGTTGACTGTTGACCTCCTGTTGACCGTTCTTCAGGAAGAGGATTGATACATAGGTAATTTGAAGGCTGTTGACGTGCTCTGTCTGGCGGGCTTGTCAGGCTAACAATCCACTGGATGGGTTGAGCTGTGGTCAAGGTCAAATTACAGCAGGAATGCAGCCAAATGGCTGTGGACAGCTGAAAAGGAAATCACTGCGTCACACAGACAGTAAAAATAATCATCAGAGTCGGGGTTCCCTACCACCAACAGCCAGGCATCTCATTAAAGTGCTCGGGCCATACGCGCCGAGCACGGTCTTATACGCCTCCGGTACGTGTCCCCAACTGTAACATCCAGCATCATCATCAGGCAGGTGTATGTTGTGGAGCCGCAGGCCCCTGAAACGAACGTGTAGACAGCAAGGCGCAATTGTCACGAAGAGGTTGGCGAGTGTGGGTGTTGATGTTGCTTAACAATCCACTGCCGGCGGACACACGTTTGGTTCCAGAGTTCCAGCGGGACTTACGAGAGCAGGCACGAGGCCCACCAAAAAAGGTCGAGCTACAAAAGTAGCCCGCGGTAGCGCCAACCACGTAGTGGCGGGCACCAAGTGAGTGAGGGTGTTGCGCGTGCCCCCTGTGTGCGTGCCCCCTTTCCAAGCCCGTCCCCTTCTCCTGCACCTACCACAAAGTAACGGTGCGGGGGAGGGGGTTGTTAAGAGTGGGTGTTGGTGTGTCACTACCCTTCCAAGCTCACCCCATCTCACACTCGGGTCACCACTCACGCACGCACCCTCCCACACACATACAAACACTGCCATTACTCCCCCCCCCCCCCATCCCCCCCCCCCCCCACTCACCAGCATAGCAATGCTTGCGAGTGGGGGGCACGTTCTGCCAGCCCCCCCCCCACCCACACACACACTCGCTCACACACACACACACACACACACACACACACACAGAAAGAAATACACGCTCACCACAAAAACGACTCACCAGCATAGCAACGCTTGCCAGCGGGAGCACGTTCTCCCAGTCCGCGTTTGTCGTGTACTGCTTGTTCTGCCACGCCGCTGACCACCAAGAAACCTGTTGGTTGTTGGTTGTTGTTGGTGGTGTGTTGGTGGTGCGTTTGCCGTGTACTGCTTGTTCTGCCACGCCGCTGCCCACCAAGAAAAATGTTTGTAAAGGGTTTGGTGTTGGGGTGAGGACTCAACTCTCCCTAGATGATGAATGCAGCCGTTCAGCCGTAGGCACTGGTGGGAGACATGAAACAGTAACAGAGACATCAGCATTCGAGCAGAGACTTCTTCAAGTCCTAGCTAGTATCACCGCCTAGACATAAGTCAAGCTCTGGCCCTAACTAACAATCACTTGTGAGGGAGCCACACCACCAGCTGCCTGCCAACGCGCAGTCCTAGAGCAAAACGAAGAGAGAATGAGAGAGAGACAAAGTGAGGGCGAGGGTGAGTGGGGTGCAGGTGCAAATTGCCCACCTGGCCATTGCGCGCGGTCACATATCCCGGGTCCGCAGCGCAGAGCATCGCCGCGCCCAGCGCCAGGTCATCCTCGTATGATCGGCTCGGGTAGGCGTCCTCGCCCCTCTCCGTCTCTCGCCCACTCCAACCTAAACCCATAACCCCCCTTAACTCTAAGCCCAAGCCCGCAAACCCTGAACCCCAGAACCTACCTGGTCATTGCACGCCATCACATATCCCGGGTCCGCAGCGCAGAGCATCGCCGCGCCCAGCGCCAGGTCATCCTCATATGACTGGCTCGGGTAGGCGTCCTCGCCGCGGAGCGGCCGCCACGTGCCTTTGTGCTTCACGGCAAAAGCGTAGAGCTGCTTCGCACGGGTCAGAAGGTCTGGATGGGGGGAGGCAGGGGCGGTGTGTGCACGTAAGTCAGACACACATGCCCTTGTGCTTCACAGCAAATGCGTAAAGCTGATTTGCTGCGAGGGTCAGAGCGTCTGGGGGGGGGCGAGCAGGGGCGGTGTGTGCACGTCAGTCTGGGCTGTGCGTCGACACACACGCACACGTGCTTGACGGCAAACGCATAGAGCTGCTTCGCGCGGGTCAGAAGGTCTGGGGAGGTGTGTGTGTGTGTGTGGAGGGGGGGGGGTAAACGTCAGTCGGACACACACGAACATGTGCTCGGGTGACAAGACCTGGGGAGGGTTACGTGTGGGGGTAAACGTCAGTCAAGAAACGCACGCACATGTGCTTGACCGCAAACGCGTACAGCTGCTTTGCGCGGGTGAACAGGTCTGGGGAGGGGTGTGGGGGGGGTGAGACGTCAGTCGGACACGCACACACACGTGCTTGACCGCAAACACGTAGAGCTGCTTCGCGCGGGTCAGAAGATCTGGGTAGGGGTGTGTGGGGGAGGTAAACGTCAGTCAGAGACGCACGCACACGTGCTTGCGGGCAAACGCGTAGAGCTGTTTCGCGCGGGTCAGAAGGTCTGGGTAGGGGTGTGTGGGGGAGGTAAACGTCAGCCAGAGACGCACACAAACGTGCTTGACGGCAAACGCATAGAGCTGCTTCGCGAGGGTCAGAAGGTCTGGGGAGGGAGGGGGGGCAGGCATCAGATCACCCGCCCCCCCCCCCACACACATGCACACACACACACACACCCTGCACACACACAAACACAAACACACACACACACACACCTGTTGCCAGCGTGTCGTTGCGGTACGCCGAATCGGACCGCAGCAGCAGCGACGCGGTCGCCATCGCAGCGGCCACGCTCCCAGCGACGTCGCTGCCGGGCGCGCCTGTGTTGTAGGGTTGAAAGGGTAAAAGGGTGAGATGCCTGAGGTTTAGACTGTAGGGTTTAGGGTTTAGGGTTGGTTGCGGCCGCCACGCTCCTGGCATCGATCGAAGGGTGGAAGATTAAGCCTGCCGTGACCAGTGACGTAAAGTACATTGAGCAGTACGGTAGTCACCCCAGCCCCCCAAACAAACCTGCACTGACGAGCCACGTTGGCCGCCACCCGACGCTCCCCTCGACCCCGCCCTCTGGCTGCTGCTCCGCACGGCCCCACCACAAGTTGTGGTCTGTTGCAGCATCGCCAACCTGTGTGTGGGGGGGCGTGTGTGTGTGTGTGTGTGTGTGTGCCTTCTGGCTGCTGCTCCGCACGCCCCCACCACAAGTTGTGGTCTGTTGCGGCATCGCCAACCTGTGTGTGTGTGTGTGTTCTGCTGCTGCTGCTGCTGCTCCGCACGGCCCCACCACAAGTTGTGGTCTGTTGCGGCATCGCCAACCTGTGTGTGTGGTGTTGTGTGTGTGTGTGTGTGTGTGTGACCTCTGGCTGCTGCTCCGCACGGCCCCACCACAATTTGTGGTCTGTTGCGGCATTGTCGACCTGTGTGTGTGTGTGTGTGTGCGCGTGTGCATTTTTGTGTGTGTGCGTGTGCCCATCCACCCACCTGGCCCACGAGCACGTTTTCGCTCGGCTGGCTGCTCGCCACGACATGTGCCTTGATGAGCCACTGAGCGCCATACTCTACGTGCCGCACGAGCGTGTCCCATTCGCCAGCCACGCGGTAGCCCTCCTGTGTTGGTGTGTGTGTGTGTGTGTGTGTGTGCGTGTGCGTGGTGTGGTATGTTGGGGGGGAGGGGGGAGGAGGGGCCTCTGCACGTATGTGTGTGTGTGGGCATGTGTGTGTGTCCCATTCACCAGCCACGCGAAAGCCCTCCTGTGTGTGTGTGTGTGTGTGTGTGTGTGTGGTGTGGTGTGTGGTGAGGGGGAGGGGGGGGGCTCTGCACGTGTGTGTGTGGGGGGGGGGGGCATGTGTGTGTTTTCCATTCGCCAGCCACACGATAGCCCTCCTGTGTGTGTGTGTGCGTGTGTGTGTGTGTGGTGTGTGTGTGTGGAGGGGGGGGGGGGGGGCTCGAGGATTCGGTCGGCGATGGGAAAGAGGCCGGCCGCTGTCAGCGGGGTGTGTGCGCGTGTGTCATCGTGTTGGCACACCCACCTCGGACACACGGGCGCCAGTGGTGTCATTAGTGCCCCCGCAGCCGCAGCGGAGGCTGCAGGGGCAAACCGGAACATTAAGGGGAAACTGTGGGGGCGAATCGCGAAAATCTCGCCTCGAAAAGTGTGAAATTCGACGATTTTCACACTTTTCGCGGGAAAAAACGCCTTCTGCGGGGGCAATTCGGCATGCTCCCTCCAGTGTTGCGGGGGCAAACAGCACATTCTCGGATTCCTTAATGACACCACTGACGGGCGCCGAGCGGAATGGGGGCAAAACAAACGAAAATCTTGATTTACGCATTTTTTTTGTCGAAATTCTCGAAACCTCAAAACCCTCAGCGCCTGCCCGAAACCAATCTCGACCCGCTGTTGCAGGTTTGCGGGTTGCGGGCTGGCTAACGAAAACACAGGCACACACGAACCTCAAACACGAGGGCACCGACACCGAGCGCGTTGACAGTGTACGCAGTCGTCACTGAGAACTTGAGGTAATCTGTGTGTTGGGAGCAGGTGTGTGTGTGTGCGGGTGTGGGTGTGGGGAGGGAGGGGAGGGCATGTGTGACGGTCAACACTTAGCACGTTGACCGTGTACGCGGTCGTGACTGAGAACTTGAGGTAGTCTGTTGGGAGCAGGTGGGTGGGTGAGTGGGTGGGTGTGGTGGTGGGCGGGGCAAGTGTGTGTGCGTGTGTGATGCAACTCTCCAGTGGGGGGCAATACTGTGTTGACCGTGTACGCGGTCGTGACTGAGAACTTGAGGTAGTCTGTTGGGAACAGGTGGGCATGGGTGTGTGCATGTGCGTGTGTGATGCAACTCTCCAGTGGGAAGCAATACTACGTTGACCGTGTGCGCGGTCGTGACTGAGAACTTGAGGTAGTGTGTTTTGAGGGGGGGGGGCATGGGTGTGTCGTCGTAGTTGTGGGAGCCGTACACGCGTGTCGTCACTTGACTTGAGCGGCGTGTGTGTGTGTGGGGGGGGGGGGGGCATGTGTGCGTGTGCGTGTATGTGTGCATGCATGAGTGTGTGTGCACATGAACGTGCATACGTCGAGGGAAGGGGTGTGTGGAGGGGGCCTGGAATGGGGAGGTGGGTTGGCGTGCTGCAGAGCGCGAGTGTCGGCGTGCGTGCCGGGAGGCTGCTGTGTGTAGTTGGCACGCACGGCACACGGCCTGCCGCTGGTGCCCGTGTGTGACCGCGCACGCATGCGCATGCACTCGGGGCATGACATGCATGCGGTGGAGGGGGCAGGGACAGGAGCAGGAGCAGCGGCCTGACACGCGCGGTACGCATGCAACATCCACGTCACAATAACTGAGGGGGCCCCCTCTCCTCCAAGACCTCACCTCCTGCGTCGTACCAGCCGCCCGACAGGTCGGCGCCCACGGCATCAGGCCCCGTGCCGTCCAGCAAGTGAGAGTCTCCTCTCCAAGCGCCCGTGCGCGAATCCCGCCTGAACGTGTTCCACTTTGGAAGCTTCCCGCTCTGCTGAATCTCCAGAAACCTGACACGCGATGCAGTGGGCACGCACGTAGTGAGCGGCAGGAGCGGCTGCGTACACCGCGCGCGCGCACAAACACTCCAGCACGCCACTCTGAAGTTGCATACTTCGCATGCGCCCTTGCCCACAAGCCAGCACAACTCACTGCCAGGTCAGGTCCATGACGAGCGTGTAGTTCGTCTCCTGCGATGAGGCGCTGTCCAGGGCGGCCAGCGCAAGCACGAGCAGCATGGCTGCTGCGCCCATGTGGGTGTGTGTGCCCATCGCACCACCTCTCCGCGCCGCTCCTCCTCGCTCTATTCCTCCCATTCCAATACCCTGCTGCGTCCCAGAAGGCAGCGCAAGGCTTTCACTGGTGCATGGCGTCTTGTGGGCACGGTTGGTGTCACAGAACAATTGCTCCCGCGCCTGGCGCCACCCGGCTGGGCCTGCAACCCTCCTGAAACTTGTATTAAGCTGTTACCAGGGGAATTGGGTAGCCGAGTCGATGTGTCGGCTGTGGCCTGAGGGGTGCGTTTTGGCGCGCGCCTGTTGCAGCTCTAGCGCTGGGTGTTTGGGTGTTGGCGCTGACTATCCTGTTCACAACGAGAGGCTATCGTGCTGCCTATGGAGGTACTAGACCAACTCCCATTTGGAAGTGAAAGTGTGACTGACTTCCGTCCAGCCCTGGAAAAGTGAGGTGAGTGCCTCTCTACCCCCCCCCCCACACACACACACCTAATGAGGGGGGGGGGAAATGAGGGGGAGGGGAGTGCAGGCATCACGCCGTGTGCAAGCAGGTGGTGAGCTGTGCGTGGGCAGAGCAGAAGGTTTGGGTCGTACGACCTCCGACAGACAATCCCAGATCCCACTCGCGGCAGGAGAGACTCCCAAGCTCTCCAGGGAAACGTCCTCGTCGCCCAGCGTCTGACGCCGCCCCTCGGCGACCACCGGGTGCAGGGGGGGGGGGTACGGGTGGGGGGAGTGAGGTGGGGTCGGGGGGGAAGAGGCGAGGTGAGGGTGGGGGTGGGGGGGAGGGGAGTGAGGCTACCCTACCCATATTTGATGCCAGCGCCCATCTCCACCCAAGCTGGTCCCCTCGCCAGTACCGTCACACACGCACGCACCGTCCGATGTGGCTTTCGACCGCGTGGCGCCGGCAAGCTCTGGCCACCGCAGGCAGCGCAGGAAGACAAACGGCGGGCTGACAGGCAGGCAGGCATGCAGGCAGGATGACAGACGAGAGAGACAGGCAAGAGAGGCAGGCAGGCTGACAGGCGGGCAGCCCCCCTCCCCGCGAGCAAGACAAGTACGAGCCGGCTGTTTTGGGGGTCACCAGAGGCAGACACAAGAGGCCAAGGGGTTACAAGGTTTGACACAAGCGCTGCAAAGTTAGAGTTGGCTCTAAGCACATGACGCAATTGTGCGTGGTTGTTATGATTCAGGTGCAAGGCCAAGGGAAAGCACATGTATCAGATATAGAGAGCAAGGGAAAGGAGGCCTGCACCACGATTACGTTAAAACACAAAGTACAAATCGGGGCAATGTGTATGTGAGAAATTGAAAGTTACGATTTTTAGTATTTTATTATAAAGCATCATCTGTCATCTGTGCACTCAAATGTCAAAAACCTGCACATGCATACAAGGGCATCCCGCACGTGCGGCGCGCCGCCTCACAGCTGCTGCTGCACACGCTCCCACAGCATCTGTGGCAGCGTGGAGACCCCCACAATGCTCCACGCGCTGGAGCAGCACGAATCCTGCGCGAGGGCGTCGACGAGGCACGCCCCGAGCTTCGCGGGGCAGGGTCCCTCCTTGGAGACGTGCACCTGGCTCTTGAGCTCCTTGGAGTCCTTGAACATCGCCATCGTCATATGGCACGGCGGTGCATCCTGCACGATCAGCGCCACGTGCTCGTCGTACGACGGCGAAGCAGGCTGCGCGCCCTCACAGGGGGAGATGCACCCGTGCGACGGGCTGTCGCCACCAGCAGACGACTCGCCGCTCGCAAACACCGCTGCAGGGCTGGGTCGCTCCTCACACACGTGGCTGCTGCTGCTCCACACCGCCTCCTGCCCCTGCACCGCCAAGCGGCGGTAGGGGCTGGGCACGCAAGGCGCGGCGCTTGGTGCACCACGTGGTGGCTCAGATGATGCCATGCCATTGGACGCAGTGGCGTCACATGGTGTCACGTGATCAAAGGGCACGACGAACGCTGCGTGCGAGTAGGGGGCGAATGGCGAGGGACAGGGGGTTGTAGCACAAAACCGTGAATGTTGCACGGCGGTTGGGCAAGAAGCTTGCTCCACTGCAGTTTGGCAAGCATCTTGCTCCACTGCAGTGAGGACTGGGTAGCCGTGAAAGGACTCGACCATGTCCACGTACAAAAAGGCAGTACATCTTGGCTCTGGACCCTGAACTCTTGAACCACCTGGACGAGCTGCTTGATGAGCGGTCCAAGCTCGCAGGTTCTTTTTGAGGTGTCAATTTTGCTCTGAAACTGAAACTGCCTTTGCGGATGCTCCTGCTTCTGCTTGCTGCTGCTGCTGCCGCTGCCACTGCTGCGGTCACTCCTTCCTTCCCCCGCTGCTCCGACCCTGCAGACTGGGTCGTGTCTGTCGTCGTCACTTCAGAGGACGCGGCTGCTCGTGGTAGTGGTGCTGCATCTGCTTCTGCCGCCGCTGCTCTCTGCGCCAGTGGCAGCGCATCCTGCGACAGCCGGCGGTCGCCCGGCGGCATCGGCGCTTCGGTGTCCTTCGGAGAGGAGCGAACCACTTCTACCGCTGGCGCCGCTGCAGGTAGGTTTCGCAGCCACACATGTTTCCTCTCTCTGCCTCTTTCTGTCGCTCTGTCTTCTCCCTCTCTCTCATTCAGTCTCGGTCTCTCCCTCCCTCCCTCTCTCTCTCTCCCCCCCATCTCTCTGCCCTTCTCTCTCTGCCTCTCTCTCTGCCGCTGCCTCTCTTACACAGACACACACACACCTGTTTAGCCGTCGTAGCCGGCAGGCCTCTCTCTCTCTCTGCCTCTTTCTGTCTCTCTGTCTCTTCCTCTCTTTCTCATTCAGTCTCTGTCCCTCCCTCCCTCCCTCCCTCCTTCTTTCTCCCTCTCTCTCTCTGTCTCTCTCCCCCTCACTCCTTGTGCCTCTGCCTCTCTCTCAAACGCACACACCTCTTTCGCCACCGCAGCAAGCGGTAGCGGGGCTGGAAAGCCGCTGCACCTGCCCCCATCGCCGCACTGTCTCTCTCTCTCTCTCTCTCTGTCTGCCTCTGCCTCTCTCTCTCTCTCACACACACACACACCTTTTTCGCCGCCGCAGGCGCCAGTAGCAGCGCAGGAAAGCCGCTGCGCCTGCCCCCAACGCCGCACTGGCTGCACGCCCGCCTGCTGCACGCGCGCGGCAGCGGCACGGGCGGACTGGGCCCTGAGAGCAGCGACGCGCGTCTGGGGTCGTCGGCGACGGCTGCGCTCGAGCGGCTGCGGTTGGCGGCGGCACGCACGCAGGTGCGACGATTATTTTAGCGTGGTGTGGGTGTGGGTGTGGGTGTGTGGGGGGATTTTACGGGGTTTTTTCCAGTTTTTTTCAACGCAGGCGCGTGTTTCTTTGCGTTTTGTGCGAGGTTGGTTTTTTTGTTGGTGTGTGTGGGGGGGTGGGGGGGGGCAACACGGGCGGGCTGGGCCCTTAGTGCAGCAACGCGCGTCAGGGGGCGTCTGCGATGGCTGCGCTTGAGTGGCTGCGGTCGGCGGCGGCACGCACGCAGGTGCGGCGATGTTAGTGTTTTTATGAGTATGTGGGTGTAGGTGTGGGGGTGGGGGTGGGGTGTGTGTGGGGAGGGGGGGGGCAGTGCGGGGCGGGCTGGGCCCTGATAGCAGCGACGCACGTGTGGGGGCGTCTGCGACGGCTGCGCTTGAGTGGCTGCGGCCGGCGGCCGCACGCAGGTGCGGCAATTTTAGTGTATTATGTGTGTGGGGGCGCGGGAGGGAGGGAGGGGGGTCAGCGCGGGTGGGCAGGGGCCTCATAACAGTGGCTGGGGGGCGATGCGTGTCTGGGCGTGTCGTCGACGGCTGCGCTCGAACGGCTGCGGTCGGCGGCGGCACGCACGCAGGTGCAACTATTTTTTTAGCGTGGTGTGGGTGTGGGTGTGGGTGTGGGTGTGGGGGGGATTTTAAAGTTTTTTTATAGATTTTTTCATCGCATGTGCGTGTTTTTTGCGTTTTGTGCGTGGTTGGGTTTTTGTGTGTGTGTGTGGGGGGGGGGCAACGCGGGCGGGCTGGGCCTGAGAACAGTGGCTCGGGGGCGATGCGCGACTGGGGGCGTCGGCAATGACTGCGCTTAGACGGCTGCGGTCGGCGGCGGCACGCACACAGGTGCGGCGATGTACGTATGTGGGGGTGGGGGTGGGGGTGCGGGTGGGCTGGGTGGGGTGGGGTGGAGGGTGTGTGTGTGGGGGGGGGGCAGTGCGGGGCGGGCTGAGACCTGAGCGCAGCAACGCGCGGCCAGGGGCGTCGGCGACGGCTGCGCTCGAGCGGCTGCGGTCGGCGACGGCACGCACGCAGGTGCGGGATTTTATGGCGTTTTGTGAAGGTGCGGATGTTTGAGGGGGAGGGGAGGGGGTGCGCGGGTGGGCTGGATACACACACACAAACACAAACAGCACACACACACACGCACGCAGTGCGAGTGCGATGTGGTCAGAGACGTCAAGCCACTCTTCACACACACACACACACACACACATGCGCACACACACACACACACACACACAATTGCACACACGCACACACACGCACACACACACACATGCACGCACACACAAACACACACACATTAACACACACGCACACACACACACACGCAGCGTGAGCGCGATGCAGTGAAAGTCGATGGCCCGCTCTTCACACACATAAAACACACACACACACACACAGCGCGGGCGCGATGCAGTCAGAGACGACGACCCGCTCTTCACACACACACACATGCACACACACACATACACACGCACACAAACATACATGCACACACACACACACACACACACACGCATACCCGCAGCGCGAGCGCGATGCAGTGAGAGACGACGACCCGCTCTTCACGGTGATTGCAAATGTTGGTGCGGCGAATAAGCAGGTGTGAAGGGGGCATGCACACACACACACACACATACACGCATGCACACACGCAAGCAGGCCCATGCACACACACACACACACACACACACACACGTCCGGCGCCGCTGCCTTGCCCTCACCGACTCAAGAACTCTGTCAGCTGCTCCCCGCACAGCCCCGACCCCCCCCCCCAACCACCACCACCCCACGCATGCACGCACGTTCACACACACACGTGAGCAAACACACGCACACACGCACGGCCACGACCGCCACCTCGCCCCTCACCTTGTCTGTCAGCTCCTCCCCGCTCAGCCCAGACCCGCAGCCAATGTCGAGCAGCATCTTTGGCGTGCCGTCGTTCGGCAGGCACAGCAGCTCGACTGCTCGTGCAGACAGCTTGGAATGCACATGGTGATGGCGGCAGCGGGGGGCGGGCCAGTGGCGGTCACAGCGAGGGGTGGGTGTGTAAGGGCCCCCCCCCCTGCGGTCGCCATGCGCCCACGCGCACCCATGCGAGTGAGCCTCACCTGGATCTCTATCATGCGCGAGTTGTTTGTGTATTTGCGCGCCTCCACATTGTTGTGAATAGGTCGGGCGGGCCGGTAAGCTCGGTCCGTTCCTTGCCCATGTTGTCCTACGCCGCTAGGTCGGCTGCTAGTCTCTTCTCTTAGGTTTCTCTAAGCTTCGTGCTCCTCCAGCGCTGGGCTCACGCCTGCGCGAAGCTAGCTGGTCCGGGCTGCTGCTGCTGCTGCTTTTTGTTCAACCTGCTATACAACACCGGCGGCGCTGTGAGCCACAACAACTCTCCTCCCTTCACCATGAGCGCCTCTCCTCTCGCTTCACCAAGTGGTGATCTTTGAAAGCACAACACGACGGAGTAATCCGAGTAAAAAACAAAACACGCCATTCTTCCCCCACACTTCCGTTTCCCTTCATCGTAGCCACGAACTGCAAAGACCAGACCGGACTGTGAGCCAAGCGGACACGCTCGAAAATCACCGGGGCGGCACACCCCTGACTCATTTCCACTCAACGAAGTGGCGCCCGATCGTTTAAACTCATTTGGATGCCTGTTGCCTGTTGCCTTGGATGCCTGTTGCTCTTGCCTGTTGCCTGCCTGTCTGCTATAGTTTGTAGCTCCCAGTTGCCTGCCTGCTATGCACACAGGGTGGCACGCACACGGCTTAGCTGCAGCAGCCCTGTAGCCGCCTAGCTGCAGCAGCCCCATGGCTGCAACACATGCCCTCGAACTGCCTACCTGCAGCACACGCTGCCTGCTAACAGCTGCTGTTCACACACACACGCACTTCCTATCTCTTCCACCGCTGCCTAGCTGCAGCACCACAGCCTGCTAGCTTGTTAGCCGCGCGTGCGCACACACACACATATGATGATGATGCGAGTTTTACAATCCACTTCTGGCGGTCACACGTACGGTTCCAAAGCTCCAGTGGGACTTAGAGAAACAAGGCTCAAGGCCCACAAAAGGTCAAGCTACAAGTAGCCCGCGGTAACGCCATCCACACTTGGTGGCGGGCGCCAAGCAAGCAGCACCACTGTGCAGGCTGCACACCCAGCCCTCAAATGGCCAGAGGGCGGACCCAAGGTATAAAACCATGAAGGGACCAAAAAGCCCTCCCCCAGACCACCGGAAGCGGGGCTAGTAGCACACCCGCCGCAGCACTCTACTCAGCGACCACACCGCACCCGCCACCGCACGCGTGCGGCGCTACCTCCCCTTCAAAAACACCCCCAGAGGGAATGCCATCTAGCAAGCAGGTGCAGGCACCCGCTCGCCGTCAACGACGAGGCGCGCGCGGTGGAACTGCGCCCGCTTCCCCGCAGCCTTGGCGGCGAGGAAAGCGGGCCAGAGCGCCTGGTGCTGCGCCTCCTCGCGGTCACTGAGGACGTCGAAGACTGCAGTCGAGTCCACGCAGCGGCGCAGCTCATAGGGTGTAAAACACACACATTGCGTGGCCTTGCGGGTTCTCCCTGTAGAGCCCCCCTAGACTTTTAGTCTAGGCCTTAACCCACGCCCCGGGGTCCTCCGGGCGCGTACATGTAAAAACTGGAAAAACACACAGTCGGGGCACACACACACACACACACACAAACACACACATACACACACAAACACGCGCGTGCACACACACGCACACGCATGCACACACGCACACATGAGTACGCACACGCACACACACACACACACTGCCTCTCTGATAAGCACATACTGCCTAGCTGCAGCACGCTGCCGGCCGGCTGTAAACCGGGCGCACGTGTGCGTGCATGCATGCATGCTGCCTACAGGCGTCACCAGCTCACGCAGCCTCGTAGCACTGCATGTGGGCCCATTGTCGCATCACTTACATCACTGCACGCGTGCTGCATGCTGCATGTTTGTCGGCCCACTTGCGTGTGCTGCATGCGAGGCCATCAGCGCTAGCTGTCATCACTGCACACAGCTTCATGTGCCCCTCGCGCTCATCACTGCATGTGTGATGCATGCATGCGCGCACTCTATGCACGCGTGCTTTTGAATTGCGCTGTGCGAAGGGATTTGAGAGTTTGGCTCGATCTGTACTGTTACAACTGTGTGGATCGAACTTCCCCACTGCGCAGTGGGCGTGCATACCACCATGCAACTGGCTCCTGGCATCATCGCTGTTGGCCTGGTAGCCACAGAATGCCAACGTCTGCCCTTGTCCCTGCACACCACCTTAAACTCCGCCCCTTGAATTCCCCCCTTATGCTCCAATCCCGTTGGATGTTGGCAGCTACAGGATGTCAACGTCTGACCTTGTTGGGCCTGCTCCAGCCGCGGCTCTCGTTCTGCGGGGTGTGGTGTGCGTGCGCGTGTGGGAACTCTGCATTGTTTAAGGTCTTTGCGGTGTCCGGCCGCAATGTGGTAGAAAGCGTGCCGAGTGAGAGCAGCCAGCCGGCAGCCATAATGTTGCTAGGGCTTACCTGACCCTATTGCGGACCCGACGGGGCCGAACCCGGGGGGGGCGGCCCGGGGGGGGGCGGACCCGGTGGTGGTGGGCGGGCACGGTCCATGCGCTCCTCGAGTGTCTCCCTGCGGCCACGGCCGCCGTTGCCGCCAGAGATACTGAGCGTGGCAAGGAACGCTGCCGCGGCGAGCCATTCCGCGGAGTTGATTGGGAACAGTTCGTACGCCCATACCCTGCACATAGATACAAAAACAGGTGGAATTCAAATTCGTGTGTTGTTGCAGGCCTAGTTTTCCAAATTGCAGGGGTCCCTGGCCGTTTCAAGTCGAACCAAATGCAACATCTGAAAGGCCTCATCACCAGCTGCCCGTCGATGTCCTCGTCAATATCAGCAGCCGGTATTGAGATTTGGGGGGGGAGGGGGCTAAGTCCAATGTGAGCGAATTTGCCCCCCCTCCTCCTACTGCATGGAGTTCGACGATTGGAAAGCTAATAACAAGGGCCATCAAGAACACTGTTTGGATGCAGTATGTTGTCCAGGGAAAAGGGGCAGGCTGTGCGCTGTGGCCCGCTTTCCTCGCCGCCAAGGCTGCGGGGAAGCGGGCGCAGTTCCACCGCGCGCGCCTCGCCGTTGACGGCGAGCGGGTGCCTGCACCTGCTTGCTAGATGGCATCCCCTCTGGGGGTGTTTTTGAAGGGGAGGTGGCGCCACACGCGTGCGGTGGCGGGTGCGGTGTAGTCGCTGAGTAGAGTGCTGCGGCGGGTGTGCTACTAGCCCCGCTTCCGGTGGTCTGCGGGAGGGCTGTTTGGTCCCTTCATGGTTTTATACCTTGGGTCCGCCCTCTGGCCATTTGAGGGGCTGGGTGTGCAGCCCGCACAGTGGTGCTGCTTGCTTGGCGCCCGCCACCAAGTGTGGATGGCGTTACGTTATGGCGTGGGCTACTTGTAGCTTGACCTTTTGTGGGCCTTGAGCCTTGTTTCTTTAAGTCCCACTGGAGCTTTGAAACCGTACGTGTGACCGCCAGAAGTGGATTGTAAAACTCTCATCATCATCATCATCATCATGTTCCACCGCGCGCGCCTCGTCGTTGACGGCGAGCGGGTGCCTGCACCTGCTTGCTAGATGGCATTCCCTCTGGGGGTGTTTTTGAAGGGGAGGTGGCGCCGCACGCGTGCGGTGGCGGGTGCGGTGTGGTCGCTGAGTAGAGTGCTGCGGCGGGTGTGCTACTAGCCCCGCTTCCGGTGGTCTGGGGGAGGGCTTTTTGGTCCCTTCATGGTTTTATCCCTTGGGTCCGCCCTCTGGCCATTTGAGGGGCTGGGTGTGCAGCCTGCACAGTGGTGCTGCTTGCTTGGCGCCCGCCACCAAGTGTGAATGGCGTTACCGTGGGCTACTTGTAGCTTGACCTTTTGTGGGCCTTGAGCCTTGTTTCTCTAAGTCTCACTGAAGCTTTGGAACCGTACGTGTGACCGCCAGAAGTGGATTGTAAAACTCTCATCATCATGTGAAAAACGTTGCCCCCACACACGTGTCACCCACACACGTGTCACCAAGGGCGCTGCGTGATGTCCTTCTCATCCCCATGGCCGAAGCAGTCCCCGCAGCGGGAAACCGGCGAATTGGTGGTGCGGGCGGCGGGGGGCGGGAATCGAGATTCGAAGGTGTGAAAATCAAGATTTGGAAATCAAGATTCTCACACTTTTCCTCTGAACAATCTCCTCCCCGCGGGGGACAACTCGGCAAATTCCCTCCAGTGCTGCGGGGGCAAACACAACATCATCTGTTTCCTTAACAACACCGATGGCGCCGGTGGCGTTCATCAAACTTGTTGCTTTGGTGGACATGCAACGGCCGTTTCCCCCACACGGTTGCCAAATGGTTGTACCCCCAAATGAGCGTGTCACCACGGTAACCACTTGTTTTTCTCCATAGTCATGTTCATTCAAGGGCTACTGCCCAGCTAGGGGTCTCCCCTGCGCTATATGTGATGATGCAATTCGAGTTTGGTAAGAAGAAGAGGCAAGGCAGCTCCGTGCACGGCTTGAGGAGTGACGGGGACCCCAGTAAGCCCCAATGAGCCAGCTGCACGCACTCTTCAAGACTCGTGGGACAAATTTGTTGTTTGTTTTACCAGTGTTCTACCAGTGTGGGTTTTTTAACCAGTGTTGGGGCTTAATTAACGGAGGCGCGTTCTCGTTGCCGAGCCAGCAATGCGGCGCTGCTGGTGACGAGGATCTCCGTGCCGCTGACGAGCGGGGTAAAATACGACTGGCCCGGCTCCTGCTAGACTGCCCCTTGGTGGAACACTTCAGGAGCGGCTTGCCCGGCACTGCCATGGCTTGGCGAGTCCCCCCATGCAGGACGCCATGCGGCACCGATCTCGGCGAGTTGATCGACGAGCGGAGGAGCTGGCGCCCGTCAATGCATGCTGGACATTGGTCAAGATGGCTGCCCGTGGAGGCGGGCTACCATCACGGCTTCAGTGGTGGCGACTGCCGAGGCAACAAAGAGTAAATCCGCTTCACCAATCGCAGCGTTCGTCACCGCGCTCATCCTCGGGGGCGCTCGTCTGCCGGTGACTGGCGTTGGAAGGTCTTCAGGCAGCCTCCCTGACAACTCTGTCGTCCATGCACCCCTGGAGGGTGGGACCTGGCCATGCATGAGGCATGGAGCGCCGGCTGAGCCCCATGCAAACGAGAGCTGGACAGCCATGCACTGCCAGGCGGGGACCGTTCCGGTCAGCGCCAGTCGGCTCTGCCGGCTTGACTGGCCACAAGGCCACTTCTGTGACCCTGAGGAAGGTCCTCTCCTATATGCTCCTTGCCAGACATGTCTCTCAGAGACCGCTGTTTGGGGTGGTCTAGCCGGTGGGAGCGGTAGTCTATCGGCCGGGAGCCGGCGGTACTCTAGTACTTAAGTGTGCTGGAGTATCGGCGGGTGTCTAAAGTAGAAGAGTAGCCTGCTTAGCTGGAAACCCCGTGTAACTGTTACTGTTACCAGTGTTCAAGCAGAGCTAATCACGGGTTGAACTCAAACCCGAGTCGAACCCAATACAACACCCAGGCTTGACCCTTCCATCTAGTTAAACCTGAGCAAACCTAGTGAACCTGACTGACTTATCAGCCTTGGCCTTTAGCCAAAAGTTAAACCTAGGGGGAAGTCGGGTCAGTGATTTTCGTTTCGCCATTTTTAACGAATTATTCCACAACCGCATTTTGCTTTGACCGCGTTGACCACTGTCCTCGCGTTGAGCGTGTGTCCTCGTACATAGGTCATGTGAAAGCTGTTGATCTGCTCTGCCTCGCGAATTTGTCAGTCTAACAATTCACTAGATGTGTTGCGCTGTGTGCAAGGTCAACGTTTAGCCGGAATACAGCCGAATGCACAGCAATTTCGTGTGGGGGAGGATGTGCGGTGTCTGAGGGCAAAAACTGAAAGGTTCTCTAAGGACGCGCCCCCTAGCCAGAGAGCTGGAGAGAGACATTATATTAAAGTTTGTTCTCTCCGTTTGGACTTGGAGGCCACGCTCGGCGTGGGTGGCTGCTCCTGCGGGCCGCACATGCACCGCCCTCGACACACCTTCCAAGCGCACGCGAGAAGGAACGTATCGTTATCATGTCCTTCTGGTGCTCTCTAGCTAGGAGACGCATCCTTAGAGGCAGTTTCGTGCTGGTCTATAGTCAGGGTGGGCAGGAGAGCAAACTCACACACGGGGCCTTTCAAGGCTCCCTCCTGACAGCAGGCCTGTTGCTATACCCCATTTGGTGTCATGCATGGCCTGCTTGGCCTCGGAGAACGCGTATGTGCGAACCGTGACTAGTGCATGGGGCCCAGGGTTGCACGGTACGTGGTGCCGTACCACTGCCTGTACCGATTCCGCCGCCCAGGGCTCGCCCGGGGCTCGCCCGTTTCTCCGCATGTACCCAAAGGACTGGGCACGACATACGTATCATCGCTGCAGCTCTCAACGCACCTGAGAGCGCCTTGCGTGCACTTTCCTCATATCCCACATCCTCCCCCACACGAAATTGCTATGCGAATGCTGTGTATATCCGAACGGAAATCACCGAGTCGGGTTAAACCTATCTTCGCATCTGTAGCGTTTCTAGGTGCGAGGTTGAAATGTCGAATACACTCACAGTTCGCTAGCCTCCTCGTAGTCCTCGGTCGTACCGAAGTTTCCGAAGTCGATGGTCTGGCCGCCAAAGACGCGGACCATCAGTTTGTACTTGCCGCGGGACGAGCCCGCTGCGATGGGCGCGGGCGGACCTGCATACGCGCAGACACATACGCGCTCTCAGTACACGTGGGCACGCGTGTCAGCATGCACACCTGCCCTCGTGTGGATGCCCATCCAACTTCCTTCACCCCCCCCCCCCCCCCCACACACACACACAGCAGCAGGATCACTCACACAGTAGCACATGCACGTGCACGCAGCATCACACGCACAATCACACAGCCGCACAGCCACACAGACCTCCCCCCCATACACACACACACACACACACACACACACACACACAGACCCACACACAGAACCCCCCCCACACACAGACCCACACAAACTCACTCACACACTCACCCACACCCACACACACGCACACACCCCACACACCCGCCCACCCACACCCACACCCACACCCACACCACACCCACACCCACACCCACACCCACACCCAACCCACACCACACCCACACACACCCACATACTCACTCAAACCTTCCCACCCACCCACCCACCCACATACTCCCCCCACACACACACACCAGTGCGCCGCGCTCGACGAAACTTGAGCACCGCCGAGCGCTCGTCATCGTCGAGAGTGCGGCCGTCGCGCAGCTTTTCGCCGGTGCGCGCGCGCTTCGCAGTGTGAGAAGCTACGAGCACACAACAAGGGGAAAGTGACGCACTTTTGTTGATGGGGGCGTCGCCATGGGAGAGTATTCACATCGACCACAGCGACCGCCTGCACATCAGAACATTTCCCCGCACAATATCGCCCACGTTCATGCGCTCTTTCTGCCCCAATGCTAGGGTTTTCGATGAAGAGCGGTCATGTGATGCCTCCACACACGCGCACCCCCCGCCCACACCCACAAACACACCCACACCCACACCCACACCCACACCCACACCCACACGCACACACATGCCGACCCACCCACCCACCCACCACCCACCCACCCCCACCCACCCCCACCCACCCACCCACCCACCCACTCAAAACACACCCACCCACCCACTCAAAACACACCCACCCACCCACACGAACCCACACACACACGTACCCCCCCCCCCCCCCCCCATCAACCAACACTGGACATGCACGCATGCACGCACGCACGCCACACACAGCCTCTGCACCCCTGCAGGAGTATCCGCGGACCGTGCGCCATATTCCCCCCCACCCACCCCCCGCAGGTAGGACCGTCGGAAAACAGCCTCCCTGTCAGCGTCTCCGTTGGCCCCGCAAGGTGCAAGGGACTGCGCGGATTTTCTGGAAAATGCGAAAAGTGTGATGAGTGTGAAAATTGGAATTTCCATACCTTTTCGCCAGGGGGGGGGGGCAGAATAGTTTCTCTCAGACCTCATGCTGACTTATTTTCAAGACAGGCCTGGACCCCCCCCCCCCAGTACACCCAGACCTTATCTGCTGGAGCTAAAACTTGGTGGGCAGCTTCGTGACGTCGTTCCCATTCCGTCACACTATTTGGAAGGCTACAGAGCCCAGTCCTACTCATGAAACTGGCCCCAGAAGACGGCCACGCGCCCTGGTGCAGCCCCACACACCGAGGCCCTTTCCACACCATCCCAACTATTGAACACATAAATGAGAATGGATTTGGCATCCCTGTCGTGAGACAAATCCACTGCTTCCTTCCCCATCCCAATCTGGAGGTCTGCAGAACATTCTGGCTCCGAGGGGGGGTGAACCAGTGGTCCACACCAATCCTCCGGTGTGGACCCTCTCACACACCAACACCATTGCACAATCTATTGGGTGTGTGGGGGGTCTGAGGGTGGATTCGGACTCCTCTTGACGAGAGGAATCCAGCGCACAGACTCTCGTATCGAACAGATGTCAGAATAAAAAGTTACATAAAAATTCTGAGAAACGGTCCAGACCTCCCCATGCACATAAAAACATCTCTCTGCTTGGAGAGATTGAGGAAGTGAGCACATGCGCAGGATGGGCCATCACTTTCCCAAGATCATACGCAGAATCACCGGTCTCTGTTCAGAACACGTGCTGCCTCCACACACACACTTAAAAACACACACTTCAGCACACATACACACACACACACACATGCACGCACACGTGCATAACACACACACAAGGACACGCCTAAACGCCAACATGCGACTCACCCCGCTTGTCGATCCCCGCAAGCACCTCCAAGTTGGCAGCCGTTGCGGTCCCCGCCCGCCAGCGCGCTGCAACGTCCCTCAGCGATGCGGCTGCGCGTGGATTGGCATATGCAGTGGTCAACGCGTGCGTTATGCTGTGTGTACGTGTGGGTGGGTTCAGAGAATGACGTCGCATGCGCGTGCAGCGGAGTGGCATGCACCCATGGGGCGCGCGGGGCCCGAGGGAGCTGCCATTTATTTGCGGCGCACGGCAGATCGCGCAGACTGGGCTCACAGGCACACCTCCACACCTCAGTTTCCACGTTGATCGTGCTGTCACAAACCTTACCCTGAGCCTGTCCTTTAAGGATGCTCCTGGTTAGTGACGCGTAGTATTTACCTGCAGGGTGTGGAGTCCCACACTTCCACACTCCTCGACCTCTCATAAGCTGAGCTTTGGATGGAGAGGACAATCAAGAGCGGGAGCGGGGCAGGGCTCCTGTTATTCACAATCACGAACACCCTTCCTCACAGCTTCAACAACCCTGAGAGTTATTACACGTGCGCCCAATGTCCCCATCCCCCCCCCCCATGCAGGTAGGACAGTCGAGAAGCAGCGTCCCTGTCAGAGTCTCCGTTGGCCCCGCAAGATGCAAGAGATTGCGCGAATTTCTGAAAAATGTGAGAAGTGTGAACTGTGTGAAAATTGAAATTTCCATACCTTCTCGCACATAAAAACGTCTCCTTGCTTGGAGAGATTGAGGAAGTGAGCACGGATGGGCCGTCACCTTCCCAAGATCCTAAGCAGAATCACTGGTCTTTGAACAGAACATGTGCTATAACATGTGCTGCGTCCACACACACACTAAAACACAAACACACTTCAGCATACACACACACACACACGTGTATACACACACACAAGCACACGCCTAAACGCCAACATGCGACTCACCCAGCTTGTCGCCAGCCGCCAGCCGGTTCACGTCGGCAGCCGTTGCGATCCCCGCCCGCCGGCGCCATGCGGCGGCCTTCAGCGCCGCGGCCGACAGCAGACCTGAGTGGGCATTGGCAGGCGCCAGTCATCCCCCGTCACCCATGTGTGCATCCCCATGGGGTGTGCGACAGCGCACCGATCGCGCTTTAAAACGACCACCACCACGGCCCCTGTCGCCGTCCCATACCGTAGACTCGGTCAGCTTGTGCCTCTAATTAATGTTTCGACCCCCCCCCAGCTCAAACGAGCAAGTTAAGTTTGACTAATAATATCAGAGGCAGCAAAAGTCCGACACTCTCAAGTCTCACCCGCCTGATGTCAAGTCCACAACAACGCTTCATTTTGGGTGCTAGCGTAGTTAGTGAAAAATCGTTTTCCTGTAGCTACATCGAAATACTCAAAATTCTCCGCTGCGCTAGCTGAGTTGTCTCGGGAATCACGAAATTGTTATTTTTGTATGCGGCGAGGCGGTAGCTGCATGGTAACCGATTCGATGGTAAATTGTTATCGGCGGTACAAGCTACACACACGTAAAACAATTGTTACAAAGCCATTACGCTGTGGTTGGTGGGGTGACAGTATCGGGGGCCGTGGCAGGGAGGTGTACGCACCCTCTGTTGCAATCGTGCCAAATGGACGTCCACCGCCATGCGTGACCTCGGCCCTACGAGGGTCCATGCTATTAGACTAACCAGTATGTTGTGCTCTGGCACTCGCCAGACATTTAGGTCACCATGCGTGACCTCGGCCGTACGAGCACCCTACAAGGGTTCATGCTATTAGTAAGACTAACCAGTTTGTTGTGCTCTGGCACTCGCCAGACATTTAGGTCACCATGCGTGACCTCGGCCCTGCGAGGGTCCGTGCGATTAGACTTACCAGTATGTTGTGCTCTAGCACTCGCTACATTTGTCGATTTTCTAGATGCGATGATGGGCCCCATACTCGTTCCCTAGTCGAGCCAGAATAAGTGGGCGCCCCGTCTTTGCCCCCCTGATCAAGAGAGTCGCCACTTAAAAGAAGTGTGAAGGACAGTAGAATTGAGAAGCAGGCGGCAACTGTAACACCCAACACGACACCAGCATTGTGTGCTGCACCAGGGCGCCGATGGCTGCACAGCCGCGGCGCGGGTGGGTGGGTTCTACAAGGTTCTGCTCAGGGCAGAACCAGATGAAGCTGTGCTTATGAAACGAGAGTTCCCCTTTGCACGAATCCAGGATGAGGACAAAGGGGAGAGAGCTCTGAAAGTACACACTTTTGAGCCACAGCTTCATACACAAACCCAAATATCCCTCTTCATTGCATTACGATGGAAATTAAAGCCACACGCGCGCCCAAACACACACACACACACACACACACACACACACAGATCGGCGACGTTGTCTAACTGAAAGGTGCATCGGTCGTCCAGCGGCCGTCATCCCTCCACGACGTCGGTAACGCATTCGCACTCAGGGCTGGATACGGATGTGACGTGAGGAGGGTGAGTGAGACGCCAGCGGGACTTGTCGAGGTGCAGAAGGCGGTGCTCGCGCAGGTGGCCGCGCCCGCCGCACCACAGCAGCAGAACCAGCAGCAGCAGCAGCAGGTCGCGCCGCCGGCCGTGTCCGTGGCACCACCGCAGAACCAGCAGCAGCATCAGCAGCAGCTCGCGCCACTGACCGCATCTGCTGCGCCGTCACAGCGACAGCAGATCGTGCCGCCGTCCGTGTCCTCGGCGCCACAGCAGCAGCAGCAGCAGCAGCAGCAGCAGCAGCAGGTCAAGGAGGCGTCGGAGGGGAGCATGTCATGGGAAGACGACGTCGCGAGTCAGAACCCCTGGGGTCCCTGGCCCGAGGAAGAAGGGGGATGGTCTATGGAGGGCGAGGCGTGCTTTGGAGAGGGTGATGAATCCACTTCGTCCTCGCCCGCGCCCACGCCCACGCCCGCGCACGCGCACGCGCACGCGCACGCGCAAGCTCTGTCCAGGCGCGAACGCCTGATGCCGCTCCGAGCGGTAGTCCCGCCGATTCCTTCCGCCGCGCGCCAGTGTCACCGGTGCCGGTGCGGGGGGCTGGTGAGCACCAGCGCCGCAAACCAATCGCACCGCCTGCAGCCGGCGCGGCGCCGCTGGAGCGGGAGCGCAACGCGCCAGTGAGCAACGAGTCTGTGCCCGCGCCTGTGTCGGCGCCTCCCGCGCACGCGTACGCGCTCGCACCCGCTCCGTCCGCTGCGCCCGTGCCCACGCATGCGCACGAGCCAGCGCACGCGCACGCACACGCGCACCACCCCGCGTCACACGCGAAGCCACCGCCCGCGGGCCTGTAACCCGCCGGTACAGCGGAGGACGACTACGACGAGCGATGCCCGTCGACGGAGGAACTGGAGGACGGTGTGTGAGGGCGGAACGTGAGGGGGTGGAGTGTGGAGGGATGGGCTGTGGCAGACTGCGATGAATGCCAAGTGGCGACAAATTCTCTGCAGTTTGGGAGTGCGGGCAAGGGTCAGGCGGCAGCAGTGCCGGCAACAGCCCTACCCAAATCCCAACGCCTGATCCGCGCCATGGAATGCGGTCATAACGTCTGAGACGGTCCGGGGTGCGCCTCAGGCGGTGGTGGGCGCCTGAGGCGGTCGGGGTGGCGCCTAAGGCGGTTTGGATAACGCCTGAGGTGATCAGGGGTGCGCCTCCGGCGGCGCCTCAGGCGGTCGGAGCGCCTGAGGCGCCGCCTGATCCGCGCCATGGAATGGGACGCCTGAGGCGCCGCGTGAGGCGTTGTGAATGTGGTAGGGCAGGCAACGGTGCCGTTGGGGTGTGTGTGTGCAAGTGGGGGAGGGGGGGGGGCGCGCAGAGGCTGGAGCGGCGCCAGCAGCAAGCCTCAGTGTTGCAGTTGCCACTGTGGGGTGCAGGCAAGGAGCGGGCAGCAGTGGCAGTGGAGGCGAGAAGGGGTTGTCGCACGAGCGTTTCTGTTTGAGTAGCCGTTGTGGCAGGGGGGGGCACTCTGATAATCATTTTAAGTCCCGGGATAGTCCCGGAATAGTTCCAGGACCGGGACAATCCTGGGACAAAACCGGGATGAGTTATTGACAATCCCGGGCGGGATAGTCCTGGGATTGTGCCAGAACCTGGGACAACCCCGGGATTGCAAGCAGTAGCAGTCCTAGCCCCCCTGGAATTATCATGGGATATAAGACGGCGGGGTGTGGGGCATTCTGAACTCACTCCAGTGTTTTTACAGCCTGCTTCTAACATTTACCACCGCTGGTGGTTCATCGCTCTCTCTACAAATCGGGTGTTGTGGACGCGCGCCAAAAGTGTCAAGTGCTCAAAACTGAAGTGTTCAGAAGTTTCAACAACAAGAGGGTTTTACAATCACAGGCCGGCGGTCACAATCAGTTCCAAAGTTCCAGCAGGATCAGACAGCAGGCACAAGACCCACCAAAAAGGTCAAGCTACAAAAGTAGCCCACAGTAGCGCCACCCACACTAGGTGGTGGGCGCCAAGCAAGCAGCACCGCAAGCCAGGCACCACACTCAGCCCTGAAGCAGCCAGAGGCAGACCCCAGGTATGACCGGCTGTAAAGCCAGGACCATGAAGGGACCAAGAAGGCCCACCCCCAACCATCCGAAAACAGCCAAATACGGCACCCGCCGCAACACTCTACTCAGCGACCACACTGCACCCGCCACCACGCGCGTATGGCGCCACCTCCCCTTCAAACACCCCCCCAGAGGGGGGGCAACTTAGCAAGCAGGTGCAGCCACCCGCTCGCCGTCAACCACGAGGCGCGCGCGGTGGAACTGCGCCCGCTTGCCCGCAGCCTTGGCGGCGACAAAAGCGGGCCACAGCTCCTGGTGATGCGCCTCCTCGCGGTCACTCAGGACGTCGAAGACCGCAGCCGACGGTCCAGACCAGTACTGTCGGTTGCGCAGCGCGTGGCGCCAGCGCACGACGGTGTCGGCCACGGCGTCAGACGTCACGGTGAAGAGCACACGCAGCATGCCGCCCGCGCGCGGCTCCACACCGATGCCCCCGACGGCATGCTTAGCGTTTAGGAACGACGCTGACACGCCGCCGCCGCTAGCCGGCTCGTTTTGGCGAGAGGCCTCGTACAGGAAGCGCACGACATCCATAGCCAGGCAGACAGGCAGGCTGATGCCGGCCTCGGCGTTGAGGGCGAGCCGCTCCGCCGCCGCCGACGCCGCCCCCACCGCATCGTCGTTAAATTCGCTGCTGATAATGCCATCGTCCGCGATGAGCCTGGTGGCGACTGCCACTGGGATGGACAGCACGTGGCTGCGGCGCAGCGACGTGTCGCCCACACGCGCGAGCAGCCCCCCCCCCGACGGCAGGGGCCGCTCGCAGATGCGGCGCGTGCGGCGCCCGCCGCAGCAGGCCGCTCAGCTGCCGGCGCGCCCGCCGCCGACGCCACAGGGGTGGCAGAAAATACGGATTAGGGGTTGGAACGTCCTCCAGGCCAAGCGTCGGCATCCGGAAAATCGGAAGTTTCAAGTGCTCTAGTGCACGTGAACGTGATAGGCTAGTCGGTGTTCTCCTTGTTCGCTGCGGTGCGTCCACCCCTGCGAGTGCCGCTGCCACCGCCGTGGCCAGCGTGTGCGCCCACCGCGGCCAGCCCATCGCGGCCAGCGTGTGCGCCCACCGCCTTGACTGCCGGCGGACAGGCCTGGATCGTCTTAGTCCCCTTGGCTGCAGTGCCAGCAGCTGCAGCAGCCTCGTTCTTGCGTGCGCGCTCCTCCATCGCCAGCACCATGCTGGCGGAGAAGGCGGGATTGCTGGGGGTGCACTTCGACAGGCGCGTTAGCAACACACCCCGGCAATTGTTGCCCAAAGACATTTTCCCAAAGGTCGGCTGTGTAGGAGTGCAAGCTGCAGTGGTGCTTACTTTGAAATTAGTTTACGTAGAGTAGAACTACTACTGCGTCGGGAACTGGTCGACGCTGAACCGCGAGAAGAGTGTGGACTCACTCACTCCACGAATCCTCCGAGCCAGAGCCACAACCTGTGGTGGCAGATTGCGCCACCACTTTTCAAGGTGCGTCCACAACCACATCTCCAGCTGCTCTTTTTCTCTCCCTGCTTCTCTTGCGCTTCACCACCTAAATTGATTGCATCCACAGCCAGCAGGTTTTGGGTGTGGTGTGCAGCTCATCACAATCAGGATGTACCAGTGGATGCGTGCTGGGTGCTGTCAGAGGGGGGAGGGGCACGCGTGAGCAAGCACTTTCTGCGCCTCCCGTCGTGTGCTGCCGTGTTGACGTTGCTCTCTGCAGAGCAACTGAGGGCAGAGTCTGGCAGCTGCAGCACCCTTCAGGCAGGCGGCACACCGTGGGCAGGCAGCGCCGCACGCCAAGGCTGACATCAGCAGCTGGTGTGAGTGCACGTCTCCTCGTTCCGATGTTTACACCCGCGAGTCGAACATTGACTGGCATGGAGCAAGCATGAGAAAGGCAAAAGGATTGTGCACATTGGATGCACCGAGATCGTGCCAGTATTGGCCGCTGTTGATTTGCTGGCCGCACATCTCATCAACAATAATAATACAGTAGTCCAGCAAAGAAAATCCAAAACAGGACTTGGGTAAGTCAATAATAACCAGGGTCGCACTGAATAGATATATGCATATAAGTAAGTATAAGCTGTGCACATTTCAGATGTGCAGCATGAGACTGTACACAATGGTAATCACAAAACGTATGCACAAACCACACCATGCTGTTATGCACACAGGGCGTATATGTGCGCCCATGTGCTCTCAAACAGCGCCGTCAATTGAGTCCTCCGAGGTCTTTCCGCCAGTGGATGGGCGCGCGGGGGCCTTGAAGCTGGACCCCTGGACTGGGTAAGTGGTGCTGTCATCTAGCATTGTGGAAGAGTCGAGCTCCTGCGTTCCGTGCTGGATGATCATGACGATGTTGAACACAACGGTGAAGACGCAGCCGACCAGGAAGCAGTACGCCTCTGTCGGCACGTGCTCGGGCAGGAAGAAGCGGATGTAGAATGACATGTGGATGTTGTTAATCCCCAGGAGGGTGACCAGGGCGAGCAGCGAGCAGACCGCGGCCTTGGTGCGCTGCTGCATGCGGCGAGCGAGCGTGACGGCAACGATGACACAGATGGCAAACTGCAGGGAGGTGTTGACCCACAGGTACCTGCCGTGGGGGAGGGAGGTGGACGGAGGGCGGCGTGTTAGCGTTGGCGTTTGGGTGCACACACACACGCACGCATGTCACAATTGTGGCACCGAAGCAAGCACAGCTGCACAACAAAGCAGCACACAAGTCTCAGGCAGGCAGGATACGGGCGGGTGGGGTGGTGCGGTCGAAGAACGGTCGCTCACCTGTAGTAGTGGCCGCAGTCAGTGTCGGGCGTGAGGGTGAAGGCCGTGGTCGAAGAGCGTGAGGTGAGGGTCTTGATGGCAGACAGCACGCCGGGGTAGGACTTGGCGATGAAGCCCATCATGGCAGCGGACTGGGCGCTCCCTGGCGCCATCGTGAGGATCTGGCCGAGCGCGACCTTACTGGCCTCGAGCATCGCGATCACCGGCCGCACTTCGTTGTTCTCGGGGTGGATATGCTCCTCGCAGCGGTACTGCAGGGCAGATAGGCCAGCAATCTGCACGCACCTGGGAGGGAGGGAGGATTCAGGGAGTAGATTCAGGGGGATTCAGTGAGGTGAGGTCGGTGGGGGCGTGACTCTTGCGCCTTGGTGGGAGGGGGGAGTTCGAGTGCGCATGCTGACCACCAACCATCTTTATGGTGGGGCACATGGGATCGGTGGGGCGTGGAGGAGTCAGCATGGATTCAGGGGGATTCGGGTGGTAGATTCAAGAGGATTCAGTGAGGTGAGGTCGGTGGGGGCGTGACTCTTGCGCCTTGGTGGAAGGGGGGAGCACGAGTGCGCATGCTCACCACCAACAATCTTCATGGCGGGGCGCTTGGGGTCGGTGGGGCGCGGAGGAGTCAGCATGGTCGTAATTGCCAATATCAATTATCAAGTGCAAACTTCAGCACACTCGCACGCCTGCCGCCGCCCACGACTCACCATCCGGCGGAGCACATGCCCAGGGCCACCCAGTACAGGACGTAGTGGGTGGCAGCCGTCATGTGGAGCATTGTGCTGTGGCTTGGGGTAGAAGCACACAGAGAGGGACGCGCGGACTCGGTCGCGAGGGATGGGCGCAGGGGCGTGCAGAATGGGCTCGAGTCAAAGGGTGTGTTGTGCGTTTGTTGCATGTTGCATGATTTGAAGCTTTATCCCAGGATTTGTGTGGATCGTGGTGTGGACCTGAGCTGGCTAGGGGGGATTGTCCAAGTCAGCGAGGAAGCCGCTGAGAATCGCTCGCTGGCGGGACTGAGCTGGCTGTGGGTGGCAGTTGGTTGCAACCAAGTGCTTGGCCATGGGGTGGCCATGGCCATGCGTCGCCAGCTACCCATAGCTTCTTCTGTTCGTTAGGTGGGGAGGGCTGGTTTTCTCTCTCTACAGTTTAGCCTATTTGTTGCCATGTTTCCTCGAACTGTAAGCATGCCTGCCCCTGCCTCTGCTCCGCCTCGCTGCCGCGAGGATCCTAGGCACTTGGTGCCTTGTTGTCTCTCGTGCTCAGAGTCGAAACTCTTCTCTCTCGAGTTGTGCGCCATCCTGGTGTTGTTTTGTTGGCTCTCCTTCCCTGTTTTCAGGTCGAACACCCGCATGTTGATGATCCTGATCACCCATGGACGCCCCCGTGGTGCGCTGCTCCGTCGTGATCCGAGTGGTGTTGCTCGAGCGTTGCGCGGAGCGTCCCTGGCAATCCTGGGGGGATTGTCCAAGTCAGCAAGCAAGGAAGCCGCGAGGAATCAGGCGGGACTGAGCTGGATGTGGGTGGCGGTTGGTTGCAAGCGCGCGCTGCTTGGGGTGGCTGCGACCCACACTCTCCTGGCTCCTTCCTCTTCTCCTCTTGGCCGCTCGCAGTTCCCAGTGCACCCTCGTACTGGGCACCTCAGACATATCAGAATGCCACCGCTCACCGTCAAGCTGGCATGCTCAACCTGCTGCCCAACCACTGAGGACGGGTGGGTGGCAGCACCACTGAGCTGGAGGGTGCTGCAAGAGCTTCAGGGGACCCCCTGGGCCCCCCCTGCTGTAAGAGCTACAGGGGACGCCCTTACATGCATAATTTGACCACTGAGTGCCACTGAGTGCCACTGCCATTACCACTGCCAAGGGGAAGCTCCACCAGCCGCCGCCTCAACCTAGGCAGTGTGCAGCGCCGCAAACACGACCTCCACTGCGGTGCTGTGAAGAGGGGACCGAGCGTGCGCTGCATGCACAGCAGATCTGGGAAGAGGGCCCGCAGAAGTGAGGGACCCCCGGCTTGGCACTCCAGCGCTTCACGGCACTGCCCCAGCCCGAGGTGCTCGCCGGAACGCGCGGCAGCTCACCAGCAGGCAGGCATGGGCGTCAGGAAGGCAGGCGTGCATGCCAGGGAGCACGTCGTGCACAGACGCGAGGCAAGGCTCACGCCCACCAGCACGTAGCTTCGCCCGTATTGAAAAGCGCGTGCCCAGCCGCATGACCATTGAGGGTGATCCGGTCCGTCACTCAAGTGTCCACTGCGCGTCCGGCAGCTCCAGCTGAAGGAGGGGGTTGTCCCAGAGCTGGGCCACCACAAATCAGCTGTTAGCGCGTGCTCTGGAGGCGTGCCACCAGACCTGCACGCCATCAACCCCTGTGCCAAGGACGTGCTAAGGCACAATCAGGCGGGAGCATGGATTCGCGCTCATCCACAGCTTATTGATTCATGGTGGAAGGCGTGCCACACCCTCGATAGGCTGCTGGAAGCTGTGCAACACTGCTCTCTCCGTCTCATTGAAATTTTACATTTTTTCTGTAGCTACCCAGAAGCTGCCTGCTTAAGCACCTCAGCTGCCTCGCAGCAACGTGCATTTCTTTTGCATAGGATGATAAAAGAGAACTAGTTGATCATGAGTGTGTATTATACAAACACAACAAAACAGGTCTTTGCCGCGAGTTTGAATGACGGTGTGAGTTTGAAGTGTGTGTAGTGCCTGCTGCAGGCTGCTAGTAGGGTGGCTGTGACTGACCTATTGACTGCTACTAAACTGTTGCATCATCGCGACGTTTTAACTCTACAGCGTCCCGATGGTGGTCTCGGAGTACTGCGCGTCGAGCGTGAAGGTCTGGTTGAGGTAGTACAGTGCCTCGTCGAGGTACACGGCGTTGCGGACCACCTTGCCCTTGATCGCTCCCCAGTAGCTGGTGTTCTGCTTGGCGATCGTGAGCGCCAGCTTGGAGCCGTTGTAGGGGTGGGGCGCGACCGGGACGCCAGACCACCACGCGGCGTTGGCCGACTGCGCATTGTTGAGCACGGTCATGTCGGTGTAGACGACGTTGGAGATCTCAAACAGCGCCTGGCGGGGTGAGAAGAGGGGGAGTGAGTGTGTGGTGAGTAAATAGAAAGAGTTAAAGAGGGAGATTTGAAGAGAGAGTGGAAGAGAGAGTGAAAGAGTGTGGGAGTGGGTTGGAGAGGGAGCGAGAATTAAATGGGGCGAGTGACAAGGCGAGTGACAGAATGAGCGAAGGAGTGAAGAGGCTGAGTGAATGAGTGCGAGAGAGAGTAACAGAGATGAAGTGTGTGCACGGCAAAAGACACCCCAAACAGCGCACACACTCACCATGTTGTACTGAGAGATCGTCTGGGACATGGGGATCGACGGGGCGTACGCGCCGGCCGAGAACAGCGCGGCGGTGAAGCCGCACGCCAGGATGATGGTCAGGACCCAGCCGATGGCCGTCTTGCCCAGCAGCGGCCAGTTGACGCCGTGGGCCGACTCGCAGAGGCCGACGCCGGTCTCGCAGCCAACGATGATCTGCATTGTGGAAAGGGGGGGCAGGAGGAGGTCAGTGGGATGGTGGCGTGGGAGGGTTTGGAGGCGTGGCAACAGAGGAGCAGGGGGTAGATGGGATGAGGGAGGCACGCAGCACGCAGCACACAACGGCAGCACACAGCAGTAGGAACAGGGGCACATGGCGGGGGCAGGGGAACAGATGGGGGAGGCACGCAGCATTAGCAGCAGTCGCGGTGCATGCATTCACTCGCGCAGCAGCAGAAGCAGAGGTACAGGGGCACATGGTGCACAGGGAACCAGGCGGGGGAGGCACGCAGCAGCAGCAGTCGCGGTGCATGCATGCACTCGCCTGCGTGGTCGACACGGGGATGCCGAAGAATGACGCGAGGGCGATCGTGAGGCCGGCGGCGAGCTCAGCGCTGAACCCGCGCGACGGCGTCAGCTTGAGGAGCTGCACGCCAATGGTCATGATGATGTTGTAGCCGTAGGTGGCGAGGCCAATCACGATGCCAGCGCCACCCATCGCGAAGATCCACTTGGGGGTGGCAGCGGATGAGCCGGGCACGAGCCAGGTCTGGTACGTGTAGTAGATGGCGGAGAAGGGGCCCATGGCGTTGGCGACGTCGTTGGAGCCGTGCGCAAACGAGACGCACGCGGCGGAGAAGACCTGCAGGTACGAGAAGATGCGCTCGGTCTCGGGCTTGAAGACCTCGGCAGCGTCGTGCATCGCGGTGACGGCGGCGTCGTGCGTCGCGCCGATGTGCACGTCGTAGAAGAGGCCCTTGACGAGCTGGCGCTTGGACACGGAGAAGACCTTCATGGCCCAGTGGCCGGGCATTGACACCATGCCGGCGTTGCTGGGGATCTGGTGGACGCGGATTGACTCGTGCCTCTGCAGCTCCACCGGCTTCAGGTCGTCGGACGCCGCGGCACCGTCAATCGCGGCCGCCTTTTCGGCGTCCTGCTCCTCGCCGTTGGTGGTCTCAACGGCGGCCTGCTCGGCCTCCTCCTGCTCGCGCTTCATCTTGCGGAGGAGCAGCGGAATGCAAATGGCTCCCACGATGGCGGCGATGCCCGCAGCGACGGCGGCAGAGATCCACGCCGCGGCCGCGTACAGGTTGTTGCAGTCCTTGGAGGGCAGGCCCTTGTAGCCGGTGGCCTTTGTGCACGGCCACTTCTTCTGCATGTCCTGTGACGCGCCCTTGACAAGCACGAAGAGCAGGTTGATGAACATCGTGAAGAGGACAAGAATGGGGATGAAGTAGATGGCGAACCTGGGGGTGAGGAGGACGTAGCAAATGTGAGCGTGCGCGTGTGAGCAGGCGGGCGTATGCGTGAGCGGACGAGCGTTTAGGACAGACAAGCATGTGCGTGTGAGCAAACGTGCATGCACACGCACACGCGTTCTGAGAGACGGAGAGGAAGAGAGAGAGACAGGGAGAGAGAGAGGGAGAGAGAGAGAGAGGGCGGGAGGGAGAGACAGAGAGGGAGAGAGAGAGAAGAGAGAGAGAGAAAGAGCTGTCTCGACCGACCCACACACCTGGTCGAGTTCTGGCGGCGCAGGATTGCGTAGCGGCAGATGTTGAAGATGATCGCTCCGAGGATGCCGCCGATGATGGGGGAGAAGAACCACGAGAGGACGATGGGTAGGAAGCCGGTGCAGTAGGGGAAGTCACCTGCGTCGCAAGGGCGCAAGGGATACCGTCAGTGACTGCCCGATTGCGTGCTGGAACCAAGGCAGCAAGGCAGCGGTGGTTCGATCGCACCACGGCATACAGGCTCACAAACGCACGCGTACGACACTCACCCTGCTCCTTGAACCAGGTCACGCCGTTGATGCCGCCGAACACGAGGGCGAACCCCATGATGGCCCCAAGGATGGAGTGGGTGGTGCTCACGGCAAAGCACCACATGGTGGCAAACAGGAGCCAGGTGCCGGCGATGGCCAGCGAGCACAGCATGCCGTACATGTAGATCTCGGGGAACTCGATGTACAGGCTCGTGTCGGCAATGCCCGACGCGACAGTCTTGGTCGTCTCACCGCCCAGCACCATCGCGCCGAGGAACTCAAACACACCGGCGATGATGACCGCCTGCAAGGAGGAGGCGAAGGCGGCAGAGGGAGAGGAGTGGCGGCACGCTTTAGGCAAAGATCGCGGCGATGAGGCAGACGCTCGCCCCGCAAGAGTTACAGGTGCATCACAATGCAGTCGTTGCATTCCTCCACCCTCGAGCCCCTTCTTACCTGCCACAGCTTCAGGGTCTTGGAGCCGACCGATGTCGCGAACGAGTTAGCGACGTCATTGGCGCCCTGTGAGTGTGGTGTGCGGTAGGCAGCGTGGGTCGGGCGGCCTGGGAGCAAGTGGTTAACCTGCTGCTCTGGCACAGGACTCAAATGGTCGTTTTGGGTACAGGAACAAGGACATGCGACGAGGCAGGGTTCCAGGGGGAGCAGCGATACAACGAGGCCACATCAGGGTTGCTTTCGGCGGCGTCAGAATGTGGTGACACAAAAAACACCTGCACGCCAAGCAAACTCGCTACAGAGCTGCAAGACCGCTGCATTGACTCACTATGCCCCAGGCAGGTGTGTGTGTGTGAATGCAGCAACCAATGCACCCACACGCCACGCCCCATTTACTCAAAATTCCCCACGCCATGGCCACCTCTGGCAGGTGTGTGTGTGTGTGACAACAGCGACACGACCATTCACCAATGAACGCAGCGGCCACGCACGTTCATTTACACAAAATTCCCCAAGCCATGGGGCGTGTGTGTGTGTGTGTGTGTGCGTGTGTGAATGCTGCAACACAACCTTACACCAACCCCACGCCATGACCGCAGGGGCCACGCCACGCCCCATTTACTCACAATTCCCCACGCCATCTGCGAGGGGGGGGGGGGAGGTGTGTGATTTAGAGCATACCTCCAGGTGGGGGGGTCCAGGCAGGATGCAAGCAGCCCCTGGATGCAAGGCACACGTGCCATACAAGCCCCAAAGCTGCAAAGCTCCAAGTCAGACTCACAAAGCACGAAGCAAAACCGCCGCATATGACGATCCAGAGGTACCTGCGGGGGATGGGGGGAGACGGGCGTGTGTTGCAGGGACGTGTTGCAGGGTGGGCATGTGTGGCGAAAGTCGTGCATGCAGCGTGCAGCTGTGGCGAGGATCGCATGTGGCGAGGAGCACATGGACAATGACAGCCAAGCCGCTGCAGATGACATAGAGATGGGGTGCGACGAGAGAGAGGGTGGGTCATGGGGGGGGATGCATGTCGGCTCCTGCTTCCTCCTGCTCCTTCCTGCTACGGGACGTAGCCTCCCCCAAGATGCACAGTCTCTGGTGACTCGACGTGCATGCAGTGTGTGGGGGGCATGCGCAGGGGGGGAGCAAACACGTGTATGCGGGTGTTTGTTGCGAGATTGTGACGGCCAGCAAGTCTCTGGAGCATCGCGCAACGCATACATGCTCAAGGCACTGCCACCATCGGACTCACGCATCCCAGGGTCCGACGGGGAGGGGAGCCGCCATGGTTACTGCTGCGATGACGGAGGCGGAGACTGGCTGGTGCACACGGTGTGCGCAGCTGCAGGGTGGCTGTGTGTCGCCGTCTCAGGCTCGATGTGCGTGTCTTTGGTGGTCGACTTGGTTGCTAAGTGACGATTGTCTCGGTGGCTGACGTTTTGGGGGCTCGAACCCTACCATTCACACTGGCATCTGACTGTAAATCCGATGAGTCAGGAATCATGGTAGAAAGCAGGCATAATCCGCGCCGTAAGAAACAGCAGCGCTGTGGCACTCTGGCAACACCGACAACACTCAAGGCAGGAGTGTTGCCCGCCTGGTGCAACACACACTCTGTTAACAGACCTCAATCCCAGAGCTATCCCAGCCGTCCTGGGACAGTCCCAGGCCCCGCCTGCTGTCCCAGGACTGTCCCAGGCTGGGATAGTGCTATCCCGGGATTGCTTGGGAAGAGATGAGAGTTTTACAATCCACTTCTGGCGGTCACACGTACGGTTCCAAAGCTCCAGTGGGACTTAGAGAATCAAGGCTCAAGGCCCACAAAAGGTCAAGCTACAAGTAGCCCACGGTAACGCCATCCACACTTGGTGGCGGGCGCCAAGCAAGCAGCACCACTGTGCAGGCTGCACACCCAGCCCCTCAAATGGCCAGAGGGCGGACCCAAGGTATAAAACCATGAAGGGACCAAAAAGCCCTCCCCCAGACCACCGGAAGCGGGGCTAGTAGCACACCCGCCGCAGCACTCTACTCAGCGACCACACCGCACCCGCCACCGCACGCGTGTGGCGCCACCTCCCCTTCAAAAACACCCCCAGAGGGAATGCCATCTAGCAAGCAGGTGCAGGCACCCGCTCGCCGTCAACGACGAGGCGCGCGCGGTGGAACTGCGCCCGCTTCCCCGCAGCCTTGGCGGCGAGGAAAGCGGGCCACAGCGCCCGGTGCTGCGCCTCCTCGCGGTCACTGAGGACGTCGAAGACGGCAGCCGACGGGTCCACGTCGCGCAGGTTGCGGCGGGAGCGCACGACGGTGTCGGCCACAGCGTCAGACGCCACGGTAAAGAGCACACGTAGCACGCCGCCCCGGCGCGGCTCCACACCAATGCCCCCGACGGCAGGCTTGGCGTTGAGGAACGACGCGGACACGACCCCGCCACCAGCCGGCCTATCCCGGCCAGAGACGTCGTGCACAAAGCGCACGAGATTCATAGCCAGGCAGACGGGCAGGCTGACGCCGTCCACGGCGGCTGCAGCAACCCGCACAGCCGCCGCCGCCACCGCCGTCTCCTCGGAACCATAGCAGTCACTGAACAGCCGCCTCACATGCCGCGTGGACGCCAAGTAGGAGGCGTCGCGCAGTGCGCCGCGCACGATCCCGTCGCGCGCCATCTGGCCTTCAGAGCCATGGCCCGCTATGATCCTGGTGGCGGCTGCCACAGGGATGGACAGCACGTGGGTGCGGCACAGCGACTTTTCGCCCACACGCGCGGGCAGCCCCCCACGACGGCAGGGGCCGCGCGCAGATGCGGCACGCGCGGCGCCCGCCGCGGCAGGCCGCTCCGCCGCCGGCGCGCCCGCTGCCGACGCCACAGGGGCGGCAGCAGCAGGGAAGGGGAGAACTGGGGACCTGGCACCACATAGAATCCCTTGGCTCTCCAGCTGGAGAGACACCGGTGCGGTACCGCCTTACTTGCTACCCCCAGCCCCACACAGAGATACCGCCTTACTTGCTTTCCCCCAGCCCCAGAGAGATACCGCCTTACCTGCTTCTCCCCTCCGAGAGGCTCCGTACGCCTTCTTCCTGTCTCGCCCTGTGCCCGGCTCTGCAACTGCCACCGCGCCCACCAACCTGGGCGCGGCGCTGGCCGCGGCGTCGGCGCATGCCATGGTCTCCATGGTTGATGGCGAGCGGGTGGCTGCACCTGCTTGCTAAGTTGCATCCCCTCTGGGAGTGTGTTTGACGGGGAGGTGGCGTCACACGCGCTCGGTGGCGGGTGTAGTGTGGTCGCTGGGTAGAGTGCTGCGGCGGGTGTGCTACCAGCCCCGCTTCCAGTGTTCTGGGGAAGGCCTCTGGTCCTTTTATGGTTTTATGCCTTGGGCCCGCCCTTCGGCCACTGGAGGGGTTGGGTGTGGAGCCTGCAATGTGGTGCTGCTTCCTTGGCGCCCGCCGCTACGTGGTTGGCGCTACCGTGGGCTACTTTTGTAGCTTGACCTTTTTGGTGGGCCTCGTGCCTCCATGAGCTCGAGCCAGCCTGCAACCGCTGCGCAGACGCCCGCCGCTGCCGCCGCCAAGGACAAAGAGAACGACCTCGCGCGCGCTAAGAGGAAGCGCCTTGCGCGCACGAGGCGCGAGGAGGGCGTGGCGAGGCTCACAAAGCTGCAGCAGCAGGAGGCCGCCGCCAAGAAGCGCAAGAGGGTTGGTGGATCAAAGATGTGTGCACGTGCGTGCGTCTTGTGTTGCCCTCCACCACCCACCCCCTTTCGCCCGCTCAGGAAGTGAAAGTGGATTTCTCCACATGCTGCCACCCCCCTCCGCCGCTGCTGACCCCTGCCGTTGCTAACACACACACCCTCCCACCCCCCACCCCCCGCCACTCAGGACGACAAGAAGCCTAAGGCCAAGGCCAAGTCCAAAGCCAAGGCGACAGCCGACGCGTCGTACGAATCGTACGAGGAGGAGGAGGAGGAGGCATCATGGCGATGCCTCTGACTCCCCAACACCATGTTGGGTGCACATGTTGCGTGCACGTCACACTTATGTGGTCACACACACCACAGAAGGTCACAATCAGTGACTGCCACCATTGTAATACAGCTATCGCACGTGAAGTCCCAGCAGCTTTCCCCGGACAATCCCAGCAGCAGTCACAGGAGAATCCCAGTCCCAGGTGTATCCCTGGATTGAAATATAGAACAAACTGGGATTTCAGATGGGACTGTCCCTAGACAGTCCCAGCTGCTATCCTGTGAGAGTCCCAGTTGCAATCCCCGGATTGCCCCTGGGATTGAGGTCCGTTAGCAGAGTGGTCACAATCAGTTCCAAAGTTCCAGCGAGACTATCAGACAGCAGGCACAAAGGCCCACCAAAAGGTCAAGCTACAAAAGTAGCCCACGGTAGACACGAGGTGGCGGGCGCCAAGCAAGCAGCACCGTAAGCCAGGCACCACACTCAGCCCTGAAGCAGCAATCGCAACTGCCACATCACGAGCGCCAAACATACGTGACATAGGATGAGAATTCGTCATTGCTGTTGTCACCGTAGAGGTTGGTGTGCTGCTCTTGGCTGATGTGAAAGCCTGCCCATAAAATTAACCCTCCCAACTCGCCGATCTCAGGCTCGTTTGCCTCGTTTGTCAACGTGGTGTCGCCAGTAGTACTATGGCGCCGAGCACGGTCTTATACGCCTTAAGAGGTGTCCCTGACTGTAACATCCATCATCCATCATGGTTTCTCCAGGAGGCGGATTGCACCTGCATTGCACCTGCATTGCACCCGCGCGGCGCCTGCTGCCCAGGCTGCTCAGCCTGCCCGGCCCACTGCTGCTGCCGCCCCTGTGGTGTCGGCGGTGGGCGCTCCGGTGGAGGAGCGGCCTACTGTGGTGGGCGCCGCGCGAGCCACATCTGCGCGCGGCCCCTGCCGTCTGCCGATGCTGCTGCTGCGATGCAACCGTGGCATGTCCAACCTGGACAGCATGCGCCTGCTACTCAACCACCCGGCCGCCGATTCAGCAGAGATGATGATGCACACAAACACCGATGGCGCTCTCATTGGCTACCAAGGCCATGTGGACGCCATGAGCCTGCTGCTCGACCACACGTGTGCCGACCCCGCAGCCATGATGGCATTTGATGGCACTACCGCAGACTCGTCTGCGCTCATCGCTGCTGCACGATTTGCTGCCGAGTCACCACCCTACGACGGGCACGAGCCCACCCCGCCCTGTGTACCCCTGCCGCTCCTGCTGCGCCGCATCGCTGTGGAGCCGCAGCCGAGCGATGCCCAGCAGGCACGCATGACCACGGTGTGGGTGACGCTCCGACATGAGGCGGAGTACGAGGAGGATGAGGAGGCGCTAGTGCAGGAAGTCATGTTTGAGGACTGGCTGTTTTATGCCTACGCCCAGCCGGACGACGCCCGTGACGAGTGTGTCCGCCTGCTGCTGGCGCACGGCGCCTATGGCATCACCAACAACAACCCTGTGGTGTGGCGCATCATGCGCGAGATGGCCCAGCTGGCACGCATGCCACAGCTCATCAACGAGGCCGTCGCTGGCACGGTGGTGGTGCCGTGACCCTAGCTGGCGCTTGTGTAGTGGCGAGGGGGGGGGGGGCAACTCCCTACTTCTGACCCCCTGGTAGGCTGGCGCGCTGCGTGGCCTTGCGGACTCTACTAGTAGAGCTTCCCTAGACGTGCAGTCTAGGCCTTAACTCACGCCCCGGGGTCCTCCGGGCGCGCACATGTCAAAAATTGTACTAATGGTGGTGGTGCGGCAGCAATGAGAGATCATTGAGACCAACCCCAGGACGTGGGCGCGAGTCTGAGGAATGCGTTGTTGTCACTACCTGGGTGGTATAGGGTGGATCTGGGGACCTAGTGCCGTGTCTAGGTCCAGTGCGTGCGCGCATGTGGGAGTTTACTCTCGCTCCCACCAGGTAGACAGCCAGTTTCATCCCGAAACTGCGTTTTATGTGTCGGGCGCTAGCGCTGACACAGGTCTAATACATCGTTACTGGTGTCACACACAGACTGTAAAATCCATCATCATCATCATCATCATCATCATCATCATCATCATCATCATTGCCAGCAGCACAGCACCAGAGTTGCCGGTGTTTGGCCCACCCAGCAGAGAGAGCCAATTGCAAGCTGGTGAGCCTCTCCTGCCCCTCCCTCAATCGGGCAATCCCTTGACACATTGATAGGGAGTACTCCCACATTCCTTGCCAGACATTGCTAGGGAGTACTTCCACACTCCTTGCCAGACATGTATCTCAGAGACCGCTGTTTGGGGTAGTCTAGCCGGCGGGAGCGGTAGTCTATCAGCCGGGAGCCGACGGTACTCTAGTACTTAAGTGTGCCGGAGTATCGGCGGGTGTCTCTAGTAGAAGAGTAGCCTGCTTAGCTGGAAACCCCGTGTTACTTGTTACTTGTTACTCCCACACACTCCACTCCCCTCCACACGCTGTAAGTCCGTCAGGTTTGAGCGAGGAGAGACACCGCGATTGCATCGACCGCAGCAGAGCATTTCCCACTGGGTTCTGGCAGTACAGAGACACCAGCCATCACCCGCACAGCCCCAATCGGCAATTGAAATCAGGAGGTTCCCCGCCAGGGAAGCCAAAGCAAGAGTGTCCTAAGTCTCTGTGCCTGCTACCGCCCAGCCAAAAGAAGCAGCAAAGCTGCTTCTTCCGCTGACCAAGGGAACCTGTCCCTTGGTTTGTAAAGCTGGGGGGTTGGAGCTGCTAGTCGCCCGGGGATTGCGTTTTGCCTTCCCTGTAGATCTCTTGTTTAGGAGCTCCCAAAGAAGGAGGCCAAGGGAAGCTTAGCTTCTCCTTGGCTTTTTCTTTTGGATTCCGCCGGCTGGAGCGAAAGCCGCTTTGTATAGCAACGCCCACCCCGGGCAATGCGGCACTGTCCAACTACTGTACTGTCACGTGCAGAGCCAGGCCTGCTCGTCAGCCAACCCGCACTCACGCATCACGCCAAATGTAACAGCCACGCATATCAAGTAAGGAGTTAGCACGAAGGGTGCTTATGTCAAACCAGCGAGGGGTTTGAAATCTCGAGATCCGACCTTTTTAGAGCGGGAACCCGCACCCAGCTCTCCGATTGAAAAGCCCAGTGGCTAAGGATGTGACAGGCCGAGCAAGGCCAGTCACACCAAACGCCGCCCGTATCCTGCCACCCGCAGATCATCTTATGCCCCCCCCCCCCCATCCCTGCACCCATCTCCTCTAGGGTTGCGCCAGCTTCAGATGGGGAGGCAGCCACTGCGATGCCAGGGGGGCGGGGAGGGGGGGGGGCAGGCTGCTGGCCAGCTGCAAGGGGGGATGGCAGCTGCTGTGATGCTTGGAGGGTGGGGTGAGTAATGCTGGCCAGCTGAAGTGGGGGGGGGGGCAGCCGCTTCATATCAGAGGGTGGGGCGGTAGGGGAGGGGGGCAGTAAGTGATGCTGCCCAGCTGCAGTGGGAGTTAACACGATACGTAGGCAGCCACTGCGATGCCCGGGGTGAGGGGGGGGGGGCGCTTTCATGCATGAGTTAGGGTGGTAGGATTGAAGTGACTATGCTCCAGGGTGCCAGGGACAGAAGTGGCAGTGCCTGATATAATGGCAGCGTACCAGGTCAGGGGGCTGCTGAACACTGGGGCTGCTGCTGGCCTGCTGCTGCTCTCGGATGCAGCGGTTCAGGTGTGACACCCTCTCAACCACACGTCACCACAGTTTTTACTCGTGACCTCGAGTGGCCGCATCAAGCTGCCCTGCTCCGCTGCTGCCACTACTGCTGCAAGGCCGCTGCTGCTCATGTGTGACCATGTAGTGCGGCAAGCGCGGAGCCCTTGCGGTCGGACAGGTGACCGAGCCCCACCGGTCGTTTGCATGTAAAGAGCTCGATCTAGATACACAAGAACAGCGAGCACAAAGAGCTAGGCAAGGTTTCACAACTAGCGGGTGTTTCACACGCTACACATACGCGCGTGCAGAGACGGGACCGGGAACAGGGACTGCGGCGCCCACAGCTGCACAGCCCAGGCAGCAGCAGTTTCCCCCCTGCGCCCCGCTACTGGCCCAAGCTGGCCGTCCAGCACAGGAGAGGGGTGGGAGGAGCAAGAGCAGGCTGAGCACGGGACGCGAGTGACACGCAGTTGCCGAGCGGCCATGCGGCGTGCCGTCCAGAGCCACCGTCAGTGATTTTTTTCCCAGTCATTTTAGTTACTTTCTGGGAGCCGGCGCACGGACCAACGTCCCGTTGACCGCCTTGACCGCTGCCTTAGCGTTGACCGTTGACCATCAAAGACAGGTAATTGTCAAGCTCTTGCCGAGATCTATCTGATGGGATTGTCAGACCATCAAGCAACTTGGTCGGTTGAGCTCTATCTGATGGGACCGTCAGTAGCCAAATGGCTCCCAATGGCTCCCAGGAGCCCAAAACAAAATCACTGGCCACCGCGAAGCCGGTCGTCGACAAGAGCACGTGAAGTCACTCTGGTGCGATCCTTTAGTCAGCAGAATAATGGTAGGGAAAAAAAGCCGTGATTCCCGAGACCGTTACCCGCTAGCCTTCAGTGAAACATTGCATCCTGTCAACAGCCCAGTGCATCCTGGCAACAGCCCAGTGTTGCTCAACAGCCAGGCATGAACAACGAAGTTGGTGTGTGCACTGGATGTTGCCAGAGCACCACCCATTGAGCACCACCACACGTGGCATATGATCATATGAAGTAAGTACTGCACGGTGCTGTTGTCACCGCCGAGCGTTGGTGTGCTGCTCAAGGAGAGCGCCTCAACCCTAGGCCTCCCAACTCACCAATCTCAGCCTCACTTGCCTGATGCTTCAACACAGCGCTGCCAGTAGTGCTGTGGTATCTACAGGAGAAGGATTTCACCTGCATCAACTCATCCAAGGCTTCCTAGGAGGATGTGTGCGCAAATTTGTCCACTCGTTCCACACTTCAATGTGGCACAGCACAAGCAGGGCACCTGCATGCAAGCAATGCTCAGCGTGAGCCAACTAAGGCCGCCTTATATCGCGATGCATGCGATGCACTCCTCGTCCCGCTGCATCGGCGTTAGCAAATCAGGTCGTGCGCACTCTGTGCGGGCCTCCAGCGCCGGCAGCAGCCGCGCCAGTAGCGGCCCGGAAGTTAGCAAGACATGGCCACTGGGCGCGTCGGGACTAGAGGTCTCAAAGGTGCACATGCGGGGCCAGCATGCACATGAGCATGGAGCGCATGCCCCTGCATGCGCTCCCCGCACGCACTCTCCCACCCAGCCCCCGCATGCGAGGGCCATGGCATGCATGGCGTGGCATGCATGCCGCAGCTCACGCGAGTGTGCCTGGCGTGGGCGCACCCAGGGGCGCACCATGGCCACACAGGCACGAGTGCACACACACGCACGTGCACACGCACACACAGATCGGCCTGGGCACTCTCCAGTGGGGCGACGAGGCGTGTGGTTTCGGGAAAACATTCCGGGAGGCGGACGTTGTCGCTGCGTTCGAGGTGGGTGTGACCAGGGGTCTGTGGTGGGGGCGTCGTCGCGCGTGCGCGAATTGGGGCCGTGCCCCAGCCGCTGCCTCCCAATCACGCCCCAACCGGCATCCCAACCCAACGCCCCGCCGCACCGGCTGTGCGTTCAGAACACGCGCTTAACAGTCGTTCCGCCAAGGCACCCCACCTGTATACGGCTTCAATATGGGACTCTCTTCCGATCAGAAAAGCACTTGCTTGAGGATCTACAGAAAAACACTTGCTTGAGGAAAAAAACTTGCTCTACAGCTCCTATGCTCCCTTCCGCCGAGAAAAGCACTTGCTTGAGGTTCTTCAGGAGGGCTGCAATCAGGCTGCCTGACAAACGAGAACCCGTTGTTCCCGCTAGTTGCTTGGCGCCCACCACCTAGCAGGGTCACCGGAAACGGCCGAAGGTCCCCAACGTTGGCGTTGGCCGTTGGCTGAGCCAACGGTGCCAACGCCAACGGGGCAACGGCGCCAACGGGGCGAAAAACGAGCTCGGAAGCAAGGAAAAGTGTGGAATCAGAAAATTCGCGCGCTGCGAGCCGTTACTGGCAATATAGCGTGGCTGAATAGCTCATGCAGCGCTGGGAGTACAGTAGAAACCCTGATGAGGGCACTGGGAGCACTTGCATACCAGGCACGCACACACATCCAGTGCTCAAGCGTGTTGCGTGTGGGTCGTGCTCTGTCAGTTTGTGTTATTTCCCATGCAAGCATCATCCCCACTACTCTGTGGCTGCTAAGATCCATGATATGAGCACTTGTACGCCACCGTTGGCTGACAGTTGGCTAAGCCAACGTTTTTATTTGCCGTTGGCGTTGGCACCGTTGGCCTTGGCCGTTGGCACCGTTGGCCCGTTGGCGGTGACCCTGACACCTAGTATGGGTGGCGCTATTGTGGGCTACTTTTGTAGCTTGACCTTTTGGTGGGCCTTGGGCCTGCTGTCTGATAGTCCTGCTGGAAATTTGGATCTGATCGTGACCGCCGGCAGTGGATATGTAACACTACTCTCTCTCTGTTCCGCGGTCAGGAGCTTGGGAAAAGTCATGGCTGAACCCAAGCCTTGCGGCCCACTTCCTCAATCTCAACCCGCTGGAGGTATTTATTTTGGTGTTGAGATTACGGTTTCACACTTTTGGGGACGAAATTCGCGCGATTCCAACGCGCAGCGCCAGCCAGGTTTGGCCATTCTCAACCCGGTGTTGCAGGTGTGTGGGTTGGGGGTCGGCTAACGGAAACACTTGCGGGATCCTCTCGCGTGCACGCGCGCAGGCCGCGACCGAGCGCGGCATAACGTTCTGGGACACCGCAGGTGCGTTGCTCTACACAGGCGCACTGATGCATGGCGGTCCAGACGCGCGTAAGTGCCTCTGACGCACAGTCGCCCTGCGCACATGGCACGTGTGCACATGGTGTGCCGTTCGCAGAGGTGTACGGCTTCGGCAACGCGAAGTTCGGGCAGTGCAGCGAGCAGATGCTGGGGCGGATGGTGCGCAAGGCGCGCGAGGACGGGAGCGGGGCGCCCATCATTGGGTCAAAGGTGCGTGCCCTGTTCGTCCTGCCTTCTATCAGAGCAGATGCTGGGCAGGTGTTGGGGGATGCTGGGGCATGCACATGCTGCTTGTCTAGCAAGGGAGGTTGATCGGGCGGATGGCGCGCAAAGGCACGCGAGGAGGGGAGCGGCGCGCCCATCATCGGGTCAAAGGTGCGTGCCTGCTTATCCTGCAGTCATCAGAGCAGGTGCTGGGCAACTGCTGGGGAATTCACAGGCCGGTTGTCTATCTGCTGTCTTTCTACAGAGCAGCTGCTCGGGCGAATGGTGCGCAAAGGCGCGCGAGGAGGGGAGCGGCGCGCCCATCATCGGGTCAAAAGGTGCGTGCCTGTTCGTCCTGCAGTCATCAGAGCAGATGCTGGGCAGGTGCTAGGGGGTTCACAGGCCGGTCGTCCATCTGCTGTCTATCTAGAGGGCAGTTGCTCGGGCGGATGGTGCGCAAGGCGCGCGAGGGGAGCGGCGCGCCCATCATCGGGTCAAAGGTGCGTGCCTGCTCGTCTTGCATCTATCAGAGCAGATGCTGGGCAGGTGTTGGGGGATGCTGGGGCATGCACATGCCGCTTGAATAGCGAGGGGGGGTTGCTCGGGCGGATGGTGCGCAAAGGCGCGCGAGGAGGGGAGCGGCGTGCCCATCATCGGGTCAAAGGTGCGTGCCTGCTTGTCCTGCAGTCATCAGAGCAGATGCTGGGCAGGTGTTGGGGGATGCTGGGGCATGCACATGCCGCTTGTCTTGCGAGGGGGGGTTGCTCGGGCGGATGGTGGGGGGAGGGGCGAGGAGTGGAGCCGTCAGCGGTGCGTGCCCGTTCGTGCTCCATCTATTAAGGCAGATGCTGGGCAGGTGTTGGGGCATGCAAATGCCGCTTGTCTAGCTAGGGACGGTTGCTCGGGCGGATGGTGGTGTGTGTGTGGGGGGGGGGGGGCGAAGAGGGGAGCCGTCAACGGTGCGTGCACGTTCGTCCTCCATCTACCACAGCATGTACTGGGCAGATGGGGGAGGATGATAGCTGGGATGCTGGGGATGATAGCTGGGATGCTGGGGATGATAGATGGGATGCTGGGGGTGATAGATGGGATGCTGGGGATGATAAGACACACAGCATCAGCAGTGTCGCACTCCAGCCAACTCCATCATCATCGAACCCCCAAACCGTAAAGCTCTACACCCGCAACCCCAAACGCCAGGTGTTCACCGTTCCGTGGACGAACGTCATCATGGGCGGTGGGCTGCGGCTCGGCCGCGAGTCGCTGACAACCGCTTTGAAGGGCAGCGTGGACTCCACCAAACCCCCCAAACCTAAAGCCCTAAACCCCAAACCCCAAACCCTGCCAGGTGTTCACCGTCCCATGGACGAACGTCATCATGGGCGGCGGGCTGCGGCTCGGCCGCGAGTCGCTGATCACCGCTTTGAAGGGCAGCGTGGAGCGGACCGGCGGACCGCTCGACCTGTGGTCCATCCACTTCCCGTTCCCTGGGATGGCGCAGTCGATGCTGATGGACACGCTGGCAGAGGCGGTCGAGCTGGGGCTGACGAAGGTGCGTTTTCAAATCCGAGATTCAAATACAAACTCGATCGCTCCGGCTGGAATTGGAGCAGTGTGTCGATGGCGCAGTCGATGCTGATGGACACGCTGGCAGAGGCGGTTGAGCTGGGGCTGACGATGGTGCGTTTCAAATTCGAGATTCAAATTCAATCGCTTAGGCTGGAATCGGAACAGTGTGTCGATGAAATCGATGCAGCAGTCGATGCTCATGGACACTCTTGTAGAGGCGGTTGAGCTGGGGCCAATGAAGGCACACACACACACACACACACCACACACACAGGCCGTCGGTGTGAGCAACTACAACGTGGGCCAGCTCGAGGAGGCACACGGGCTGCTGGCTGCCAAGAACATCCCGCTCGCGTCCAACCAGGTCAAGTTCTCTCTGCTGGACCGCTCGGCGGAGAGCAGCGGCATGCTGAAGGTGGGACCGGGGCTCGGGGGGGTTACGTGTCCAACCAGGTGTACGAGGTGGTGGAAGCAGGCAGGTAGAAACAACTGTCCCGGGGTCGTCCGCACTCCTGGCGGCCATCCAAGTCAAGCTCTCGCTGCTGGACCGCTCGGCGGAGAGCAGCCCTAGCACATTCCCAACGCCTGAGGCGGCGGGTTTACTTGCGCGCAGCAGGCAGCGCCTCATGCGCGCCGACCGCCTCAGGCGTCGCATGAGGCACACCCCTGATCGCCTCAGTCGCCGCCTCAGGCGTCATCCCGGCCGCCTCAGGCGCCCACCACCGCTTGAGGCGCACCCCCGACCGCCTCAAGACGTTTTGACCACATTCACTTGCGCGGATCAGACGATGGGGCTGTGGTAGGGCAGCGGCATGCTCAAGGTGGAACTAGCGCTGGTCCCACCGGCCAGGGGAGCATTTGCCCGTGCCCGTCCCACTTGGCCCCAACTTGGACCCCCACCATACGTAGCCAGCCGCCCGTTGATAGTGCTCAAGCACCGACCGAGCACAGTCGGGACACGCTGCCTGTTGGGCGCGTCACACGACTGTCCAAGCCACCAGCGTGCATGCCGGTCACAGACGTGCACCATACCACGCAGCTGCCATGCAGCTATGCAGCCATGCAGCTACACGGCAGCTACCATGCATTTACCACCATCGTCATCATCATCGCAGGCGGCTGCACAGCGCAAAGTGCGCAACGTCGCGTGACCCTTATCCCCAAAACCTTTTCCCGAAATCCCCCTCTCCCATCGCAGGCGGCAGCAGAGCGCAACGTGCGCATCGTCGCGTACTCGCCCCTTGCGGGCGGGGAGCTCGCGGGCGTGCGACCCCCGTCAAACAACTCGGTGCGGCTGGTCGAGAAGGTTCTAGGGGGGAGGGGGGCACACACACACCCACGCATGCACACCCACGCACACGTGCGTACACGCACACTCGAGCGCGTGCGCACACTCACGCGCGGGCACGCGTGCACACACACACACACACACACACACGCAGGTGCGGCAGGTCGTGAAGCTCCTGGAGCTCATTGGCGCGCTGGGAGGCGGGCACAAGCCAGGGCAGGTCGCGCTGAACTGGATAGTCGCAAAGGGCGCGCTCCCAATCCCGGGGTGCAAGAGCGCCAAGCAGGCGGCGGAGCACGCGGGGTGCTTCGGGTGGGAGTTGGATGCGAACGAGGTTGGGATGATTGACGAGAAGCTGGACTACATAGCCAAGAAGTGAAGGGGCGGACGATGATGACGTTGGATGGATGCTACAAGGTCAGGGCCAACTTACGAATACATGTTAACGGTGTATGACGGTGCTCGGCGCATAATGCCTGCACCTAATTGTGGGATGGCTGGCAACTGTTGGTGGGTCCCCCCCTCTTGTGTGTTGATGAGTTGTAACATTGCGGAGCGAGAGTGGAGAGGCTCCCCTCAAACAACCCCCTGATCTGCTACGCTGCTGCTGCGAGTGTGTGCCTGACTACTCCTCCATTGCCGCCTCCTCCTGCTCGCCCTCGGCCTCGCCTGCCACTGGTGCCGCCGTCTCCTCCGCCGCGCCTCCCGCCCCTGACCCGCCTGCCTTCTCCTCGTCGGCCTTCCGCTTCTTGTTGGCCTTTGCCGTCTCGCCGCGCTTCTTCGACTTCTCCTTGTTCAATTTCCGGTACGCTGCGCGTGTGTGCGTGCGCGTGCGTGTGTGGGCATGGAGGTGCGCGCATCTCCATGCGTGCGTGCCCAAGCCGCGCCTGTGGCGCTCGACTCAACCAGCCAAGTAGCTGGTGGCCCGTGCCCGTGCCCGGGCGTGACATGCCACAGGGTGAAGGCATGCCCCAGCTGTGTGCAGGCATGCCCCAGCTCCAAGGGGGGCATGCACATCGCATGGCGTTCGAACCGCGCCATGCAAGCTGCGCGCGCACACACTCACTCTCCATGAACTCCCTCAGCTCAGGCACTAGCTCCGAGAACTCCAGCTCCTCCAACGCCTTGACCACGTCCTCTGCTGAGATGGTCTGGCGCTTGCTCTCGCGCGCAACGTCCGACGCAGTCGTGCCCAAGTACGAAATAAACACCTTGGCCGACTCGCTGTACGCTGTCAGCGACTCCTTGTTGACGGAAAATTTCTTGTCTTCACCTCCCGCCCCCGGGACCTTGCTGATCACCACGCGCCTGATGACCGAGCGTGGCAGGTCGTGTTCAGACGACATGCTGTTGTCGCGGCCGTACACTACTTGTGCTGGGGGGTGGGTGCGGTGGGTGCTGCCTGCCTGCCTGTGTATGTGCTGTCGCGGTTTGGCTTGGGTTCAGGGGTTTTGGGGACTGGTGTGGGAATTCAAGTGGTTGACGGTGCGGCGTGGCGTGGCCGTGTGGCGTGGCGTTCATTAGTTCGAGGGGTTGGCACGTGATATGGTGGATCGAGGAGAATATGGGTGCTAAGGTGTGAGTCACACCTTGAGGATCCAAACCTCACAAGAAGCTCGGGACGTCAAGTTCCACCACCCTGGAAGAACTGCCAGGATGAAGCAGCGTGGGAGGGAGGGTGAGAACAGGCTGTGGTGATGACCTTGTGCTGTTGCACCCCTTTCACCCCATCCACCGCACTCCCATGCCGCATGCCATGCACCGCAACACCCGCAACAGGCGGGCACATGGAATACAAGGTACAGGTTCATGCAACGCACAGTACGGATGGGTACATCAGCGAGACCTACACCCTGCCGCCCGCCGTGGTGGCGTTTGGACTCCTGGCGGCTGGCCACGTGCTGCTCACAGCGGTGCAGGCCTATGACCTGGGCCACGCCACAGACAGCCGGCTCGGGTGGCTGCACGTGGCCGCGTCGTGCGCAACGCTGCATGTGACGGCGTCGCTCGTGTACGACAACGCGATGCTGGCGATGGGCACGTTCATTGGCGCAGGTGGGGCGTGTCATCTCTGCTCACACGCACACACACACACGCGCTCGCACACACACACACGCTCGCACGCACGCACACACATGTGACCACATACGCGCACATGCACGCACACGCGCCTATGCGACGGCATCTCAGAGCGCTCATGTGTGCGTGCGCGTGCATGTCCTAGCTGGCATGTGCATGGGCGTGCATGGGCATGGTGCGCATGCGCATGGGCCATGCGCCATGCGCGCTTGCTGCCCATCCACTCACCCCGCTGCGCATGTTGATGTGTTTGTGTGAGTGTATGCGTTCGCGTGTGTGCGTGTGCGTGTGCGTGCTGCGGGTGTGCCCTGCAGGGGCGATGAACCCTGCGCCCACCCCATCCCACCCATGCATGCGTCATGGCGCATGGCACACACGCGCAACCCATCGCACAGCATGCGTGCTCATGCCCACTCACCCCAGCCATGCATGTAAACGGTGCATGGCACACGCGCGCATGCATCCCACCCACGCATGCGAGGCACATACGCGCGCACACACCCTGCTCCACGGCCTCAGCCGCCCATGCATGCGTGGCGCACCAGGGTTGCACCATACGCCATGCACAGAGCTCCGCATGGCGTATGATGCGCATGGTGCAACTCAGTGGCACACGCGCAGGCGCCCTGCTCCACGGCCTCAGCCGCCCCCGCTTCTACCTGCATGCCAGCGTACCGCTCGTGGAGTTGTCTGGCCTGGACGAGACACACAGGGCATGCACCCCTGATGCACCCCACTGATGCATGCATGGCACAAACGTGCGCAGGCGCCCTGCTCCACGGCCTCAGCCGCCCCCGCTTCTACCTGCACGCCAGCGTGCCGCTCGTGGGGTTTGCTGGCCTGGACATGGCGGACAAGGCGGGAGCACACTGGGTGGGTTTCAGGGTTTGCAGGGTAACGTGTTTTTAGGGTTCAGGGTTGGCCCGGGGTTTCAATGCTTGAAGGTGTTGTTAAAGCGTTTTCAGGGCGGTGGGCAGCGCTGACTCGGCGGGCGCACACTGGGTGCGTTTCAGGGTTTGCAGGGTAATGTGTTTTAGGGTTCAGGACTGGTTTTGGGTTTCGATGTAGAGTTTTTAGGGTCCCTTAGGGCTGTGGGAATGGCTGACAATGCGGGCGCACACCGGGTGGGTTTCAGTGTTTGCAGGGTAATGTGTTTTAGGGTTCAGGACTGGTTTGGGGTTTCGATGCTTGAAGGTGTTGTTTTAGCGTTTTCAGGGCGGTGGGCATGGCTGACAAGGAGGGCGCAAACTGGGTGCGTTTGGGGGCTGCTTTCTTTAGGGGTCGAGTAGGGGGTCGAGCTTGTTTTAAGGGTCTGCTGGCCTGGACATGGATGACGATGACAAGGCGGGCGCGCACCAGTGGTGTCCTTTAGGAAACCGAGAATATCTCGTTTGCCCCCGCAACAGTTGAGGGAACATGCCGAATTGCCATCGCAGGAGGCAATTTTTTGCGGGAAAGTGTGGAAACTGCCGATTTTCACACTTTTTTGAGCGAAATCCCCGCGATTCGCCCCCGCAGTTTCCCCCCAAATTTCCCGTTTTGCCCCCGCAGTGGGGGCTGCGGGGGCGCTAAGGACATCACTGGCGCGCACTGCGTGGGTGAAGGGGAGTCCTAGGGTTTGCAGGGTTTGCAGCAGTGGTGGCATTTAGGCAGTGATTTCCTTTTCAGGAGTTTTAATTAATTATTCCACAGCCGGATTTTGCTTTGACCGCGTTGACCGTTGACCTCCCGTTGACCGGTTGTCCTCATACATAGATAATTTGAAAGCTGTTGACGTGCTCTGTCTGGCGGGCTTGTCAGACTAACAATCCACTGGATGGGTTGAGCTGTATGCAAGGTCAAAGTTAAGCCGGAATACAGGCAAATGGCTGTGGACAGCCGAAAAGGAAATCACTGCATTTGGGAAACCCTGAATTTTTGGAAAACCCTGTTTGCCCCCGCAACATAGAACATGCCGATTCTCCCCCGCAGTTTCCCCCCAAATTTCCCGGTTTGCCCCCGCAGCGGGGGCCGCGGGGGCTGCGGGGGCGCTCATGACATCACTGGTTCGCAGGGCTCGTCGTTCTTTAAGGGTTCTTAAGGCCCTACCAAAATCCCAACGCCTGATCCGCGCCATGGAAGGCGGTCATGGCCGCCTTAGGCGGTGGGGGTACGCCTCCGGCGATGGTGAGCGCCTGAGGCGGTCTGTGTGGCGCCTGGGGCGGTTTGGATAACGCGTTAATCGACACCTGAGGCGGTCGGTGGTGCGCCTCAGGTGGCGCCTCAGGCGGCCGGAGCGCCTGAGGCGCCGCCTGATCCGCGCCATGGAATGGGTCGCCTCAGGCGCCGCCGCAGGCGTTGTGAATGTGGTAGGGACCACTGATTTGCAGGGCTCGTGGTTCTTTAAGGTTCTTAAGGGTCCAGGGTTGAGGATTTTCAGCGTTGGCAGGGCTGTGCGTGCGCACGAGGCAGTCATCTGCCCCGCGCCTACCTGCAGGTGGAAGCTGCCACCTACCTGCCGCCTGCCTGCCAGGTGCACGACACGCACGAGATGGCCCCGTTTGTGTGCGTTACGCGCACACCCTGCTCGCTCTCTCTCTCTTTCTCACTCTCTTTATCTCTCTCTCTCTTTCTCTTTCTCTCTCTCCTTCTCTCTCTCTCTCTCTCTATTCTCCTATTTCCCGTTCTCTCCTCTCTCTCGCTCTCTCTCGCTCTCTCTCGCTCTCTCTCGCTCTCTCTCGCTCTCTCGCGCTCGCTCGCGCTCGCTCGCGCTCGCTCGCGCTCGCTCGCGCCCGCTCGCGCTCGCTCGCGCTCTCTCTCGCTCGCGCTCGCTCTCGCTTGCTCCGAGTTCACGTCGGATCTGCCTCTGCCTCTGCGTCTGCCTCTGCGTCGCACCAGTCGCACCAGTCGCACTTGCCGTCTACGCGCCCCCCTCCGCAGCCGCCTCCACCGCCGCCTCCGCCGCCGCCCCCCCCACATGCGGCAACCACCACGACGACGACGACGACGACGACGATTGTGGTGAACACCACAATGCTGCGTTGCAGCGCCCACAAATCCGTCGATTTCGAGACTCTGTCGATTAACTTCAAACTGATGGAAAACCCGCCTCCCGAGTTCCACCCATCTATGTTCCCGACACCGACGCCACCACCGCTCCCACACTCGAGTCACGTTCATTTGACCCACAATCACACAACCCACAACCACACGACCCACAACTCACCCCACAACAACCACCACAATTTCAATCGGCATTACAATCGATTCAACTCAAACGGTACAAACGCGTACCGACGCACGTCGTACAAAGTGCGAAGCAACTGCCGAAATGTCAACACCACCACGACGCCCACCGCAGCCACAAACACAGCGGCGGCCAACGGAGTCACTACTCCCACCACGCGTGGCTCGGGTGGCTCGGGTGGCGCGGGTGGCCTCAGTGGCTCGGGTGGCTCGGGGGTCGCGGGTGGCTCGGGGGTCGCCGGTGGCTCGGGGGTCGCGGGTGGCTTGGGTGGCTCGGGTGGCTCGGGGGTCGCGGATGGCTCAGGTGGCTCGGGTGTCGCGGGTGGCTCGGGTGTCGCGGGTGGCTCGGGTTGCGCGACAGATACACCTGTGTCGACAAATGGCGGGGGAAAGAAGACTTCAAACTTGTCATTCGTATAAGGATGTGTCGTCGGTATGTATTAAGTGCGTTACTTGTAGAACACGCACGCCTGTTGTGTGATGACGGCCAGTAGGGCATCGTCTGCACACAGGAACCAACTGCAACATGCGTCGATGACGCCCAACGTCTTCAAACCCCGCATCCGTCGGCTGGAAGAAAAGCACGTCTGTTCAAACATCCGGCGTTATCTCGTCTCAGAAAACGGAGCTGCGATCATCAACGATCTCAGCGAGTCGTCGATGAAGTTGTACATGACCGCGGTCACGCACCAGTCGTACGCGCGCACGTCCGAGGCGCAGCGCCGGGTGCTCAACCAGATGTGCCCCCCCGGCGTGTTGCCGCTACAGGATGCGACGTACGAGCGCCTGGAGTACATGGGCGACGCGATTCTGGGCGCGGTCGTCGCGTCCTACCTGTACCGCCGCTACCTGCACGAGGACGAGGGGTTCGAGGAGGGTCACCACCCGCGTGGTGCTGCTGCGGTACCTCGCCGCGATCTCGTCGATGAGGGTCGACTTCCCAGACCCGATGTTCCCGGCGATCGACACAATCCGCACCATCGTGTGTTTACACTCTGTGAAATTCTCACAGCACTACAGTAACGGTAACGCCATGGCTTTATTACCACGATACGCAGTCACGAGCGCTCTGGCAGTGGCGCTTGTTGCAGCGCTGTGGACCAGTGCCGCCAAGATATTTGCGGAGCGGCCCGTTTCGGCGATTGGAATGCTGACGCGCGCCTCCTGGCTGGCGAGTGCTGCGACCTGGTTTGCGTGCATCGCATCCGAAACACTCACCGACAGAATGCCACATGTTGTAGTCATCCACGAGGCTCTCCACGCGTTCTATCAGGAAAACGTGCCAGTAGTTAAGGCGTATGGCTCGCTCGCTTTGGCTCGCTCGCTCGCGCGCTCACGCGCGCTTCCGCACGCTCGCGCGCGCGCTCGATCGATCACGCGCTCGATCGCGCTCATGTTCACGCTCTTACTCGCGCGCTCGCTCGCGCACTTGCTCTCACTCGCTCGCTCGCGCTCGATCGCGCTCGATCGCTCTCGATCGCTCTCTCGCGCTCTCTCTCGCGTTCTCTCTCGCGCTCTCTCGCGCTCTCTCTTGCGCTCTCTCTCGCGCTCTCTCTCGCGCTCTCGCGCTCTCTTGCGCTCTCTCTCTCGCGCGCTCTCTCGCGCTCTCGTGCTCTCTCTCGCGGTCTCGCGCTCTCTCTCGCGCTCTCGCTCGCGCTCTCTCTCGCGCTCGCGCGCTCGCTTGCGCGCTCGATCACGCGCTCAAACCGCGCGCTCGATCGCGCTCGATCGCGCGCTCACTCTTGCTCTCACTCTCGCGCTCTTGCTCTCTCGCTCTCGCGCTCACTCGCTCTCTCGCGCTCGCACGCTCTCGCTCGCTCTCACCTACTCCAATACTCGCCTTCTCTGTCTTCCTCTTGCTCCCTCTCGCTCTTCTCCGCGCACCCCATACTGTAGTGGACTGCTGTCACGGGGCTGCGATCTGCCACCTGACCCCACGTTCCTGCCACCTTCCCGCCACCTTCCTGCCAGGTGCCTGCTACCTTCCAGCCAGGTGCATGACACGCGCGCAATGCCCCCGTTTGTGTGCGTCACTTCACTTCTGCTCCTCTTCTCCACGCACCGCATCATGTGGTCGACTGCTGACTCAGCTGACACCTTCCTGCCACCTGCCTGCCACCTGCCTGCCACCTTCTTGCCAGGTGCATGACACGCGCGTGATGGCCCTTTTTGTGTGCGTCACTGCACTTCTGCTCCTCTTCTCCGCGCACCACATCATGTGGGAGGGGCTGCGGCTGGAGGCGCGCACGTGCGACTGCGTGCTCATGTATACTGCGTTGGGGCCTAAGGTAGGATGTCGCGTTACAGGGCTCAACAAACTTTTTTCTTCTGGTTCTTATGTTTGGGGTTTGGGGTTCAGGTTTGAAGGGGTAGCGGACCGGTGCGCGCGTGCGACGGCGTGCTGAAGTATACAGCGCTGGGGCCAAAGGTAGGATGGCGCATTACAGGTCTCACCGCGCTCTGTTTCTTTGGATTCAAGTGGATTGAAGGCAGAAAGGGGTCAAGGGTTTCCTCTCGTTAAACGGGTTTAGGATATGGCGCGCACGTGCGACGGTGTGCTCATGTATACAGCGCTGGGGCCAAAGGTAGGATGGCGCGCGTTACAGGGCTCACCGCGCTCTGTTTCTTTGGAAGGGATTCAACGGTCGAGGGTTTTCTCCCTTTAAGCGGGTTTAGTGTATGGCGCGCGCGTGCGACGGCGTGCTGATGTATACGGCGCTGGGGCCAAAGGTGTGCGTGCGTCGTGCAGGGTTCGCCGCGAGGGAGGGGCGGAGGTGAGGACAATACACACACACACACACACACAGGCGACCAAGCGCGACAAGCTGTCGGTGCGTCTCCCCGTCATATGGCTACTGCTGCTGCTGCTGCTGACACACACAAACACACACACACACACACACACACACATGCACACACACGCAGGCGACCAAGCGTGACAAGCTCTCAATCCTTCTCCCTGTGGTATGGCTCTCTCTGGCCATGGTCGTGTTCGGCTGCGTCACGGCTGCGTACCGGAGCGACTCGGTGGCGATCGTGGGCGTGGCTGCGGGAGGGCCGCTGCTGTGCCTCGCGCTGTGTGCACAGGTGTGTGAGAGGTTGTGGATTCGGGGGGTGTCTGTGTGTGTGTGTGTGTGTGTGTACGGGAGGGCCGCTGCTGTGCCTCGCGCTGTGTACCCAGGTGTGTGAGAAAGGTGGTGGAAGGGCGGGTATCTGTGTGTGTGTGTGTGTGCGTGTGTGTGTGTCTGTGTGGGTGTGTGTGCGGGGGTCCGCTGCAGTGCCTCGCGCGGTATGCACAGGTGTGTGAGAGAGGTTGTGGAATAGGGGGGGGGTACCTGTGTGTGCATGTGTGTGTGTGTGTGTGTGTGTGTGAGTGTGTGTGTGCGAGGGTCCGCTGCTGTGCCTCGCGCTGTGTGCACAGGTGTGTGAGAGGTTGTAGAATAGGGGGGGGGGGGTATCTGTGTGTGTGGGTGTGTGGGGGTTTGTGTGCGTGTGTGTGTGCGGGAGGGCCGCTGCTGTGCCTCGCGCTGTGTGCACAGGTGTGTGTGTGGGGGGGGTGGGGTGCGTGTGTGTGTGTTTGTGTGCGGGAGGGCAGCTGCTGTGCCTCGCGCGGTGTGCACAGGCGTGTGAGAGAAGTTGTGGAATAGGAGGGGGGTTATCTGTGTGTGTGTGTGTGTGTGTGTGTTGGTATGGGTGTGTGGGGGTGTGGGTGCGGGGGTCCGCTGCTGCACCTCGCGCTATGTGCACAGGTGTGTGAGAGAGGTTGTGGAGGGGGCGGGGGGTATCTGTGTGTGGAGGGGGGGGGGTCCGCTGCTGTGCCGCTGCTGTGCCTCGCGCTATGTGCACAAGTGTGTGAGAGAGGTTGTGGAATAGGGGGGGGGGTATCTGTGTGTGTGTGTGTGTCTGTTGTCTGTGTGTGTTTGCGGGGGTCCGCTGCTGTGTCTCGCGCTGTGCGCACATGTGTGTGATGCAAAGCGGCATGTACTCCCCTTTCTTGTGTTTCCTTGCCCACGGCACAAGGTTCCCAAGTGAGGCCCCCGACCACCCCCGCATGCCGCCCCAGCAGAGTTGACGGCCTGTCTGTAACCCCTCTCTCTCACTCCGTCTTGCTCCATCTCTCTCTCTCTCTCTGTCTCTCTCTCTCTCTCCCTTTCCTTGCGCACAGCACAAGGCACCCAAGCGAGGCCCCCAACCGCCCCCGCATGCCGCCCCAGCAGGGCTGGTGGCCTGTCTGTAACCCCTCTCTCTCACTCCGTCTTGCTCCATATCTCCCTCTCTCTCTCCCTTTCCTTGCGCACAGCACAAGGCTCGTAGGCTGGCGCGCCGCGTGGCCTTGCGGGCTCTATTAGTAGAGCTCCCCTAGACGTGTAGTCTAGGCCTTAAATCACGCACCGGGGTCCTCCGGGCGCGTACGTGTAAAACCTGTAAACCCACAGCACAAGGCGCCCAAGCGAGGCCCCCAACCGCCCCCGCATGCCGCCCCAGCAGGGCTGGTGGCCTTCCCGCAACCCCCCCTCTCATCTTTCCCAACTAGCTCCTTAACCGCATCCGCACCCGCACCTGATTTTTTGCTCCAGCTGGGCTGACGGTGCCTGTGACCCCTCTCGTCCTTCATTGCTCACAGTACAAGGCGCCCAAGTGGGTCCCCAACCGCCCCGCACCTGCACCCGCACCCGCACGCTGCCCCAGCAGCTGATGGCCTGCCTGTAACCTCTCTCTCTCTTTGCCTCTCCTTGCTCAAAGCACAAGGCGCCCAAGCAAGGCCCCCACCCGCTCCTGCATGCTGCCCCAGAAGAGCTGACGGCCTGCCTGTAACCCCCTGTATTCTCTTGCCATGCTCACACTACAACGCACCCAAGTGGGTTCACAACCGCCCCGCACCCGCACCCGCACGCTGCCCCAACTGCTGACGGCCTGCCTGTACCCCCTTCTCTCTCTTGTCTTGCTTTGCTCACTGTGGGCACCCAAGTTGGGTCCCCAACCACCCTTGCATGCTGCCCCAGCAGAGCTGACAGTCCGCCTGTAACCTCCACTACCTCTTTGCCTCTCCTTGCTCAAAGTACAAGGCGCCCAAGCGAGGCCCCCAACCGCCTTGCATGCTGCCCCCAGCTGGGCTGACGGCCTGCCTGTAACTCCTCTCTCTCTCTTGTCTTTCCTTGCTCACTTGTACAAGGCGCCCGAATGGGTCCCAAACCGATCCGCACCCGCGCCCGCACACTGCCCCAGCAGGGCTGCTGGCTTTCCTGTAACCCCTCTCTTGTCTTTCCTTGCTCACAGTACAAGGCGCCCAAGTGGGTCCCAAACTTCGGGGAGCTCGTCCTCATGGGCTCGCTCGTGTGTGTGCAACAGATGCTGCGCACAGAGGTGCAGTGAGGAAGCTGCCACGAAGCTGCACTGCTGGCATGAAGCTGACTGGAACCTGGCATTGGGCTCCGCCTCCGTCGTGTTTGTGCAGCAGGTGCTGCGCACAGGTGCAGTGAGGAAGCCGGTAGGAAGCTGCGGCCGGCCAAATCTTCGCGCGAGCATCAGAACATTCCACCAGCAACCATATCAGCGATCATCAGAACATACCACCAGTCATCAGACCCAGGTTCATCAGACCTCAGTGACGACCAGACGCAGAGATCGTCCGACCAGATCTGCGACCGTCAGACCAAGTGATCACCTTCCGATCAGATTATCCGACCAGAGCAGCACTCCTCAGACCTCAACGACAATTGCCACCATTCCATCTTCAGTCCTCAGTGACCATCAGCCCGAGAGATGAAATCAGATCAGCGATCAAGACCCACGTTCATCAGACCCCAGTGACCATCAGGCGCAGAGATTGTCATACCAGATCTGCGACCGTCAGACCAAGCGGTCACCATCAGACCAGATCATCAGACCAGAATAGCAATCATCAGTCCTCAACGGCCATCGGACCACTCCATCTTCAGTCCTCACCGACCATCAGACCGAGTGATCATGACATCAGATCAGTGATCAAGAGATAATGAAATCGTCAGAACCAGCTGACTAAATCAGACCAGAGACCACCAGACTTGACGCAGCGACCACCAGACCAGATCAGTAGGCCAGATCAGACCCAGTGACCATCACACTGGTAGGCTGGCGCGCTGCGTGGCCTTGCGAGCGCTCCTAGTAGAGCCCCTCGAGACGTTTGGCCTAGGCCTTACTCACGCCCTGGGGTCATGCGTTCGCGCATGCGTAAAACCAGTCATCACCAGGTGATGAACTACCGGCGCCACTGCATGCACGGCGTGATCTCTAGTGTCTCAACCAAGCTATGCGCGATCGAGCGCCACCAGTTGGCCGGGGAGTGCATGCTGGCACCTGTGACATTCCATGGCCAGCGAGCAACTTTCAACTGTGACTTTCATCGAGTGAGTAACACGTTTACAGTGTGCCCCCCCCCCCTGCCCCTGTTTTATGTTGGCGCAGCTTGCACGCGCGCTAGGTAGTGTTGGCACAGAGTGGGCACAAACTCGGTCTACGTGTCAGAGTCATTAGTCATATGTCACAAAATTGGTCGGCAGGCAGCAGTAAGGTAGGTTGCAGTAGCAGGCAGCAGTAAGTTAGGTTGCAGTAGGGCGCCCAAATGGCGGTGGCCATGCTGGTCATGGTGCTTGCTCTGCGTGGATGGGGTCAGATGTCAGAGCTGGTGGCCCGCCTGACGAAGCACTGCTGGCACCTCCCTCAATCCCACGCCCCGTGGGTGCGCACTGTAAATTCTCAACTGTCAGAGCTGGTCAGAGCTGGCTGGTCAGAACCCCTGGCTTGCCAGCTGCGGGGCCTTGGCACAGCCATGGTTGCGGTCGTAAGAGTCAAAAGAGCCGTTTGGGGATCAGGGGCTGGCTGGCTGGCCCCTCGGCATCCGACCGCTCGATGCACGATGCAGGTGGAGCGTGTGTGCCCCCACCCGCCGTCCCGCTCTCTCCCTCTCGCTGCCTGCCTCACTGAGCGTGCCACTGCGTGCCGCTGGGCATCGGTGGTCACTGAGCGTACGGCTGTAAGCCTGTCGCATGAACACTGAGCGCCTTTGGCAAGACAACCCGTACCCCCACGTGTGCACACGCTACACGGCCGCGGCAGCAGAGGTGGGGCGTGTGCGCCCGCCCGCCCGCCCTCCCACTGTGCTTCACTGGGCACCGCTGAGCGTCGGTGGTCACTGGGTGCACGGCTGGAAGCTTGTCGCCTGAACACTGAGCGCCTTTGGCAAGACAACCTGCACCCCCACGTGTGCACAGGCGACGTGACCGCGGCGGCAGAGGTGGGGCGTGTGCGCCCGCCCGCCCGCTCATTGCGCCTGGCTGGGCGCCGCTGAGCGTCGGTGCTCATTGGGCATACGTCTGGAAGCGCGCCGCGTCCCTCGCGAGCGCCTTGGACACGTCGCGCTGCGCGCGCACGTCTGACCCGTCGTCAGCCTCCACGTGCACCGCCACGCCCGACGGCCCGATGGCGCCGATGCAGTCTTTCGGCGGCTTGCTCAGGTAGTGCTGGTAGCCGCCGCCCGCGGCGGCCTGCTTCGCGTCGGCGAGCTGGTTGTGCCACATGATCATGCGTGGGTCGTGGAAGGCAAACGCGGCCTCGGTGCCTGCGTGTGTGTGTGTGTGTGTGTGTGTGTCTGGTATGGTGTTTGTGCGCATGCGTGTGGATGTTGTGCGTGCACGAGTGTGTGTGTGTGAGAGAGAGAGGGAGAGGAAGAGAGAGGAAGAGAGGCAGGGAGCTGGTTGTGCCACATGATCATGCGTGGGTCGTGGAAGGCAAACGCGGCCTTGGTGCCTGCGTGTGCGTGTGTGTGTGTGTGTGTTTATGTGTGTGTTTCTGAGTGTGCATGCGTGTGCCAGCAACAGTAAACAGTAACACGGGGTTTACAGCTTAGCAGGCTACTCTTCTACTAGAGACACCCGCCGATACTCCAGCACACTCAAGTACTAGAGTACCGCCGGCTCCAGGCCGATAGACTACCGCTCCCGCCGGCTAGACTACCCCAAACAGCGGTCTCTGAGAGACATGTCTGGCAAGGAGCATATAGGAGAGGACCTTCCTCAGGGTCACAGTAGTGGCCTTGTGGCCAGTCAAGCCGGCAGAGCCGACTGGCGCTGACTGGAACGGTCCCCGCCTGGCAGTGCATGGCTGTCCAGCTCTCGTTTGCATGGGGCTCAGCCGGCGCCCCATGCCTCATGCATGGCCAGGTCCCACCCTCCAGGGGTGCATGGACGACAGAGTTGTCATGGAGGCTGCCTGAAGACCTCCAACGCCAGTCACCGGCAGACGAGCGACCCCGAGGATGAGCGCGGTGACGAACGCTGCGATTGGTGAAGCGGATTTACTCTGTGTTGCCTCGGCGGTCGCCACCGTTGAAGCCGTGATGGTAGCCCGCCTCCACGGGCAGCCATCTTGACCAATGTCCAGCATGCATTGACGGGCGCCAGCTCCTCCGCTCGTCGATCAACTCGTCGAGATCGGTGCCGCATGGCGTCCTGCATGGGGGGAGGATAAGGGCCGTCTCCCAGCACGGGCCGCGGCAGCGCCGCGGCTACTCGCCAAGCCATGGCAGCGCCGGGCAAGCCGCTCCTGAAGTGTTCCACCGAGGGGCAGTCTAGCAGGAGCCGGGCCAGTCGTATTTTACCCCGCTCGTCAGCGGCACGGAGATCCTCGTCACCAGCAGCGCCGCATTGCTGGGTCCAGGGCTCGGCGACGAGAACGCGCCTCCGTTAATCGAGCCCCAAATGCGTGTGCCATTAGCACTATTCCACAGCAGCCATGGCTGCAGAAAAGCCACGCAAAGGGCAATCAGAGCAAGCAAGCCGAACAGAGTTCCAATCACACACACACACACACACACAGACGCACACACGAACACACACACACAGCACACACACACACGACGCACCGGTGCCGTAGCGTCCTCCTCCTCCGCCCCCGTAGCCATAACAGCCATAGCGCCAGAAGAACCACGCAAGCGCAATGAGTGTAGCGAGGCCCAGCAGCGTCCCGATCACAATCCCGGCGATCACACCAGACGAGAGGCTGCCTCCCTCAGACGACGGGGGCGTGATTGCGTTGACGACGGTTGAAGTGGGGACAACCTGTGTGTGTGTGTGTGTGTTGTGCGTGCATTTGTGTGTGTGTGTATTTATGTGTGTGTGTGTTGTGTGCGTGCATTTGTGTGTGTGTGTATTTATGTGTGTGTGACACACACCCACTGTGTGTGTGTGCGCGCGTGTGTGTGTGTGTGCGATTTACAACAGTGGCAGTGGGGACAACCTTTTGAGGGGTGGGTGGGGTGGAGGGAGGTGTGTGCATGTGTGTGCATGTGTGTGTGTGTGTGTGAGGCGGCCTGAAGGGCGCACGGGGTTTGGCGCGGCATTCAGCCCTGCACGCGCACGCACGCACGCAGCACGCATGCTGTGTTACCCCCCCCCCCCCCGACACGCACGCACCCACCCACCTACGCCTTGCTCATCGGGTTGGACGTACCCGACCTGGGAGACACTCTGCCACACACACACACACACACACGAGCACACACACACACGCACACACTCCTTGCTCGTTGGGATGGACATCACAAACGCGATCACCAGCATGCATGCACACACACACACACATGCACACACACACACACACACGCACACACACCTTGCTTGTCGGGATTGACACCGCAGACGCGATCGACAGCATACATGCACACACCCACACCCATACACCCACACCCACGTGCACACACACCCACACACCTTGCTCGTTGGGGTTGACACTGCACACGCGATCAACAGCACGCATGCAAAACACACGCACATACACACATGCGCTCTCCCCGTTTCACACACACACACACACACACACACACCTTGCTTGTCGGGATGGACATCACAAACGCAATCGCCAGCATGCATGCACACACACCCACACACACATGCACACCCACCCACCCACCCACCCACCCACACACACGTACACCCACACACACACACACCTTGCTTGTCGGGATGGACACCGCAGACGCAATCAACAGCATGCACGCTCCCCCCACCCACCCACACACACACAGGAGCACACACACACACACACACGCACACACACCTTGCTTGTCGGGATGGACACCACGGATGCGATCGATAGCACCATCGCGCTCTGCACCAGAAGGGCGATGGTATGGGGTGAGGTGATTGGGGGTGAGACGAGGGGGTGGGTGAGTGGGTGCGCGTTTGTGTGTGTGTGTGTGTGTGGGGGGGTGAGTGGGGGGGGTGAGGAGGGGTGAAGGGGGGGGGCGGTGAGGGGGAGATGAGGGGGTGGTATTGCGGTGAGGAGGAGGAAGGGGGGACACGCGGACAGTGCTGGTCCGCCATGGAGGCCTGATGATGATGATGGATACTACAGTCTGTGTGACACCAGTAATGATGTTTAAGACCTGTGTTGACGCTAGCGCCCGACACCTTTCTCACTCAGCTTCACCCAAACTGAAACTGATTGGCTACCTGGTAGGGTTGAGGGTAGCCCCCCACATGCATGCACACACTGAGTCTAGACAGGGCACTAGGCCCCCAGATCCACCCTGTACCACCCAGGTGACAGTGACACCAAAGCATTGTTGTGATATGTGTGTGGGAGCGCCTACAGGAATCATGTGAGGCCTTGCTCATCTTGGGAAGGAAGCCTGGTCGAGGCCCAACAGCGCACCTGGTCGAGCGTCGCATTGTGGGGCCCATCCGGGGTGGTGGTGGCAGTGATGCACAAAACACACACACACACACACCTGGTTGGTGGCGGTGCAGTGGTCCCTGGGAAGGATTTTAGTAATAAGTTTTTTGCCGGCTCCAGCAACTTTGACCGCGCATACCAGGCACAATACACAGCGGGTATTCATGCAACGCATGCCGTTGGGCTGCTCTCGGCACGAGCTTTCCAACGCACCGCTCCACGCCCTCTCCCACTAAGTGTGTGGTGGTTTTCTGGGAAATGGGAAATCCGGCTCGGAGCGGTATACGGCTCGCAGGGGAATCACTGTGGCGGTGGTGCACACACATGCACACACATGCGCACCTGGTCGAGCGTCGCATTGTTAGGCCCGTCTGGGTTGGTGGCGACCACGAGCAGTCGCGAAGAGACGGAAACGGAGCTGGGCGTCTGCACAACCGTGTTGCCTGTGCGGTGCGTGCGCGTGCATGCGTGGGTGGGTGTTTGAGGGTGCCGTGGGTGTGCGTGGGGGTGGCGGAGCAGTTGCAAAGAGACAGAGACGGAGCTGGGTGTCTGCACGACCGTGTTGTCTGTGCGGTGCGTGCGCGTGCGTGCGTGGGTGGGTGTTTGAGGGTGCTGTGGGTGTGCGTGGGGGTGGCGGAGCAGTTGCAAAGAGACAGAGACGGAGCTGGGTGTCTGCACGATCATGTAGCCTGCGGTGCGTGCACGAGCGTGCGTGTGTGTGTATGTGAGGGTGCCGTGCGTGTGCGTGGGCGCAGCGGAGCAGTCGCGACGAGACGGAAACGGATCTGGGCGTCTGCACGACCGTGTTGCCTGTGCGGTGCGTGCGCGTGCGTGTGTGTGAGGGTGCCATGGGTGTGTGAGGGTGCCGTGCGTGTGCATGGAGGTGGCGGAGCTGTCGCGAAGAGACAGAAACGGAGCTGGGTGTCTGCACGACCGTGTAGCCTGTGCGGTGCGTGCGCGTGCGTGTGTGAGGGTGCCATGGGTGTGTGAGGGTGCCGTGCGTGCACATGGGGGTGGCGGAGCTGTCGCGAAGAGACAGAAACGGAGCTGGGTGTCTGCACAACCGTGTGGCCTGTGCGGTGCGTGCGCGTGCGGGCGAGTGTGAGGGTGCCATGAATGTGTGAAAGAAGGACAATCTTTCCCTGGACCAGGGGCAGGATACAACATCGGTCTGCCCTGGCAACTCCCAGGAAATGTCGAGATAATCGTGTCTACGATTCTCAGGTACCCTCTGTCAAGCATGCCCCCCACCCCCCCTTCCTTCCCCATACCAGTCCTCCCCCTTATTTCCCCCCTCGCTTGCCCTTCCTCCGCCCCGCCCCCTCCTTTCCTCATCCCCCCCCCTTTGCATCCATCGAGATGCTCACTCGTTGGTGACGCAATCTGTGTGCTCGTCAGGCCGCCCAGCAGCGGCGCCAGGTCGTAACTGGGCTCCACCACAAACCTCGCCTGCCGGGGCAGAGAGGGAGAGTGTTGGAGAGAGGTGAGAGAGAGAGGGTGAGAGAGAGACGGAGAGAGGGCGAGAGAGGGCGAGATGAGAGAGGGGATGGGAGAGAAAGATGGGGTTTTCAGGGCCAGAAGAGGAACTCAGCAGTGTGGGCCGGGCTCCACATTGAACCTCGCCTGGAATAAGAGAGTTAGAGAGATGAGAGAGGAAGAGAGGTACAAGGAGAGGGGGAAGGGGGGGGGAGAGAGAGGGAGAGAGAGGGGGAGAGGGAGAGGGAGAGGGAGGGGAGAGGGAGAGGGAGGGGGAGAGGGACAGGGGCAGGGACAGGGACAGGGAGAGGGAGAGGAGAGAGAGTGGAGAGTGGAGAGTGGAGAGTGGAGAGTGGAGAGGGAGAGGGAGAGAGGCGAGGTGTGCAACACCACTTGCGTGCAGGAAACTATAATTGCACGGCGCCAACGACTGCACCAACCGCCGCCCTAAACCCTAAATCCTGCAGCTTGCAAGTTTTTTTGGGTTTAGGGTTTAGGGTTCCCTAGGGTTTAGGGAACCCTAAACCCTAAGGAACCCTAAACCCAAAAAACCTTGGAAGCTACCGTCCTCTAGACCCGTCTGAAAGATGCGGACACACGCCACGCACTCGCACTCACACCTGCACACGCACACACAGGAAGCTATCCCCACACGGTAGTCAAGGGACACACACACACATGCACACACACACACGCACACACACCTGCAGTAAGACATCCCCACACGGTAGTCAAGGAGCACACACACATGCCCCCCCCCACCACCACACACACGCAGGACAAGACCCACGCAGGACAAGACACACACACACATGCACGCGCGTGCACACGCACACACACACATGCAAGAAGCTATCCTCAAACGGCACTCAAGGGACACACATGCACACACACACACATGCAGACACGCACACGCACATGGACACACACACACACACACACACCTGCAAGAAGCTGTCCTCGAACGGCACTCCAGGGACATGCACACACACACACACACGTGCACACACGTGCACACACACACACACACACACACACACACCTGCAGGAAGCTGTCCTCACACGGTGCCAATGACTGCACCAATCGTCGCCGCCGCCGAGCCGCTGCTGTTGCTGCTGCACGCTGTGCTGCAGAGATTGCGCCCAGGGGGGCAGGCGCACACGTGACGTTTGCCTGTTTGGGGGGGGGGGGGGGTATCAGTGGTGGTGGTGGTGGTGGAGAAGACCCGGGCCGCCCACTGCTGCTGCGCGCTGCGCTGCGGAGACTGTGCCCGGGGGGCAGGCGCACACGTGACGTTTGTCTGTGGGGGGTGAGGGGGGTGAGGGGTGAGGGGGGCGGGGAGGGGGGCGAGGGTGAGGGGGGGTGAGGGGGTGTGGGGGGGGGGTGAGGGTGTGAAGGGTGTGAGGGGGGGGGGGGGTGAGGGAGATCAGTGGACATGTGGAGGAGGGCCTGGGTTGTCGTTGCCCGGGGGGACAACCGTGATGACTCCAAACATGGACACACAGGTGCATCACACATGACTGTATAATCAATGACGAGGCACGTGGTGTATACGTGGGGGGGGGCGAGTGCCTATGCCTTCGAGCACACACACACGCACACACACACACAAGGCACGTGGTGCATACCTGGGGGGGCGCTTGGCCCAAGTGCCCCAACAAGCAAGCACGTGAACACACACACACACACACACACAGGGCATGTGGTGCATACCTGGGGGGCGTTTGGCCCGAGCGCCGCTGCAAGCGAGCGCGTGAACACACACACACACACACACACGCACACACACACACACACACACACACACACAGGGCACGTGGTGCATACCTGGGGGGCGTTTAGCCCAAGCGCCACGGCAAGCGAGCGCGTAAACACGTCAACAAGAGCAGGGCTGCACGAGGGGCAGGTGCCTGGGAGGGGGGAGGTGTGTGTGTGTGTGTGTTTTGATGACTACGGGGCTGCACGTGCCTGTCTGCGTATGCGTGTGTGTGTGATGGCGGGCACGTGCCTGCGTGTGTGTGTGTGTGTGTGTGTGTGTGTGTGACTGTGTGTGTGTGTGCGTGCGTGCATGTGTGTGTATGCGAGCGAGCGTGTAAAAAACACGTCAACGAGAGCGAGGCAGCACAATAGGCAGGTGCCTGGGAGGGGGGGAGGGGGTCGATTTTACAGTCCGTTGGACGGCTTTGATGGCGCATTAGACCCGGTGTGTGTGTGTGTGTGTGTGTGTGCGCATGTGCAGCCAAATGCTTGTGAGGAGAAGCATGTTCAGCATGAGGTGTGTGTGTGTGTGTGTATGTGCGTGCGTGTGTACAACCCACCGCTCGTGGTCAGCAGCATGTACCACAAGGGAGGTGTGTGTGTGTGTGTGCATGTGTGTGTGTGTGTCCATGTGTGTGTGTGTGTGTGTGTGTGTGTGTGTGCGCAACCCACCACTTGTATGCAGCAGCGTGTATGGCTCGAGATGTGTGTGCATGCATGTGTGTGTGCGCGCACGTGTGTGTGTGTGCGTGTGCGTGTTTGTGCATGCGCCCAACCCGTGGCTCGTGAGCAGCAGGCATGTATGGCACAAGATGTGTGTGCACGCATGTGTGTGTGTGTGTGAACACGTGCGTGTGTGTGTGTGTGTGTGTGCATGCGCACGTGTGTATGTGTGTGTGTGTGTGTGAATGTGTGCGCGAAACCCACCGCTCGTAAGAAGCAGCATGTACGGTACCAGCACGGTCTTGGAGACCTGGCTCACAGTCGTCGGGAGGTCCTGCGACGCACTTATGTCACGCGCTGCAGCCCTGAGCTGGGCCTCCGTTGGGAGCGCGTCCACCGTGGTTTCGATGCGTGCCTCAAACCCGGTGGGGACCCGCGTGAGGGTGGCAGTGCCGGGCGGCGGTGGCGTGGGGGAGGGGGAGCGAGGGGGGGAGGGAGAGGGACGGGAGGGCCCGGAGATGGAGGGCGGGAGTGGCATGGGGAGGGGGAGGGGGAGAGGAGAGGAGGAGGGGAGAGTGAGCCCGTGGGGCGGGGGGAGAGGGCGGGGGGGCGGGAGACTGGGGGAGGGCGAGAGGTCACGCGCGGGCGCGGGCGGGGGGGGGGCGGGGCTCCGGGGGGAGGGGGGTTTGCGTGGGCGGGGCGGGGGGGCGCGCGGGGTGGAGAGCGCGGGGCGGTGGCGGAGGGGGGACCGCGGGGCGGCGGAGGCGGGGGGCTGCGCGGCGGCGGCGGGGGCACCGGCGGCGTGATGGGGTGGGGCGGGATGGCTGGACGCAGCGGCGGGCGCGGCGGTGGCGGCGGCGGTGGCGACGCGGCCGTGGGGGGTGACGAGCGCAGCGGCGGCGCGAGCGGTGGCTGCGGTGGCGACGCGCGCGGCGCGGGGGGCGGGGACGCACGCGGGAATGCCGGTTGCAACGGGCGCGGCGGCCGTCCCGGGTTGGTCGGGGTCGTCGGCGGCGTGCGCGATGGCAGCGGCGCGCCCCCAGGCGGTGCGCGCGGCGCCGGCGGCGGCGGGACCGCGAGCGGGAACGTGGGGATGAGCGGCTGTGGCGACCGCGGGGGCCGCACGGGGTCCGTGGGGGGGCTCAGCGGCGGCGGCGACTGCGCCGCACGCGGGGGCGGCCGCGGCGGCGGCGGGCCCGGGGGCGGCCTAGGAACGATGATCGGAAAGTTGGGCTCCATGAAAGGCGGCGGACCGTTGGGAGAGTCCGGTGCTCCAGACGGCGGCGGCGGTGGCGCCGGAGGGGGCGGGACCGGAGGGGGCGGCCGGGGCGGGGGCGGCGGCGGAATGCGCGGCGGCGGCGACGGCGGCGCGTCACCGGGCAGTGGCGGTGGCGGCGAGCTCCGCAGGCTTGGTGGTGGCAGGCTCGGTGCAGGGGTTGGCACGGGCGCAGGGGTGGGAGGAGTCTGCTGGGGGATAGAGATGCACTGCGTACTGCAGGCCTCGAAGGTGAACGGGCCGTCTTCCATCGGGCGGCAGCCACCTGTGTGTGCGTGCGCGTGTGAGTGCGTGGTGAGTCAGTCAGCTATGCAGAGGCAGGTGCGACCAACACTGTAACAGCCACCCACGTGCATGTACAGGAAGGAGTTGGCACGAAGGGTGCCTTATGTCAGGACCAGCCGGTGGCCTGAGATCCGACCTGAGATGTCAGGATGGCCTGAGATCCGACCTGAGATGTCAGGACCAGCCAGTGGCCTTGGATCCGACATTTCAATCTCTCCCTGGTAAGAGGGCAGAGCCGGAACTCACATCCGATCTGCTCCCGATTCAGACCCAGTGGTGAACGAGATGTGACAGGCCGAGCCAGGCTAGTCAGTACAAGCCCCGAGCCCTAAAAGCCTCGAGCCCTAAAAGCCCCGAGCCCCAACAGCCCTGAGCCCCGAGCCTCGAGCCCCGAGCCCCAAGCTCCAAGCTCCCAACCCCCCCAACACGCACGGGAGGGCGGGCGCACGTGAGGCAGGCAGGCGTGCTCACGCGTCACATCCAGACACGCCACACAAGTGCAGTAGTAGTTCATACAGGCCGCACCTCACGGCGCACGGACCACGGATTGCTCTGTAACCACAAAGTGCCGCGTCTATCAACCGAGAGTAGTACATTGGTTTCGGTGCTCCTTGAAGTACGATAGCACGCCACTTCAACCACGATGCGTACACACACACAAACACACACACACAACACACACACATGCACGCACACACACACACAACACACACACACACGCACACACGCACACACACACACACTGCGCATGTGTGCAGGCGCCGTCAGCTGTCAGCGCTGCTGCAACGTTTTACCCACCAGTTGCATCAGCAGACGTGCCGGCTGCGGTGCAGTAGTAGTAGGGCGCATCGGGCGCGCAGGGAGTGACCTCGGCGCAAGGCTCGAGAGCAGACATGAGAGGCGCCGGCGGCGCGTTGCCAGTTGCGCCCGGCGGCGGCGGCGGCGGCTGCAGGAGGATGGGGAATCCTGGCGCGCCGGGCTGGCGCGGCGTGTTTGTCTGGCCCACCGCCGGCGCGCCGCCCCCGCCCGCGCCGTCGCATGAGAGCTGCCCGCAGTCGTTGAAGACGAGCGCGGGCGTTGACGTGCACACCGCCTCGATGTCGAGGGACGACACGGTGAACGAGCCGGCGCAGTCGGGGCACAGCCCGTGGATCGTGCACGTCGCGTCCTCAAACCAGTACGTGCATCCGCCCTCGGCCGGTTTTGCGTCCATGGCCGCGTCGATCGCGTAGTTGTCGCACGCGGCCCCTCCGCCCTGCGCGCGTGCGCCTGGCCAGGGGGGCGCGCACACGCACGCGAGCAGGACCAGCGGCAGGAGCAGCGGCAGCCACGCTCGCCCCCCGCGCTCCCGCACGCGCACGCGACATCGCCCGGGCGCCGTGTCTCCTGGCACACAGCCCCCGGCAGAGCCCGCACCCGCCGCTGAGCTCGCGCCGCGCCCGGAGCTGCTCGCTGCGTCGCCCCCTCCTCCTCCTCGCCGCCCGCTGCAGCTGCTGCTGTCCCAATTGCTGCCGGCCTCCACGCCTGCACCTGCACAGCAGGTCAGTCGTGCACATGCAACTTCTGCCTGCTGCTGCATGCAAGCTATGCATGCATGTGACACTGGCAGGTGATGCGTGTACCCCCCCGCTCCCTACCGCTCATCTGCGGCTCCGTTTCCTCCATGTATTGATTTGCTCTCGATGTGCTGAGCTGCTCTACAGCGGCCATACAGCGGCGTGGTGCCTCTCTCCGGCTTGCGGTTGCGGTTGCATCATTGCAACACTGCCCTATCGGTTGGGAGCACGACGCAACGCCCTCTATCCGACTAGTCATTGTGGTTGAGCTGGTGCCGCGTGCGGGGCGCACACCGAGCCAGCGCTGTTGCGGTGTCACCACCCGCCGTTTTTTCCAAGCCTTGGCCAAGCCACGCCGCGAACGCCACAAGCGCGTCCTGTTGACCCAGTTCGACACGATAGTAAGAGGAAAGGGGATGGTGTTTTCCTCGAGCGGGGCTTTCTGTTACTTTTGGCCACGCTTTGGGCCCTGTAAACCTTCCTCTTTTTGTGTGTCTGACCTGGAGTGTGTGTAGGTCAGGGCGCGCTCGCCAAGCACCGCCACTCTGATCTTCTAAGCAGCTCAGCTTCTGCTCAGTTAGGCACTCAGTGGCAGTGACTGCCAATTCTGGTGGCACGGCAGGCGTGGGCCGGCACACACACACGCGCCACTTGCCGCCGGTGCTCCCCCAGCCTCCAGCGCTGCTGTGACCCCCCCCCTTCCCCCCCAGTAGCAGCAGCAGCTTTATCAGGCGCTGCCAACGCCGATGGCACGGCATGCAGCAGGTGTTGGCCGGCTCACACCTGTGTCCCCCCAGCCTCCAGCGCTGCATGTGCCCCCCCCCCCGGGATTGGTGAAAGCGACGGGGCGCCAGCGGTGACAAGCGTGCAGCTATAGGCGGTCTAAGTGACGACACAAGGGAGGGGCAGAATGGCACGACGGCAGGAAGAGCAAGCGGTCCTCAAGCGTTGCTCTTCCTCCTGTCCGCCCAGCAGCAGCACATATATATCATGATCGTGGCACGCTGGATGACTCACCAGATTCAACTTTTGCTGAGTTGCCGTCAACTTTTGCTGTCAACTTTTGCTGAGTTGCCGTCTACGGCGGCACGCCAACTTGGCAAGGGCCAGCAGCAGGCGTGTCTCTGAATGCCTGCGGGCTACGGGGCAGGCCACCTCATGGTTGAAGGGCTTAAGCTTGCCTGCGGGTGTGCATCCCCTGAAACGCAAATAAGCATGACTTGCACAAGCACCCTATAAGCATGTGTGTTGAAAGCTTAGTTGTGAGTAGGGACAGGGTGTGGACCTGTTGCCATCTTCTCGTGCACACCAGGGTCGTCGTGCACACTCCTCGTCGCTTGGTCTTGGGGGCACCGCCTGTGTATGCGCCCAAATAACTCCTCTAAATAACAAACAGAGATCTTGCGCCTTGGTTGGCAGGAGCGAGCACCAAGCTGGCAACAGGCTCCCACGATGGCCAGCGTCAAGCTGCGCAAGTTCTTATTGAGATACTATCCACCCGGGATCATCCTCCAATATGAACGCGACGGTGTTATGATGCAGAAGCCGATCGACCTGCTGGACCTCACACCGGAGGTGGACATTGAGGTAAAACACAGACATGCATGCAGCATGGGCGCAGATGGCGC
>VFSX01000077.1:0-5000 GCA_016618255.1 Chlamydomonas sp. UWO 241 | reverse complement strand
ACTGGCAGCATCGACAACACAGCAAAGTGGGTTGCTCGTTTGCAGTAGAGCCATACTAAGAATCCTAGCAGGATCTATGTGCATTTGTGTAAGCAGTAAGTGGGAGTGTGTTGACATAGTAGCCGCAGTCGACAATCATCGCGACGGTCGGTATGGACAAAACGGCAAAGTGGGTGGGAGTTTTGTTTTTGCATGATATTTTGATCGCGTCCCTCAGCTTCAAAACCCCACTATTTTCTGTGTCTGCCATTTATTAACAGTCGCAGCAGCAGCAGCAGCAGCTTTCCAGCAAAGACCGTCTCATATTCTGTCTTGATTCTGTCTCTTGTTATTTTATTGTGTTATACATGCCTGCTGCCCCTCCCCTGCCCCTGCCCCCCCCCCCCCTCACTCATATCTGCAGGCTCTGGGATGTCGAGACGGGCGTCGAGCGCTCCTCCCTCGTCGGCCACCGCGCGGAGATCGTGCCCCTCGGCTTCAACCCAGCCACCCATTTGATTCTCTCTCGTCTCTGTCCTCTCATTTTACATGCCTGCCCCCCCCCCCCTGTTCTCATTTGCAGGCTCTGGGATGTCGAGACGGGCGTCGAGCGCTCGTCCCTCGTCGGACACAGCGCAGAGATTGTGCCCCTCGGCTTCAATGTTGCTTCAATGTTGTTCAACAACACCCGTTCGTGTCTCTTTCTTCTCGTTTTGCTTCTTTCACACGCCTGCTGTCCCTCTCCTCCCCCCCTTCTCGTCCGCAGGCTCTGGGGCGTCGAGACGGGCGTCGAGCGCTCGTCTCTGGCCGGCCACCGCGCGCAGAGACCGTTTCCCTTGGCGTCAACACCGTCGCACATTTATGTTCTTTCTCTTCTCTCTTCTTTTACACGCCTGCTGCCCCTGCCCCTGTCCCTGCCCCATCCAGGCTCTGGGACGTCGAGGCGGGTGTCGAGCGCCCGTCCCTGGTGGGGCACCGCGCCAAGATTGTGTCCCTCGGCTTCAACCCAGCCACCTATTTTCGTTTCTCTCTCGTCTCTGTCCTCTTCTTTTACATGCCTGCCCCCCCTCTTGATCATCTGCAGGCTCTGGGATGTCGAGACGGGCGTCGTGCGCTCGTCCCTCGTCGGCCACCGCGCGGAGATTGTGTCCCTCGGCTTCAACAACGTCACTCATATTTTTTGTTTTTTTCATCTTATTTCACAAGCGTGTTTCCCCTGCCCCTGACCCTCCTCTCACACTCATCTGCAGGCTCTGGGATGTTGAGACCGGCGTCGAGCGCTCGTCCCTCGTCGGCCACCGCGCAAAGATCGCGTCCCTTGGCTTCAACACCACCACATCTTGTATCTTTCCTCTCATTTTGCATGTGTGCGTGCTTGCTGCCCCTGTCCCTGCCCGTGCCCCATCCAGGCTCTGGGACGTCGAGACGGGCGTCGAGCGCTCGTCCCTTGTCGGCCACCGCGCTGAGATTGTGTCCCTCGGGTTCAACAACACCACCCGTTTGTGTCTCTTTGTTCGTTTCTTTCTCACGTATGCTGCGCCTGCCCCTGCCCCCGCTCCTTCCAGGCTCTGGGATGTCGAGACGGGCGTCGAGCGCTCGTCCCTCGTCGGCCACCGCGCTGAGATTGTGTCCCTCGGGTTCAACACGGGCGGCGACCTCATCATCACAGGCTCGTTTGACCACGACTCGCGCATCTGGGATGTGCGCACCGGGCAGTGCGTGCACACGCTGAGCGGGCACAAGGTAGGGGAAGCTGGTCACACTTGTATGTGTGTGTGTTCAGTGTGCTCGCAGTAACAGTAAAACGGAGTTTCCAGCTAAGCAGGCTACTCTTCTACTAGAGACACCCGCCGATACTCCAGCACACTTAAGTACTCGAGTACCGCCGGCTCCCGGCCGATAGACTACCACTCCCGCCGGCTAGACTACCCCAAACAGCGGTCTCTTAGAGACATGTCTGGCAAGGAGCATATAGGAGAGGACCTTCCTCAGGGTCACAGTAGTGGCCTTGTGGCCAGTCAAGCCGGCAGAGGCGACTGGCGCTGACTGGAACGGTCCCCGCGTGGCAGTGCACAGCTGTCCAGCTCTCGTTTGCATGGGGCTCAGCCGGCGCCCCATGCCTCATGCATGGCCAGGTCCCACCTTCCAGGGGTGCATGGACGACAGAGTTGTCATGGAGGCTGCCTGAGGACCTTCCAACGCCAGTCACCGGCAGACGAGCGACCCCGAGAATGAGCGCGGTGACGAACGCTGCGATTGGTGAAGCGGATTTTCTCTGTGTTGCCTCGGCGGTCGCCACCGCTGAAGCCGTGATGGTAGCCCGCCTCCACGGGCAGCCATCTTGACCAATGTCCAGCATGCATTGACGGGCGCCAGCTCCTCCGCTCGTCGATCAACTCGACCCAAGACTCTCGCATCTGGGATGTGCGCACCGGGCAGTGTGTGCAAACGCTGAGCGGGCACAAGGTAGCTGGGTGGTAGCTGGGTGGTAGCTAGGCGGCAGCTGGGAGCAAGGTGGTGAGCAGTCGTGATGCAAAAAGTGATGCAAACAAATTACTCTCGCATCTGGGACGTGCACACCAGGCAGTGCGTGCACACGCTGAGCGGGCACAAGTAAGGGGGGGCTGGTCACACTTGTATGTGTGTGTGTTCAGTGTGCTCGCATGCGTTGAAAACACGGAAGAAAATAAGATCGAAATGGCGCACACGACCCAAGACTCACGCATCTGGGACGTGCGCACCGGGCAGTGCGTGCACACGCTGAGCGGGCACAAGGTAGGTGGGCGGCAGCTGGGATGAAGGTGGTGAGCGTGCGTGCGTGCGTTGATGTTTTTTTTAACGAAAACGACTCGTGCATCAAGGACGTGAGCACCAGGCACAGTGCACGCAGGCGCTCAGCGGGCACAAGGTGGGGTGTTTGGCAACTTGTGTGTGTGTGTGTGTTCAGTGTGCTCGCATGCGTTGAAAACACGAAGGAAAATAAGAACGATATGACACACACGACCACGACTGCCGCATCTGGGACGTGTGCCACACCGGGCACTGCGTCCCCCTGAGACGTGCCACCTACGGTTGGAAAGCCCTTGACTAGGGCTAGCCAACACACACACACGCACACACACACACGCACGCACGCACGAGCAGGGTGAGGTCTCCTCGACGCAGTTCAACTACTCTGGCGACATGTGCATCAGCGGATCAATCGACAGCGCGAGCCGGCTGTGGGACATTCGTTCGGGGCGGTGCCTGAGCGTGAAGCAGGGACACACGGACGAGGTGTGTGTGTGTGTGTGTGTGTGTGTGTGTGTGTGCAACAATAGCTGCGGGACATCTGCTCGGGGCGGTGCCTGAGTGTGAAGCAGGGACACACGGACGAGGTGTGTGTGCGTGTGTGTGTGCTTGTGTGCGTGTGTGTGTGTGTGTGTGTGTCTGTGTGTGTATATGTGTGTGTATGTGTGCGTGCCAGTGTGCGTCTGTGTATGTGTCATTGTCAGTGTGTTCCTGAGTGTGAAGCAGGTGTGTTCCTGAGTGTGAAGCAGGGGCACACGGACGAGGGATGTACACATGTGTGTGTGCGTGCGGGGGGGGGGGGCAGTCTGGTCGAATTGAGAGTCTAGTCTGTCAGACTTCAAGGTTGGCGTATTTGTGTGTGTGTGTGTGTGTGTGTGCGTGTCTGCGTGTGCAATAGTGTGGGGCGGTGCCTGAGTGTGAAGAAGGGGCACACGGACGAGGTGTGTGTGTGTGTGTGTGTGTGTGTGTGTGTCAGTGTGGGGCGGTGCTTCAGTGTGCAGCAGGGTCTTACGGACGAGGTGTGTGTGTGTGTGTGTGTGTGTGTGTGTTCCAGTGTGTGGGTGGGTGGTGGTGCGTGGGTGGGTGTGGCAGTGGTTGTGTCGTGTCGGGGGTGCTAATGTAAGCAGGGGACACGAGGGTGTTTAGCATGTGTGTGTGCGTGCAAGTGTGTGTTTGTGTGTGCGGGGGGGAGGTGGTGATTGAGAGTCTTCGAACTTTAGGTTGTCGGGTTGTTGCTGTGTGTGTGTGTGTGTGTGCAGCAGCGGCAGTGTGGGGCGATGCCTGAGCGTGAAGCAGGGGCACACAGACGAGGCGGTATGTGCGTGTGTGTGTGTGTGCACGTCAGTGTTGCAGAAAGACGGTACGCGGATACTTTCGTACCGTGGGAGGGTCGTTTGGCGGGGCGTGCGTGTACCGTGGAAGGGCGCGGCGGAGCCGCGCCTCGCCTTGCGCGTACCATGGCGCGGCTCCGCCGCGCCACTGTACGCGCACACCTAGGGCGTACCTGAAAGAGCATCGGATTCTATCAGCGCGCAAGGTGCAGTGGTGGAGGAGCGGAGAGGGGAGGTGGTTGGTCACACTGTTGTTTCTTGGTTCAAGTGTGACCGCCTCCAAGATCCCCCCTGCCTGCAGCAGCAGATCATTCCATCCTCTAGTCTTACACACAATGCATCACTGGTTCTTTTACCACCTGCGGGGGGCTGCGCCCGCGCCCGCTGCATGCATGCATGCAAACACGCGTGTGCCATGCGCGGCGGCTCGTCTGGGCGAGCATGAGCCCTCGCCAACGTTTTGTTGACCCGTCCAGGCTGATTCCATGCACTACGAACCATAGCATTAAATTCATCCGATTCAGAATGCCGTTGTGGCTCGCTGGCTTCCGCTGCGCCCCGTGGCTTGCGTGCGCACGCGCCACGAGGGTGGTGTGTGTGTGGGGGGGGGCGTGTCACGCCGTGCTAAGCCCATGCCAGCCAAGTGTCTGCTGTAGGGGAAGATTGGGTGTGTTGATCCACGCTTGGCCACGCAAGCGTGCGCGCGCAGAGGGCGGCGCAGGGGTGAGGGTGATGGGTACATGCAGATTTGCACCGAGAATCGACACGCCTTGTGATGTGCTAAGGGCACCTGTTGGGAAGAGAGAAAGTGGGACAGCATGAAAAATAGAGAAATCAGGAGAGAAAATGAGAGGGCAGCAAGACAAGGCGGCTACCGCTCCACCAATACTACTTTGAACA
>VFSX01000075.1:574438-577910 GCA_016618255.1 Chlamydomonas sp. UWO 241 | reverse complement strand
CACACACACACACACACACACACACACACACACACACACACACGCGCGCACGCGCACGCACACACACGCACGCACGCACGCACAGGCACACACACACACAAACACACACACACACACACACGCACACACGCAGCGCACGCACACACACGCCGCACACGCACGACACGCACGCACACGCAGACACGGCACGCACACCATCGCACAATACGCACACACAACGCACACACACGCACACACACGCACAACACCACGGACACACACACGCACACACATACAGCACACACAGCCCACACCACACACACGCACACCACACCCACACACACGCACCCACACCACGCCACGCCGCACACGCACGGCACACCACGCACGACGCACGCACACGCACCACACGCACACACCGCACCGGACACGCACACACACGCACGCACACGCACGCATCACACAGCACACACACGCACACACATCGCACACACACGCAACACACACGACACACACGCACACACCGCACACACAATAGCCGCACACACACCACGCACACACACGCACAACAACCACGACACACGCACACACACCGCACACGCACACGCACGCACGCAACACGACGCACACCACGCACACGCACGCACGAACCACGGCACACGCACGCACAGCACGCACACGCACGCACACGCACACACACGCAACACACACGCAACACAGCACGGGCACACAAGCCACGCACACGCACGCCCGCACCACACACACGCACACGCCACACACGCACACACACGCACGACACAGCGCACGCACAGCACTGCACAACGCACGCACACGCACAACAACAAGGCCGCCCCACGCACACACACGCACATCCACGCACACCACGCACACACACGCACGACACGCACGCACACGCACGCACACCGCGCACACTGACGCACACGGCGCACATAACGCCACACACGCACACACACGCACACAACACGGCACACACCACAGCGCACAAGCACAAACGCACACCACGCACGCACACCGCACACACACGCACACACACGCAAGCACACGCACGCACAGCCTACGGCACAACGCACCACACCACGCAAGCACACACACGCACACACACGCAAACACACCACACACACGCCACTACACATCGCCACACACGCACCAACACGCAACACGCACACCACGCACACACTACGCACGCACACCCGCACGCACACGCACGATACGCACAGCACACGCACGCACCGGCACGCACGACCACGCCACGACACACACGCACACACACGCACAACACGCACACACACGCACCCACACGCAACACACGCAACGCCAGCACGACAACGCACGCACACACGCACACAAGACACGCACGCCGCGCACACAACACACGCACGCACACGCACGCACACACACGCACACACACGCACACGCACACAGGATAGAATTTCACGCCTCCAGGACGACGCACACGCACGCACACGCACGCACACACACGCACACACACGCACACGCACACAGGATAGAATTTCACGCCTCCAGGACGACGCGCGCCTGCTGCTGCTGCCCGGTCACGCACACACACAAACGCACGCACGCACACACACATCAACCCCCCCCCACACACACGCACTCCTGCGCGCATCCCCCCCCCACACACGCATAGGACGACATCTCCCGCCTGCAAGACGACGCGCGACTGCTGCGCCCCGCCATCTTCATCGGAGTACCGCGCGTGTGGGAGCGCGTGCGCGAGTCGGCACGGGCAAGTCCTCCGGGGCTGTAGGGCTGTAGGGCTTCAGGGCTTTAGGGCTTAAGGGTTTTCCCTAAACAGGGCTTCAGAGCTTTAGGGTTTGGGGTTTGGGGTCTGGGGCGCGTGCATTTTCCCCACTCCCTGCAGCTGCTCTACCGCACGACGCTCGACACAAGCAACACATCTTGCGTGCCGCGCGTGTGGGAGCGCGTGCGCGAGTCGGCGCGGGCAAATTGTTCTCGGCTCGGGGCTCCATAGCCATATGGCAGGCGTTACGGGGTTTTGGGTTGCGGCCTTCGGGGTGAAGGGTTTCGGGCACGTGCAGTTCTTTCTAGTTTCTTTCTAGTTTCTTCACTCCCTGCACGACATTGGAAATCAAGAAGTGTGTGCTACGCGTGTGGGAGCGCGTGCGCGAATCGGCGCAGGTGGGTCGTTGTCGACATGGGGCTATATCGCTTGCGCTACAGGTTTTAGGGTTTAGGGCTTCCAGGTGAAGGGTTTAGGGCGCGTGCAGTTCTTCCACTTCCTGCGCGGCATTGGAAATCAACTCAAAAGTGCGTTCCGCGCACGTGTGGGAGCGCGTGCGCGAATCGGCGCGGGGAAAGTTGTTTCTGCTTTAGGGCTTAGTGCTTCGGTTCAAGGGGTCTGGGTTAGGGGCTTTCGGGCTGGCCCAGGGCTTATATGCAGGGTGTTAGGGTGCCCTAGGGCAGGCTTGCATTTTCCCTGCTGCCTGCTGCGCCCTGTCACCTTCATCGGCGTGGCGTGCGTGTGGGAGCGCGTGCGCGAGTCAGCGCGGGTGGGTCGTCGTCGGCATGGGGCTGTTGCTTGCGTTACGGGTTTCAGGGTCACCCCTTACGAAACGGTTAAGGGCGTCTGGGTGAAGGTTTCAGGGCGCGGGCAGTTCTTCCACTTCCTGCGCGGCATTGGAAATGAAAACAAAAGTGCGTGCCGCGCCTGTGGGAGCGCGTGCGCGTGTCGGCGCGGGCAAGTCATCCGGGGCTTTATGTCTTTGGCTTTGGAGGGGGGGGGGGTCGTGGATGCGTGCATTTCGCCCATTCCCTGATGCATGAAATTCTAAAAAAAAGGCACGTGCTGCGCGTGTAGGAGCGCGTGCGCGAGTCGGCGCGGGCAAGTCGTCTGGGGCGTTAACGTGTTGGGCCTCTAGGTGTTAGGCCTCTAGGAGTAGGGCAGGTCTGGATCTGGGGCTGACCTAAATTTCCCGCGAGAAGTTTGCTGCTGCTGCCCTGGTCACTTTGTTTGCGTGCGCCACGCGTGTGGGAGCGCGTGCGCGAGTCGGCGCGGGTGGGTACCAGTGGTTTAGGGGAAGGATTAGTTTTTTGCCGGCTCCAGCAACTTTGACCGCTCATACCAGGCACAATACACAGCGGGTATTCATGCAACGCATGCCGTTGGGCTGCTCTCGGCAAGAGCTTTCCAACGCACCGCTCTACGCCCTCTCCCACTAAGTGTGGGATGATTTTCTGAGAAATGGGAAATCCGGCTCGTAGCGGTATACGGCTCGCAGGGGAATCACTGTGCTCAACCCTTACCTGTGAACTCTAAACCATAAAAAAAATCAATTGCGAACCTCAAGGGCTTAGAGTTCATGGGTAAGGGTCCCAAGGCCTGCCCGCCGCCACTCACACACACTCAGATGCAGAGCTCGCAAGCCGCGCGCCCATAGCACGTGCCATTTTCAATTTCTTCTACAAACGCACACACACACACACACACACA
>VFSX01000075.1:561938-569438 GCA_016618255.1 Chlamydomonas sp. UWO 241 | reverse complement strand
CCAGATATGGGAACTCGTATGTCATGGGTAGATCTGCTCCTGCAAACTTCAGCGTTACCCTCCCCCCTGCCGCCCCGACTGGGCAGAACTGGTCATTGAACACCACCCCTTCTGACTTCTTAACGTTTACTGTTAGTGCGCGCGTGCCGCAAAAGGCGTGCAGAGTATCTAGCATGCGTTGAAGCGCTTCGGGCGTCTCTGCCAGCAGCGTCAAGTCATCAGCGTACAGCAGCAGCCGTAGTAACCGCCCCGCCATCTCCACCCCATCACCCGGGAGCTCTGCGTCTAGTACTCCCTCCAATGCGTCAATAAAAAGCCCAAACAGCAGCGGTGACAGTGGGTCGCCTTGCATGACCCCTTGTGTGAAGGAAACGCGGGTCCCACTTTCCCATCGATGCGCACACACATTGCGGACCCATCGTACATGGCAATCAGCGCCGCCATGAACTCCCCATGAACCCCCAGGCTCCTAAGGCACTCCCAAAGCAGTGGGCGGTGCACGCAATCGCAAGCCTTCCTGAAGTCAATAAAGGCGGCGTACAGCGGTTTGCGCTGGAGGCCGCTCTTCTCAATAAGGTGTTGCAGGATGAAGGCATTATCTGGGGTCCCCCTCTTCTTCTGGAAGCCTGCCTGGCCCCGCGCCCGGTACCCCTTCCGTGTGTGTGTGTTTGTGTGTGTGTGTCCGTTCATGTGTGTGTGTGTGTGTGTGTGTTTGTGTGTGTGTGTCCGCCCATGTGTGTGCGTGTGTGTGTGTCCGCCCATGTGTGTGTGTGTGTGTCTGCCCATGTGTGTGTGTGTGTGTTTGTGTGTGTGTCTGCCCATGTGTGTGTCCGCCCATGTGTGTGTGTCCGCCCATGTGTGTGTGTGTGTGTCTGCCCATGTGTGTGTGTGTGTGTGTGTGTGTGTGTGTCCGCCCATGTGTGTGTGTGTCCGCCCATGTGTGTGTCTGCCCATGTATGTGTCTGCCCATGTGTGTGTGTCCGCCCATGTGTGTGTGTGTGTGTGTGTGTGTGTGTCTGCCCATGTGTGTGTCCGCCCACGTGTGTGTGTCCGCCCATGTGTGTGTGTGTGTGTGTGTGTGTTTGTGTGTGTCCATGTATGCGTATGTGCGTTGGTGAGTGTGTTTGTGTGTGTGTCCGCCCGTGTATGTATGTGTGTGTGTCTGCCCATGTGTGGTCGATTTTACAGTCCGTCGGACGCCTTTGATGGCGCATTAGACCCTAGGAAAGAGGCCGGCAGCTGTCAAATAAAGACCCCTAGCATGCCATCTGCCATCATGATTGCTGTGCACGCGGTGCGTGTCTCAACACAGGCGGCAAGGAAGTCAGCCAACTCGTGCCAGAACCTGGGGTTCTCCTGGCCTGGCCAAGGATTCATAAACTCCCGCATCCGCTCATCTAAATCGGCCTCCTCGGGGCGAGGGATGGACCGAAACAGGCTATGTGTGTGTGTGTGCGTTGGTGAGTGCTCCCCTCGCTCCCGCTCTCCCTCGCTCCCTCGCTTTCTGTACAGTTTCCTGTCAAATCGTAGTTTGTGTTTTTTTACAATTTTTTTACATGCACGCGCCCGGAGGACCCCGGGGCGTGAGTAAAGGCCTAGACTACACGTCTAGGGGAGCTCTACTAGTAGAGCCCGCAAGGCCACGCAGCGCGCCAGCCTACCAGTCGTGGTTTGTGTACCAGCTTTCGCTCTTACTAAGGAGCGGAGCTGGCCGACTGCACTGTTGTGCTGGTTTGTTGGATGACTGCTTGGTTCGTATCGCTCGCCCGCACCTCGTACACGATCGTAGATGATGATGATGAGAGTTTTGCAATCCACTTCTGGCGGTCACACGTACGGTTCCAAAGCTCCAGTGGGACTTAGAGAAACAAGGCTCAAGGCCCACAAAAGGTCAAGCTACAAGTAGCCCACGGTAACGCCATCCACACTTGGTGGCGGGCGCCAAGCAAGCAGCACCACTGTGCAGGCTGCACACTCAGCCCCTCAAATGACCAGAGGGCGGACCCAAGGTATAAAACCATGAAGGGACCAAACAGCCCTCCCCCAGACCACCGGAAGCGGGGCTAGTAGCACACCCGCCGCAGCACTCTACTCAGCGACCAACCGCACCGTAGATGAGCAGAAAAAATAGTTTCTGCTTACCATTCGGGCGGTTAGCTTTTGCGTATAATTGTCGTTTGTTGCCCCCCCGCGAAGCTGAGAAACTGATATAAATCGTCGAAAATCGCGATTTGGGGCGTCAAAACGACTGAAAACGATGAAAAACGACCCCCGCAATCGCATAAAACAACTTGAGTTTCGACCCCACCCGCGAAGGCAAACAATATGGACAGTAGTACTACCGTCTACTAACTACTGTAGTTAAATTATAGATGAGCAGGAAAATATATTTTCTGCTTTTAGCCTCAGTTCACACCAAGGTGAAACAGAGGAGGAGTCAGTCTTAGTGATGATGATGGATTTTACAGTCGTGTGTGACGAGCCTACCGGCTAGCGTATTCGACCTTGCTCGGCATATAACGCCTGAGCGCTACGGACGGGTGGCTGGCTACTGGTGGTGGGGGGCTAGTGGGTCGGGGCTGGACCTAGACAGGGCACTCGGCCCCCAGATCTGACTCCTCCCCGTGGGGGCATGGCCGGGGTTCACAAGCCCGCGGGATCGTTTCCCCTAGACCTCCAACGTAGCGGCAGCAGAGGCTACTGATCATTAGTAACTCATCCTGTTAATTCGTCACCAAGGAAGGTTAGCTTGTGTATGTTTGCTGTGACCTAATCACAGCCTCAAGCACGCTACCTATCCATCCTGTCGGGCAAGAGACCAATTGACAGAGAAGTCAAAACCTGGTGCCATGTTGCCTCTCGTCCTTTTGCCTTGTCCTACTCCGACTTAGTGAGCCTTGATAAAACGGCGAAAGCAGAAATCGCTCCCTGCTTTGCGGTGTTAAACTGGGTAGTACCTACTGCTGTCACCTAGCCCTCCCCCTTCTTCCAAATCACACACAGCCACCACACACACAAAGCACTGGAAGGCTGGCGCGCTGCGTGGCCTTGCGGGCTCTACACACACACACATCCACCCACCCACCCCCACACACACAAAGCACTGGAAGGCTGGCGCGCTGCGTGGCCTTGCGGGCTCTACTAGTAGAGCTCCCCTAGACGTGTAGTCTAGGCCTTCACTCACGCCCCGGGGTCCTCCGGGCGCGTACGTGTAAAAACTGTTAAAACACACACACACAAACACGCACGCACACACGCAGTCGTGTGCTTGGAAAGCGTGCCCGGGATGAGCTGTGGCACGAATCCAAACACGACACACACACGCACACACACACATACACACACAGACGTGCGCCTCGAGAGCGTGCCAGAGATGGGTTACGACGCACAAACACACACACACACAAACTCACACACACGCATGCACACACACACGCAGATGTGATCCTCGATATCTTGCCAGAGATGTTATACGCCAAACACACACGCACACACACACACACACACACACACACACACACACACGGGGTTTATGCGCCATCAAAGGCGTCCGACGGAATGTAAAATCGGCCACACGCACACTCGCATGCACGCACACACACAGACGTGCGCCTCGAGAGCGTTCCCGAGATGGGCTACGACACACACACACACACATACACGCAGACGTGCGCCTCGAGAGCGTTCCTGAGATGGGATATGACGCAAACCCGCTTGTGGGCAGCGGCGCGCGCCCGGCAGGTGTGTGTGTGTGTGTGTTTTTGTTGCGTGTTGCTGGGTGGGTGTGACACCCGCCTACAGGCAGCGATGTGCGCCCGGCAGGTGTGTTTGTTTGTGCGTGTGTGTATGTGTGTGTGTGTGTTTGGCACCCGCCGGCGGGCAGCGATGCGCGCCCGGCAGGTGTGTGTGTGTGTGTGTGTGTGTGTGTGTGTGTGTGTGCGCGCGCATGTTTGCGTATGTGCGCAACACAAACCCGCACAAGGGCAGTAATGCATGCCTGGAATGTGTGCGTGTGTATAGGTGTGTGGGTGCACGTGTGTGTGTGTGTGCATATGCGTGTGTGTGTGTGTGCGTGTGTGTGTGTGTGTGTGTGTGTGTGTGTGTGTGTGTGTGTGAAGTGTGAGTGTGTGTGTGTGCGTGTGCGCATGTGTTTGTGTGTGTGTGTGCGTGCGTGTGTGTGGCTGCTGCTCGTAACCACTCACCCTGTCATGGCGGTTGCCGCCATGCCGCATGCCATGCATCATGACAAGCTCATAGGTATCCGCTTTCACACACAAACTGCTCCTACCGCCAAGCCGTCTTGTGCTGGCACCCTGAACCCTGAACCCTGAACCCTAAACCCTGAACATGGAACCCGGAACCCGGAACCCGGAACCCGGAACCCGGAACCCGGAACCCGGAACCCGGAACCTGGAACCCGGAACCCGGAACCCGGAACCCGCAACCCGGAACCCGGAACCCGGAACCCGGAACCCGGAACCCGGAACCTGGAACCCGGAACCCGGAACCCGGAACCCGGAACCCGGAACCCGGAACCCGGAACCCGGAACCCGGAACCCGGAACCCGGAACCCGGAACCCGGAACCTTCATATTATTATTGTTATAAGTAATCATTGTTGTTGTTATAAGTATGCCCCCCCCCCGCCGCCATCCAGGCGAGCTGCTGCTGCGCGGCCCGTGCCTCTTTGACGTCTGCGACACACACACACGCACACACACACACACACACACACGCCATCCAGGCGAGCCGCTGCTGCGCCGCTCGTGCCTCTTTGACGACTGCGACACACACACACACACACACACACACGCACACACGCCATCCAGGCGAGCTGCTGCTGCGCGGCCCCTGCCTCTTTGACGGCTACTACAAGAACGCGGAGGCGACGGCGGAGGCGATGGACGTGGACGGCTTCTTCAGGGTGAATAAATTCAATTTATTTATGAATTAATTAATTCATTAAACCAGTAGATCCTCGTTAGATGCAACTCATTTGATTTGGATACATTAAATTTGCCAAGTTACGACAAACGCGGCGGCGACGGAGGTGGCAATGGACGTGGACGGCATCCTCAGGATGAGTCTATTAAATTTTTATTAATGAAATCATAAAGTAAAAAAAATTGGATTAATTATATTGACTGATCTTTGACGGCTACTACAAGAACGCGGCGGTGACCGAGGAGGCGATGGACATGGACGACTTCTGCCGGGTGAGGTGACTGAGTTAATTAATAACTTGAATCAATTGAACTCAAAGCAAACTCAAAGTTATGCATTGAATCATTAATTTATTTATTCAATGCATGGCACGGCTGTTACTTCAAGGCCACGGCGGCGACAGAGGAGGCGATGGACGTGGACGGCTTCTTCAGGGTGAGTCTACATAATTTTGGTTGATGAAATCATTAAGTAAAATAACAAAACATTTAATTTGGATTTTAATTAAATTGATTGATCTTGGACGGCTGCTACAAGAACGTTATGTATTCGACGACGACGACGACGACTACAAGAACGCAGCCGCGGTGGAGTAGCCGATGGAGGTGGACTGATGCCCGCACGCACACACACACACACACACACACACTGTCTCACTCTTTCTCTCACACACACATCTCTTACTCGCACACAAACACGCGCACGCACACACACACACACACACACACACAAATACGCGCGCACGCGCACACACACTCACAAACACACAAATACACACGCACGCGCGCATGCACACGCACACACACAGTCCGGCGACATCGCTCAAATGGAGCCGGGCGGCGCGCTGCGCATCATTGACTGCACCATGCACGTGAAGACATTTTCTCTCCCTCCCTCTCTTCTGTCTGTCTCTTTGTCCCTCCCGCAAATTTGTTCTCTCTGTCTGCCTGCCCGCCTGCCCGTCGCTTTCTCCCTCTCCCTCCCTCGCTCCTCACATCTCTCTCTTTGTCTCTCACACACACACGCACATGCACACAGACCGGCGACATCGCCCAGATGGAGCCGGGCGGCGCGCTGCGCATCTTTGACCGCAAAAAGAACCTGATCAAGCTGTCGCAGGTAGGTCTCTCAGATGCGTCTGTGTCAGCAAGCTTCCTGTCAGCTTCTACCAGCTTCCTGTCAGATTCTGCCAGCTTCATGGCAGCTTCGTTGGTGTCGGCGATCGGCGACGCGCATCATTGACCGCAAGAAGAACCTGATAAAGCTTTCACAGGTTGGTTGCATGGTTGGGTGGTTGGCTGTCTGGATTTGAAGTTGGCGGTTGGTTGGTGGGTTGGCTGGCTAGGTGTGTGTTAAGTGGGTGCATGGGTGGGGGGTGGTGGTGGGTGGGTGGGTGCGGATGGTTGGCCGCAAAAAGAACCTGATCAAACTATCGCAGGTTGGTTGCATGGTTGGTTCATTAGTAAGCTGGCTGGCTCGGTCTCAAGTTGGTGCATTGGTTGGTTGGGTGGGTGGGTGGTGGCTGTGGATGATTGGCCGCACAAATAACCTGATCAAGCTGGACATCGCAGGTTGGTAGATTGTGTCAGTTGTTTGGGTGGGTGGGTGGTTAGTTCTCCGCACAAATAACCTGATCAAGCTGGACATCGCAGGTTGGTAGATTGTGTCAGTTGTTTGGGTGGGTGGGTGGTTAGTTCTTGCTGTCGGTTGGTGAGGTTGCCGGGGTGGTTGGGTGGTGCGTGCGTGGATGGGTGGGTGAGCGGTCGCGCGCTGCACATCATCGGGTGCATACCTCTGTGCCAGCCAGCTTCCTGTCAGCTTCTGCCAGCTTCGTTGGTGTTGAGAGTGAAATACAGACGGGCATGCATGATCGTGCGTGATGAGCGCTGCGGATCATCGAGCGCAAAAAATAACCTGATCAAGCTGTCGCAGGTAGGTCTCTCAGATATGTCTATGCCAGCCAGCTTCCTGTCAGCTTCTGCCAGCTGCATGTCAGCTTTGTTGTTGTTAAGCAAAATACAGACGGGCATGCACAATCGTGCGTGATGGGCACTGCGGATCATCGAGCGCAAGAAGAACCTGATCGTAATTACGATCAGGTACTTATAAGTGGGTCTCTCAGATATGTCTGTGATTCTGCCAGCTTCTGCCAGCTTCTGCCAGCTGCATGTCAGCTGCTCAAGTGTCACTGACTGTCGCTGGTGGGTCACGGATGGTAGATTATAGGGTCTTCTGTGCCGGCCAGATCCAGGTGGGAGCTTCGGCCAGCTTCCTTGGCTTCCCGTTGGCTTCTCCCAGCTTCTGCCAGCTTCCTGTCAGCTTCCTGTTGGTTTTTTGCTTGTTTTAGAACTTAATGAAGCCGTCGCAGGTTTTTGGACCCGTGGGCTTAGAAACGAGAGGGCTTTGCGTTGGCTCTGCGTGTCAGTGGAGAAACACATCCCAACCACATTCACAACGCCTGAGGCGGCGCCTGAGGCGTCTCATTCCATGGCGCGGATCAGGCGGCGCCTCAGGCGCTCCGACCGCCTGAGGCGCCGCCTGAGATGCACCCCTGATC